>NW_010582014.1:65844-100819 GCF_000705375.1 Tinamus guttatus
TTTTTTTTTCTTTTCTTTTCTTTTCTTTTCTTTTTTTCTTTTCTTTTCTTTTCTTTTCTTTTCTTTTCTTTTCTTTTCTTTTCTTTTCTTTTCTTTTCTTTTCTTTTCTTTTCCTTTCTTTTCTTTTCCTTTCTTTTCCTTTCTTTTCCTTTCTCTTTTCCTTTTCTCTTCTTTTCCTTTCTTTCTTCCCTTCCCTTCTCCTTCCCCTTTATTTTCCCTTTCTCCTCCTTTTCATTTTTTCCCTTTCCTTTCCACCCTTTCACAGCCATAGCAGCGACAATCTGCGGTGCACCTGTAGTTCTGGGAAATGGTTCCTCTTAAATCACTTTAACAGAGACATTTGCTTAGGTGCAGCCAATATTTTTTTTTCCTTTAAGCCGTAACCAACCATAGTGGTACAGCTAATCCGCTTAATTCTCTATATGCAATGTATCTGAGATGTGCACAGTTTAAGAAATTGCTTCTTTATCCTTGTTGAGGCCTTTTTTTTTTTCCTCCTTTTTTTTCGCTTTTCTTTCTGGAACAAAGCAAATGTGTGAATGAAACCAGGACTGTATTTACTGCTGACTGTTCCTAGATTCCTGCATTTAAAAAATTATTTAGTGCCAATTGACACTGCTTTTTACCCAAAGATAAAACTCTGAGAAACAGAAAAATATAGTATCTTTGTTAGGACATCTTAGAGATACAGAAAACATTTCTGAATGTTTCTGTATCCACTGTGCTCTCAAGGCACAATGTCCCATTTCTGCAACTAAAATTTATAGCAAAGGGTTTCCGTCCTATTTTAAACAATATCACGTAAACACAGATCCATGTTTCTGTGTGCATGGAACTTATGTGGAATAAGTAAGTGGAAAATCATGGTCATCTTTTCACACTTTTTATACACTTACATAAAATGTACTTTTTTTAAAAAAAAAGTATAATTTGCAAACACTGGGAAATATATATTACTATATTTTACCCAACTGCAAGAAGTAGTCAGATAGTGCAAATAAGTTCCATGTAGAGATGAGCAGTATCAGAACTGAGATTAATGAGGGATTTTAGTTGATATACTACAAGAAGTTGCTCTATTTTTTTTTTCTAGCCAATGTTTGACTTTGGAAGACTGCAACTGCCATCTGTTACTAAGTTAAGAACAGAAATACACACTGGTAACAAACAGGTCTAATTTTTCACTCCAGAGTAGAAAATGTGCAGTAATTTATATAACCTTACGTTTGAGGCCTGGTAACTATGTGACACTTTCGCTAGGACAGAAAACTTGTGCTAGGGATACAGTTCATTCATGCTACTCATTCTGTGTCATAATAGCTAGCAATTATACATATTTTGAAGTTTTAAGGATTTGCAAGTCTTTTAATTCTGAATGCAAAAGTCTATAATAAAATGTGGTATATAAAGCAAAAGGAAAACTTTTTTCACATTCATTTAAAAACTTATGTTAGATTCAAAATAGTTACACTTACAAAGATACTAACTGAAAGTAAGAAAAACATCCAGTTTTTGTATCCAGTTTTATCATTGTAATGATAAAAACGCATAGATCAGGAGGGCTCAGAGTTTGGCCACTTTGGTGTCCACCGGGGATGCACTTGCAAAGCACCTGTGGCTGTTTGGCAATACTTTCTTGCTACTCTTTGACTTTAAATCTCTGCTTTGAAAAGATCCCGACCACCTTAAAACAGCTCTTCTTTTTTTTTTAGATGAAAATTCTTCCCTATTTTCCACGAGGTGGCACTCGCCTGTAAGTATTTCTCTTGAAAAGTGTTTCACAGGTCATGGTCCAGGCTTTCAAACTAAATTCTGCTGAAGATGCTTGTGCTTTGATACTGTTCTCAGTGTTTCTATGGTTAGGATAAGTATTTAAAAGTTTCCATGCCCTTGTTGTATAATATCCAGGAAAGTGTTAAAGTGGCACCCGTCTGCAATTGCCCCCTTTTCCTACTATTGCTAATGTGCTGCTGTAAATAGGTGTGTAAAGGATCTGCGCTAATAGGGCACTAATGAACCAGGCTGTAAAAGAACAATTAAAACTTCAAGCAACACACTTGGTTCCTAATGAATGTGTTAACGGTGCTGTGCACTATGAGTATAGCCTTGGAAGTGCTTTAAGTTGTGTGTGCGAATAGCACTAGTGAGTTTAGCACTAGTTAGTTTATTCAGGATAAAAAAGCCAGTGTACATGCGTTTTTAGTACTGAGGTCAAAACTCAAATGGTGTTTTGTCTAGATCAAGAGCCAAGTTATACTTCTGCATGTTCTATATAGTCTATATATTTGTATATACTATATTAGAATTCTAAAACTTTGTTTTTTTCCCCAGATTTTACTTAGAGGGATCAAAACTTAAAAAAAAAGAAGTCATACAAAACTTCCAATTTGTTTAAAAATAAATTTCTAGTGCTTTTTGAAGGAAAGAACTATTGGGAAAAATGTGTAAAGAAAGTGTAGGCCAAACTAAGCCACCAGGAGGAGCTAATAGATCATATTTTGCTCCGCACCTCAAGAGTACACTTTTTTTGCGGGGGGTAGATTAAACATAAAGAGTGGTATCAATAGCTGTATAGTATTAACAATGGTGAAGCTTGCATTTCTTTGCCATTGCTTGTATAATCTGCTGTTTCCAAAATTAAAAAAGCACGTTTCCAGACTGTTTGCTGTTAGAGTGAGGATCTCCTTCAGGATCTGTGGGAATTTGAATTGAAACAGCAGAGGGCACTTAGGCCCACGGAATGGGAGGAAAAGCTGGTGATGATGCAGTTGAAAACAAGATCCCCAAAGAACCCTTCCAATAAGCTTAAACCAAAATATTCTTTTTTCCGAATTTCATCTAATTTTGCAGGGGTATTTTCCCATCATTGCTGTTGATTACAGAAACATTCACCTGCAATCAACCCTTACAAACCTTTTCTTACTACTTATTGAGCAGTAAGTACGATTTGGCTTTGCAGAGAGGAAGGAAATTTCTTGTAGTTTAGGATGAATGAATGTACGCAGCAAGATCTCTTGTCAAGGCTATTCAGTTGGGATGTCTTCTGTGATCTATGGCTTCATAGTTTACTTTTTTCTAGTATTGGTTTTTGATATTATTAACACTTGATTTTTATTAAATAGTGTAATGTGAGATAACAACCTAGAATAAGAAGAAAAAACTCTCTAGTTTTGCCCAGCTCTTTTGAAAATCAGATTATCAGGGAAAACAAAAGAAAATTCAATATAATATCTAGCAGACTTTTTTTTTTTTGGAGAGGGAGGAGGGGCATCATGTGATTCCACATGATCATCACTTTCCCCGCATTTCTCCTTTTCCATGAGCTAAAAATCAATGCTGCTGGGCAATTTACTACAGAATTTTTGGGAACACCCAATTTTACTTGCAGATAGCCTACCTAAGGACTGTATGCACTCAAAATGAAGCACTACCAATTCTTTCTGCTTTCCTTTAGTAAACATTCATCAAAGTTGGATTTAAAAGCAATTCAAGTCTATCTCTGTACTGCCTCAGTCAAACTTTTTTGTTATTCTGCGAGTGCACTGCATCAACATTTTGGATTCAGCTTAGTTCAATTTACAAGAGTAAGGCTAGCTAGGAAGCTGGATTTAGTCTAAACTCATCAACATTTGTAAAAATGCTTCTTTGACACCTATTCTTATTTAGACCACAATGATGTTTTATGCAGATATTTTGTATTAACATAATACTACCCTTGTGACTTTAATAGAGTTAAAGGCATTAAAACTGGTGGCATAATTTCTCTCTTCAACAGGTTTTTATTAGGCACAGGTAGCAGCATATGTAGTTGAGATTATCTGATATATCTCCTAAACCGTGCTATCAGCTGCCAAACTAGCTTTCAGTTGATTCTTTTCTATAGAGTCCTCAAGTTTTTACTGCCATTTTATCTGTTTGACTGTTTCTGAAATAAGCACAGTGAAAAATATATTGAGTTTTGCCCATTATAAATGTATGGCTGTGTATTGCCAGTGGTTCATCCTGATGGAGGTGCTTGAGTGACTTTGGCTCCATGAGGAAGTATGCATCAGTCTTGACCACATGCAGTCCACCCGAGCACTTGAGCAGCCCACATGAACAACAGTATATATATAACTCTCTGCTGTAGTATCCATATCTGATCAAAGGCTTCAAAGGCTGTTAGCAACTCCCAGTCTTTTGCTGATTGATGTGCTTGTTAGAACCCGTGAGCTTATTCATTTTAAGTAATTTATGCTAAGACTAGTGGAGGCAAAAGTGTGCGTATGTTTAGTACTAATTTTCTGGCTAGGAGATGTCTTAGCATTTAGTTTTATGTCAACTTCTCCTCCCAGAAGTTATGTCACATACCTTAGCAAAAGTTTCTTATCAAAATATTGTAATCCTGAAGAGGGAAGTTTGCCAAAGAAAGTGAATTCAGACATGGCTGTATCACAAATCCACTGGCAAATGATTTAAAAGACGTTTGAGGGAGTGACCTGTACCTATCTTACCTTCTCGTAGTAGAAGGAGAATTCTTCTGTTGAAGAATTTGTGTCACCATTTAAGTTGCCTTTGAACAGTTGGCCAAGATTCAAATTTTCATGGTCAAAACAACAGCTAATGTAAAATATACAAAGCATCTTCAGAAAGAAGGGATCATGTAAAAGGAGTTAGGCAAGTCAAAAAGTTGTATTATACGACTCCCACTGCAGTACTTCAGGAGTTAAATATAACCATAACGTTGCCTGCAAAGTCCTTCAACAACTGGTAGTGAAATGAAGCACATTCATGCGTGCCCTGAGCTCCATTGACATTTTGATATTTTTATCACACTGCAATTTCAATAGATATCATATTTTCTCAGTGTACTTTGGACAGAAGATTTTGTAAGTGCTGCAAGAAATATTACAATTTCCATGAAAGTCCTTGTAATGAAAACGCATCGCCATACCTATCTATCGATGCTTTTCTTTTTAGCCTCAATAGGTAATCATGGTAGGTGGAGGAAGGGCAAGAAAGCCTGTGAGTTGGTGCTGCTGTCTTACCATGACTGGGTTCATTAGCTCAGTGCAATACTGTGTCCACTCCTAAATTGCCATACACCCATAGTCTTGCACAGAGCTTAACTTGCAAGGGGGTTTATGAATATGAGAGTTGTTTTACTAATCTTCCTTTTCTTTCTTGCATTCTAGTTGCCTCTTTTTGATAGCCTAATTTACAATTTTTTTTCATCCGCTTTCACCCTACCCTTCCACCTCATTATGTTGGATAATCAAGAGTTGGCAGTAAGTATATTTAACACACAAGGACACAAAGCATTAAGGAAAGCGATTAACCACCCTCTGCTCCCCTAACAATTTATATGCATGTTTAGACCCATCTAGTCGATATTCTTCTGGATGCTGGATTAAATGAGCTTTCCTCCTGAACTTCAGTTCAAATGCCAGTTTCTGGGAGTCATTTCAATCTCTATTGACTTGTTCTGCAAGGCTCTTTCTCTGACTCCCTTTCTCTCTTTCCTCACAAATCATAGAATCATCATAAAATCATAGAATGCTTAAGGTTGGAAGGGACCTCTAGAGGTCATCTAGTCCAACCCCCCTGCACACGCAGGGTCACCTAGAGCATGTGGCACAGGACTGCGTCCAAGCGGGTTTTGAAGATCTCCAGAGAAGGAGACTCCACAACCTCTCTGGGCAGCCTGTTCCAGTGCTCTGTCACCCTCACTGTTAAGAAATTTTTCCTTAAGTTCCTATGGAATTTTTGATGTTTCAGTTTCCGGCCATTTCCTCTAGTCCTATCAGTGGCCACCACTGAAAAGACATCATCCCCGTCCTCTGCACTCCCTCCCTTGAGGTATTTATATACACTGATTAGATCCCCTCTCAGCCTTCTCTTCTCCAGGCTGAACAGGCCCAGCTCCCTCAGCCTCTCCTCATAGGGCAGATGTTCCAGGCCCCTGATCATCCTTGTAGCCCTGCGCTGGACTCTCTCCAGCAGCTCCACATCCCTCTTGTACTGTGGAGCCCAGAACTGGACACAGTACTCCAGATGTGGCCTCACCAGGGCTGAGTAGGGGGGCAGGATCACCTCCCTCGACCTGCTGGAGATGCTCTTCTTAATGCAGCCCAGGATTCCATTGGCCTTCTTGGCCACGAGGGCACACTGCTGCCTCATGGTCAACTTATCATCCACCATGACACGCAGGTCTTTCTCTGCAGAGCTGCTCTCCAGAAGGTCGGTCCCCAGCCTGTACTGGTGTCTGGGGTTATTCCTTCCCAGGTGCAGGACCTTGCACTTGGCCTTGTTGAATTGCATGAGGTTTTTCACCGCCCAGTTGTCCAGTCTGTCCAGGTCCCTCTGGATGGCAGCGCAGCCCTCTGGGGTATCAGCTACTCCTCCCAGTTTGGTATCATCAGCAAACTTGCTGAGGGAGCACTCTGTGCCTTCATCCAGGTCATTGATGAATAAATTGAACAGGACTGGACCAAGGACTGACCCCTGGGGGACACCACTAGCTACAGGCCTCCAACTAGACTCGGCACCACTGATCACCAGGCTCTGAGCTCTGCCATCCAGCCAGTTCCTAATCCACCTCACAACATTTTTTTTTCAGATGTGATAGTTTGTGCACTCATCAATACACCTGGTTCTGAGTCAGCCAAAACCTTACACAAACCTTACAAACCTTACACTTTGCCTGCATGGGTCTGAAGGTCATTGTGGTTGGATAAATGGCCTTTATTATAGTGCTTGTGTGAAACCATTTTTGCTTAATACAGGCTTTTTTGTTTTGTTTTGTTTTGTTTTGCATACCATACCATACCATCCTAAAAAAAAAGTTAGAGATATCCTAATTGTGGCTATAAGGTCACATGTGTGGAGTCAGAGTATTACCTGCTTTATGTTATAGTCCAACACACAGCTTGAGTTTACCTAAAACCTTTACATACAGATTTTAAAGTACAGACTTGTATTCGTGGCAGAAGTATTACACTAATCACAATAATCACGATAGTGTTCAAAATGTTTGACTGATTTTTTTTTCACTCTTTCTCTTTAATTTAGAGAGTGGATCTTGCCTTCCTACATTTTGTAAAATACTTTTGTTCTGTTATTGTAATGAGAGGGGATTCCCCAGACACAGACCCCTAGGGTATCCTTTATAGTTTATCTTGCATTTTAATATGCTAATATCCTCAATTACTCCTGCACCTTTACTGATGGTAGATAATGCCCAACCTGTTCCACAGCAGGGCCACAGTGAAACAGCTATAGATAGATGTTGCTGTACAAAGAATCCAGAAATCCACTGCCAGTGTCTATAAAGTGTGAAAAAAGCATGAATTTCAGTCATGCTTTAAAAATGTGAGCTAGCCTTGTAGTAACTGCATGCTGAGGACAAGTCTTTTGAATTTATTTGGTGGTTTATCAGGAGAGCATAGTACTGATTTTGTGTGTTTTTCTTTTGAGAGAATGATGGCATTTCTCCTTCTGTGTCTTCTTGCACCTAGATTGCTATCACAATATGTGAGTGCAATATATTTCATAAAATATATGTGTTTCATAAAGTGTACAAACTTGGTACTTGGAAAGCCATTACTCCTAGACACTGTGAAAAAAACCCAAAACAAACAAACAAAAAAGCCCCAGAATCTCTGCAGACTGGACCAGGAGATGCTACTCTTTCTGTCAGTGCTGACAGAGATGGATGTTATAAGCACTCAAGCTTTTTGATGTGGATTTTATGACCTACTCTTTCATACTAATTCATGTTTCATGATTTTCATCTTCCTTGGGCCTTACATCAGAATTGGAAAACACCTTTAGGAACCCCTCAGTTTGCTGATGGGGCTCTGTCTCTGAAGTAGGAGTCTTTACCAACACAGTGGTAGCCATTCAAGCAGTAGATGGGGCAATGCCTTTATTACTCAAAAGGCAGAGTGAAACTCTGGAGAGAAATGTGGTACAGAATCGAACATCAGGTATGGGCTCCATTCAAGGGCTCCATGTAGCCCTTGAATAATAAGCCTCACAATAAGCCTCTAAGCTTTACCCTTTTAAAAAGAGGGATCTTAATGCGCCTGTGCAGTTTTTATAAGGCCAAAAGATTTTGCTAGTTCCTAGGTTTGCCATCATTACCTGTGAGCGATTGTAATGGGGATCAGCTGCTAGCTTCTATCTTGCTGCCAAACTGGACCTGTATCACAAGCAGAGAAATGCTGGCCAGCCAAGCATGAAATACTCTCGCCTGCATTTCGTTTATTCAGAACTGATGGAAATAACATGTAAGCAAGTAAAAATCTCAGCAGTGCATACCTCAAGAGAGAGAACCTTAAAAGGCAGCTTCACTTAACAGCAAATTTGGGGATTTGCATCACACTCTATTTAGGTGCTTTAATCCAGGCATTCATCAATTTATCTTCTGACCCAAGGAAATATTTCAGAAATACTGGAAGAGATTATAACGGAAAGTCATGGTTTTAAGTCCAGTTCTATGGGTCTTTCTTCTGTAGTTGCTGTATAACAAAATAGGGTAAGATGTCTTTGCAGTTGTTGGGAGACCTTGCTCTGCTATAGACTTCTTTAGAGAGCAGGAGCACCAAAGCTTAGGTGGAACAAAAGTCATAAATATGTAAAAATTCAGCCATTGGATCCAGTAGCTGAACAGACTCCATTTTTAAAAAAAGATTCTCCGCTTTGAGAAGTCCTCATTAATTACCTCTTTCCAAATACTGTATTTTGCTTATAAGTTTCTATAAAACAAGCAACTTGTAGTCATTAAAGAATATCTCAAAGTCCCCTAGCAAATGTTCTCATTACTTAGGCACTAGGAAACTGAGGCACCAAGTGACTTAAAAGCTTATTAACAGCCAGACAAAATATTTCTGGCAGGTCAATGCAATTCATACACATTTGCAGAGCCTCCAGTTCTGCTATACCTTTCTTAGCAATGTAAGATGTTCAGGACAGAGCTCAATAGGTTGCTAATTTGCTCTTTTTTTTTTTTTTTGTAGTTCTAGCCACTTTTTGAAAAGGGTAGGGGAATGCTACATTGTGACATTGTGTTTTTCTTCTGCTTTCCCTCCCTCTTGTCTTTTATGTTTAGACTGGAGCGTCAGAGTGCTTCTTTGTACTTACTTAATGTTAGGGAGAAAGTAAACCAGAAATATTTGTTTGCTCTCAGGTACAAGGACACATAAGGAGTTTTTAAGTGTATTTGGCTAAGGAGACATCTAAAAGTTCTCCTTCACCTCTGGATATAGCCATAGTCAATGGTAACACGTTGTTAGTATTACTCACAAGGCCAGCTGAGTTGGAGACAGGACTTCATCACAGACTTTGCCTGACACATGGAACAAATTGCTAAATCTCTCAAATTTATTAATGAAATGGGTCAAATAACAAAGGCTGTAACAGGAGCCTTCAGCAAAGAGCTACAAGGTACCTGGATGGAAAGTGCCACAGAAAGGCAACATAGAGCTATATCCTGTAGTTTTCACTTTCTGATTCCTTGTTTCCACTGGCTTCTCTCTTACCTCAGTGACATTATCAACCTCTTCCTTTTTGTCTCTTCACTCTACTCCCCTTCTAAGCTAGTGGGGCCAGAAGGGAAAAAAATAAAAGAAGTCCACTGAAACAGTATCATATTTGCTACTATCACAGAAACTAGTATCCTCAACTTTTCTCTTTTGTCATATATCATACTGCGCATGTTTTTACAAACCTGCTGAAATCCAATACCAAGTTCTCTGTTCAGAAATTAAATGTGTGGAAAAAATAGGGGATATTATTATTTTGAATAGATTACATTGATGATACCCCATTTTCAGTTGTCCCTTACTGACATTTGCAGTGTCTGAAAACAGAGCAGTCATGGTTAGGAGGTCTCTTACTGAACCTTTTTTCCTCTGTGCACATGTACTTTCTGTTTTCTGTGGTTACTGTATTATTGCATCAAATGAAGAGTACGTTTACTATTTTCCCATCTGAAAAAAAATTGATGCCATCATGCATCAACATCTGGAGAACTCTTACAAGAAAAGAAAAGGAAAAGAAAAGAAAAGAAAAGAAAAGAAAAGAAAAGAAAAGAAAAGAAAAGAAAAGAAAAGAAAAGAAAAGAAAAGAAAAGAAAAGAAAAGAAAAGAAAAGAAAAGAAAAGAAAAGAAAAGAAAAGAAAAGAAAAGAAAAGAAAAGAAAAGAAAAGAAAAGAAAAGAAAAGAAAAGAAAGAAAAAAGAACAGTATAAAAGAAGGGATTCATTCATCTTAAAAACTGCCACAGGATTACTAAAAGCGATGATCGTAACAGCAACTCTTAAAAAATTATGGAAATGATTAAACTAATAAAATACTGAGCAGTCTGAGCATTGGAACAACACACTGGATAAGACCAGCAACCACCAGCAAAAAGAGAACAGGGACAGCATGATCTTTTGCTACTCCCTCCAGTTTTGGGAAGATTTCACATTACTGTCATAGTTCAGTGCACAGTCATGCTTGTTATCTCTCCAGCCTATCTGGAGCAACTCCTCTGAGCCACTCCTCTGGCAAATAACCTTATTTGCACAACTCCATATTAAGACTATTAATACACTTTGACCACATGTGCAATCTCTGTTGCAGTGATGTAACACACAGCTCAATCATATAATATTAACAAAGTGAACTTGAGTAGACATGTAGGCCCCAATCCTGGAAATATTTACATATAGGCTTATGTTCTAGAGCCTTAATAACGCCTCAAGTGTTTGCAGGATTTAAACCTTAATAAAATACTGGCTAGAATATTGTATTTATAAATAAGAATAAAAAGAGCATGTGCAACTGCTTACATGAGAAGGGAAGTGTTTTAAACAAACTGTTATTTCATCCATCCTCTGTGTCAGCTTATACCATAGAGACTGTAAGAGCATAGCAAGAAATAAATAGATCCAAGTAAACCAAGACCCAGATTCGTGCACTTCCACTTTTGGGCGATGGAATCTCGCTTAAGACCAAACACCAAAAAGAGAACAAAACTCCCTTTTTTTTTTTTTTAACTTCCATTTTGCATCACTAAATTGCTTCTCTTGACTTTGAAGGCAGAAACACTTATGCAAAGCCTTGCTATATGTATGTATAGACCTTTTGACTTCCAGTCTCCAGGGCCTAACGTTAAGCACATGAACTTGCAAGAATGACTTGAGATCCCTGCTGATGGTGCTACATTTGCTGTGCCACTGACTCATTTTTTATGTAGTATGTCACACAGGATATGTTACTGCATCGGGTCACAAAGAGCTAAAATCAGGGAGCATGAGATTTGCACAAAACCTTTTCATTTGTTCTTATTTCTCCAAGTGTTTGGAGGAAGTCACAGAATGTATGATTGCCTGCTTCAGACTGCCTAATACACGTTTTAAAGTTAAAAAGTTATACCTAAGGCAAAGGTAGAGGTTTGGGTTTATGATTAAGGGTGACCAGGAAGAAATCTGCAGGTTCACAAATGTCTCAATTCTTCGAGGAAGATGTGGGCCTAAGAGGAGAGGACAAGGGTAAGGTATGCACGAGGAAAACTTTTTCCTGTAATATTGTATCTACCAATTAACCTCAATATTTTCACTTCCATTCTCATCTTGTCTAGTTTCTCCTCCTGTTTATATAGAGGATTTGTAGTTTTAATTCAAAATATGATTAAGTGCTTAATTAAGATATTGCAGACAGAAAATTGCGTCATAGTTTTACATGGAATAACTTCTTTAAGAAATTTTACGTCTGTGCAAAGGCATTCATCATTTCTGCTCAGAAACAGAGCATATTTGGAAGGCAAATGTTATATATCCTTACTTGCTGGTAATGCCTTATGTTGTTGTGAAAGAGAGCAGGGTCCACTGTCTAGCTTGGTCTTCTGATCTTCGGGGTCCCTAGAGAGTCCAGCTGAGGCAATGTGCAACCCCAAATTCTTTGAAACGTTTGAATTCTTGAAACAACTACCCTGCCAGCCTGGAGGAAGAACCTCGGAGAGCAGCCTCCCTCCTCTGCTCAGCTGAGCGAGATGGCACCTTAGGGAATTCCAGTGGGTGGAAAGGCACAGAAATGACCTTGAGCTCCTTTTGCCCATTCCCAGCAGTTTCAGGCTTGGTCAAGTTGCTGGCATGTGGCTGCCTACAGGTTGCAGTTGAGTGATGAGCTGGCAACAATGGAGCGTTGCTAAATTAGTGCATTTCTTCAGGACCCAGGAGGTGCCCAGCCAAGCACCGTCTGTCTAGGGGCAAGCTTCTCCCAAGGGCTTTCCAATGAGACCAGTTTGGCCGCAACCACTGGACCTGGTCCATGGTGCAGCAATGCTGCCGTGAGGTGAAAATGAACCACAGCCCAAATGAAGCCAGGAAGTATATTTAGTGTGCAGGGGAGAGCCTAACGGCAAGTGCAATGGTCCAGGGAGGTAAGTGAAGCCCCCTGGGCAGGGCAAATGCAGACAGGGCTGTCATGGCCATCGAGGGCAGCCTGGGTGCAATCCACTAGAAACAAATGAGCATTAGCCTGAAAAGACTTTATGGGGCTTTTGAACCTGACATCCCGAGGGGAGGCATGGTCTGAAGGCTGGTGGCATGTTATGTGGCTTTAAAGACATAAACAAAAAACAGCTAGGGAAACCCCTGTGGTGAGACCTCCAGATCATGCTCCTTCTGAGTGCGGACTTGTCCATATGCTGAGGAAGTAAAATAGCATAATTCCTAATCATCCAGAAAGCGGAAAATTTGAATATTTTATTCTGTGTTGCTTTTCTCACTGTTTTATTTCTTAAACATTTAAAAACTCATTGGTTGTTGCTTAGTAATATTTATGAAGTGGGAGTAATATAAAAGTCCTAGCTACAGTGCAAATATGCAGAGCCATCATGTGTAACACACCTTTTAAAACCAAAGCACCATTGGCTATTTGAGCAAATAGAGAGGTAAAAAAAATCTACTTTATAAAACCATACATTTATATAATTCTAGCATTGCCAGCAAAGCTGTCATTGCTTTGTGTGGTAAATATATGAGCTAAAATAGGCTGTGTAAACAATTTGCTAATAAGACAAAAAATAAGACAAATTTAAAAGTGCCCACTGATTTTTATTAATGTGCATTTTAAAGCTTTCCAAGGAAAATGTTTTCTCTTTTTACCTTTTTAAAGGAATTCAAACTCAAAAATAATATGGGAAACAAGCTGAAAAACTATAAACACTATAGTTATGACATAAAGACACTAAAAGCTCAGAAATTGGAAGAAGTGACAACATTAACACATGCTGTTTGCTTCAGGGAGGGCAGAAAAGCAGAAGTCAATTAAGGTGAGTACATCAGTGCTAAAGCTGCCAGCGTTTGTTGCTTTGCATTGATCTCTGTGGTCCCGATCCCAAAGTATTTTCTACATTTCGGCAGGCAGCTGCACTTGAACAGAGGCCCATTGACTTCATGTCATTTGAGCATCTCTTTTGCTTTCACATACTTTGATCTGTGTGGCTGGAAGTAATAAATCTCTGAGCATCTAGTAGCAAGAGCATCCTTTTATGAACACACTCCATTCTTAGCACATTGATTTATTCTTGACTACTGGAACTCTTCTGTAACTACTGAAGTTACGGAAAAATATGTAGATGTGTGTGTGCGGGTATTATTTTAACTTGCATGTGGGTCATTTGATTGTTCAGTTGTGATGTGAGAAGTATCAAAAGCTCTAACAGTGGGTAATATAGTTGATGCTTTTCCACAAGCCAGGCTTTTCCTCATAGCGCCGATGAGAAGACACCAGATTGCTGCCTTTGGAGACCCCTATTTCCAAAGCCTGTGCGGAACTTCACTGGTGTAGTATCACAGTGAGGCAACACTCTAGGTATTTCTGGGTACACCTGCTTTCCAGGAGAAGGGATGGGCAGAAGGGACAAGCGTTTGTAAAGCAGAACTTGATATATTGCTGAACTGAATTAAACACATATGCCTCTTACCACAGCAGAAGAAGGGATATACTGACAAAAGAAGCACCTTCTGGATCCATGTGCCTAAAATACTACAAACCATACTCCCTGCTTGGACTTATTTCAAAATCCAAACAGGCTTGCGAGCAGCATTCGATTACTCAAGAGCAAGGGAATGCAGACCTCCTGAAACCTCCAAAAAGCCTCCAACAAGCAGTTGGCCTGGAAGCGGTCCCTAGGGAATATTTCCACATAGAGATAAGTCTAATTGCAGGCATCAGCATTTTGTTTGGGATGCTGCCTTGTCCGAAATTTTGCAGTGTCTGCATATGCCATTTCAAACATAACAGCTAGCAAAAAAGGATCAGCTGGTGCTCTAAAGTTCAAGGCCAAATGCTGTAAATATCTATGATAAATGCGGTTACACACATGATTAATTCCTTTGCCTGTATGTGTGCTCTTGCTAGGAGCACAAGTATGAGCTCTGTGAGTGCTCCGATGGCAAGAGGATAACTCAGCTATCTTTGAGTCCTCTATTGCCCCTGTTGCATGTGAAACCAGGCTTTTCCATGGGAAGTTATTTCACTTGTACCAGAGTAGTATAGAAGAAGAGGTGGAAATATCTATCTCATCTTGCTAGGAAAGAAGGAAATTCTGCTAAAAAATTGCATCTTTCATTCAGTTGAATTTGTTCTTATGTGAGATGAAAACAGTTGACCATGGAGATTTTCAGAGGGAGATTGTCATCTAATCCTGTTTTAGACCAGAAGCAGTGGTGTTTTGTGGCTAGATTTGGTTATTACTGACCATGTAGCAGGTACCAGAGGCATAGTATTTCATAGAATCATAGAATGCTTAGGGTTGGAAGGGACCACTAGAGGTCATCTAGCCCAACCCCACCTTCACACGCAGGGTCACCTAGAGCACGTGGCACAGGACTGCGTCCAAGCGGGTTTTGAAGATCTCCAGAGAAGGAGACTCCACAACCTCTCTGGGCAGCCTGTTCCAGTGCTCTGTCACCCTCACTGTTAAAAAAAATTTCCTTAAGTTCACGTGGAACTTTTGGTGTTACAGTTTCTGGCCGTTTCCTCTAGTTCTATCAGTGGCCACCAGTGAAAAGAGGCCAGGACCATCCTCCTCACTGCCTCCCTTGAGGTACTTATAGACACTGATTAGATCCCCTCTCAGTCTTCTCTGGGCTGAACAGGCCCAGCTCTTTCAGTCTCTCCTCATAGGGCAGATGTTCCAGGCCCCTGATCATCCTTGTAGCCCTGCGCTGGACTCTCTCCAGCAGCTCCACATCCCTCTTGTACTGTGGAGCCCAGAACTGGACACAATACTCCAGATGGGGCCTCACCAGGGCTGAGTAGAGGGGCAGGATCACCTCCCTCAACCTGCTGGAAACGCTCTTCTTAATGCACCCCAAGATCCTATTGGCTTTCTTGGCCACTTCATGAACACATTTAACTTTATAGTGTCAGTATAGGCGTTAAACTGGATTTTTGGATGTTTGTTTTTTAAGTTGAACACATGATCTGTTTTTAGAGTTAGTAGACTATATGGAAGAAAGATCAAATATAAGCAATAATTTAGTTTACTGTTTGTTTGGTCTTAGGAGTCAGAACGAAGAAAGTTAGCAATATAGGGCATGGCTGGAATAAATAGACAATTATTTTGTAAAATAGTTTGAACTTTCTTTAAAAAAGTTTCTAAATATCTAAATAGGAAAAAAATGCCGGGGATTTGGAGTTTTGTGTGCTAAGAAATTGTTAGGGGATTTTTCTCTGCAGCATGGAAACATTTCCAATGATTCCTGCTCATGTTGAGATTCTTTATCATCCAACTTCTTCCACTCAGCCATGTACATTCTTCACGTACTGTGGCTGTATGGAGGGCTGGAAGCACTTTGCCTCTGGAACGAGATTGAAATCTCATAATTAATTGCACATACTAAAAAATAAGAAAGAAAAAATGAAAAAAAAAAGCTCTGCAAAAGGATTTGCTTGCGTTAGTTAGGCTTCTCCTATATTTTCCCTTGAATTTTGAGAAATGGTGCAAGAGTGATGGCACTTTCCATCCCCAGTACCTGCCAAACCCCAACATGAAGAGGAGGTCTAATTGCATATTTTCTCACCAAGTAGTGAGCTTGAATCTAGCTCTCCAGGACAGTTGCTGTGCCCTATCACATACGTTTCTCTGGCTGGCTGGTGGCTCCCTGAAGACATGAACCTCCTGCAGGCCCAACTTGCACGGGCTGAAGCCAGTGCTGCTACATCCCCATGCTGCACCCACACACACCTTTGAGACCTGAAATCAGTGCGCATGCAAGATGGTGAAAAGATAAGGAAAGCTGTAATCTATAAAGGGGTAAAAAAAGGAAATAAAAAAAAAAAACGAAAAAAAACCCCTATCCCTCTAGAAACAGGTTTGTGAGACTGGCAGCACCTGGCTTCGTGAAGGCAGAGGTGTCCCTGATTCAATTGCACTGCTCTGTAGTATTAGGACCACCCAAAAGGTGGCACTAAACAACCTTCAGTCATTCCATCTAAAAACATGGACATGTAGAATTTGCTAAAAAGGCCCAAAGAAATAGTTTGCCAGCTTAATTCTGTGTTTTTCTGTGCTAGAGTAAAAATTCTTTTAGATAATTCTGAGTTAGACCAACAAGAGATTTGAGGACAAACACGTTTATATGAGCAGGTAACTTTGTAATATAACTACTACTTTTCTAGACGCCCATGAAAACATTTATATTTTTGTAAATGTGACAATAGGACTTTTAGTTGCCAGTGTAACTGTAACAGGAGTCAGGCACTACATTTCAAATATTTGACTCTTTAGGAGCTGATGCCATTGCTGTATTTTGGCCTTTGATTATAACAGGTGGTTATAAGGCCAGAAGTGCTTTTAGTTATGCAGGTAAACTTTTTTTTTTTTTTTCCTTTTTAATATATGTAGAGCAGATTATTTTGATTTTAAATTAGCTTAGTACAAATTAAATTAGCTTTGTCTATGATGATTGATGGGGGACATAATCCTTTTCATATTTATGGCATCTAAAAGTTCAGATATAGGGTCTAATTTATAAGGAGACCTCAAGATGAGAAGAGCATTCAGAAAAAGTGCTGGAGGAGGAAACCTTAGATGCTGGTGAAACCATTTCTTTCTATGACTTCAGTTTCATGATTTTAACCAAATCCCACATGTTAATAAGGAACAAGTTAAAAAATGGCAACTTTTCTTAGAGCTGAAATAATTTGGGTACCAAAAGAAGTGGAGAAGCATGACACCTTCCACAAATGTTGATTCCTTTTGATTGCAAGGCCTCTCTTTTGCATGCAGTTGCCTGTTGACCCATAGTTAAAGAAAAACAAGAAACTTGCTTCAGTTCACTCTCCACAGCTTGTGTATGGTAGCTCAGTGAAAAATAACTGTTGTAGAATACATCTTGCTTCATCCATTCATCTTTTGGAAAGAAATAGAACCATTTGGAGCTGAGTTTTCGCTTGAAATCTCTTTGGAAGCAAAATGCTGCTTCCAAGCTCTTTCAGCCCTTTTGAGACCTGGGATGGGCTTCATCCCATTCCACCTCAGACACCTGCATTGTAGCTATCTGCACCTGAACCTTGTGTCCCTTTATTACTGGGAAGATATACTCATTTGCAATGTGCAATTCATCTAACCTATTATGAACATCTACAGTAAACTGAAACAAATGGCATTTGCTAAGTGCCCATATTCCTTCTCTTCAATCTAAAAGGACTTTCAATTACAGATTTTAAAGTCTGTGGCATGAACACCCTTCCTGGGGTCTCTGTGTCATTTTTTTTATTATTCTTGAAAGACTACAAAATAGTTGCTACATGTTCATGTAATTGATCTTAAAAAAAATCTTGGCTAGCAGGAGCACTATGACTCTTATGACAGTTTGATGGCATTGTTTGCCTTCATAGACCAACTTCCAAAAGTTAATGTTGTATCACAGAAGAGTCGATAAAGCTCTCAGGCAAGCATTGGGTTTACCCAATCAGAAGTGGAAGCCTAACCCACAACTAGATGCTGTCCACCAAGTCAATCAACTGAGAAAAACAGGAGCTGTAAGACATAGCTCATCTCATCGTGAGGTCGATATCAAAAATCAAATGCCTGATGATTCAAAGTGCCAACTTTTTTCCTTTGACAACATCTGTGAATAGTCAACCTACCAAAGGTATTTGAAGATGTTTAGAAACCTTTTTTTTTAAAGCAGTAGTGTTCCTGTCTGCAGCGGGGAACTGCTTCTGTGACTCTGGTTCCAAGAGGGGGCTTGAATAAGAAAATAACCCAGATGGCCAACATGATGTTGAAAACAGCAGTAGAAAAATCCTGGCAAAGGAGAAATGATTCTTTTATATCACTATTTGGGATCTTAGAAATCTATGGTATGTTCATGGCTATACTTCTGTACTTTTGCGTAGTAGGTGATTTAAGACAGGGTAATTACAACTTTTATGTCTTCCGATTGCTACAGCTTAGAAACAGGCACTAATTTTTTTCTGGGGCCTCTTTGTCTGTACCTCTTTTGACCTCTATAATCATAGATGAATTCTAAAATCTTGCAGCTCATCTTCTCCTTGCAGGTATTTGATTATGATTCAAATAACAACTTTGTCTTTTAGCTACCTTGTCCAGGATCACTCTCCTGTAACTAGCTTGGGAGAAAATCCAAGCGATGAACTTGTCAGTGAAACAAGCTTGACTTTGTTTTGCAGTATGAGCCATATCTTCCTATATCAGGAGGTAAACTTCAGCATTGTAGACATATGCATTGCCTTTTCTTCACATTCCTTTTAACTCACCTGTCATACATTGTTGAAATGCATACTGGCTCAAGTATGTGAATTAGAGACAAAAGCAGTGAGCAGACATCACTGCTGGTATACATTTTCATAGTTTTTGGAACTACTCCAGAGAGGGGCCTTGTGTAACTCCACCATTAGGCATCTGTCCTCCTGGGAATTACAGCTCATGTGCTAAGAACATTAATGATGTGGCCCCTTGATGATTCCTATCCATTAAACTAACCGGTATAAAGAGATTTTTAAATTCTTGGAAGTTCTACTGCAATAGCTCAGAAGGTTTATTGTATAAAAGAAGCTAAACTACCTATATAATAGCTCACTTTAGTACTACTTTTACTCTCTCTGTTAGAGTCAAAAATCTCAGTAAGATGGATAACCCAAAAAGTGGAGAAAAACGGTCCTAATTAGTGAAAACTACATTATTACAGAATAGGAGGAAATGCATTTCAGTTGCTGAATTTGGAAGCAAAACCTTAGTAACACCAGCATCGCAATTTCACATTAGGCACTTGCCTGCAGTTACTTTTCCTTGCTCTCCATTTTTAATTATTTCAGTCCTGAGTACTAGTTAAACACTATTCTATGTGCTTTTGCATGTTTACACTGCAATTTATTTACACAATATCTTTCAAACTGAAGCTTCTGTGACTGAAGTTACTAATAGAATGTAATGCCTAGTTGGTGTCAGACATAAACATCTTGTTCCTTACACCCAGATTAAAAAAAAAAAAAGGATTCTTGTAATGTCACTTACTGCGTATTGGTTATGCTGCACTTTAATAAAACTTACAGATTCAGTCTATAGCAGAATTTCCGCAATGTAAATGGCTATTCATCTCGTTGTCCCTATTATTGGTTTATTTCTTAATTTGACATTCTTATATACTTGGATTCATTTACTATACGTGAGTTTGTATGATTGGTACATTAGAGTATTTGCTGACATAATCTGTTACAATGTTTTCTCATAATAAGACAGCATGAAATCATCCAACTATCTGTTAAAAATGTGCTAATTATTTTCTTTCTGAGGGAAAAGGATGTGTGCAATGGAGGAATGGAAGGGCAAGCAATCTACAGTCTGGTAAAATGAAGGATACAGAGGGAAAATTATAATTCTAGCCAATAAAAATAATTTCAAAGCTTTTCTACATTGTTAAACAGAAAAATTAAGAATATTTCATTGTCAAGATCAGAAAGTCCAGCTCACAGAAGCAGAGTTTCTGTACTAGCAAAGAATAGGAACATTTTATTTTCAAATTGATAAAGCAATTTTTGATCATTAAGCATGAAATACACCAGACAAAGAGTCTTGCCACTGACCCGTATGGTAGAATAAAACTAAGATAGAATGGGAAATCCCCCACTATTTTTAAAATTATTATTATGCCGAAACTTTTTTTTTTCTTCCAATCCCACATATGTACTTTAGGAAAGGAAAACATTTTCTCTCACTGGACAGCCTTGGAGGATGGGATACTTTTTTTTTTCTTCCCCTGAGAAGGTTTCTTGTATGCACGTGTAAAAATACAAAGTCATTTGTTAAAAGTTCACTTAATTCCTCACTTAGCTCACATTTGTTACAGATTGTTTGGCTTCCAGTTTGCCAGAAGAGAATGGAAGAGCATGCTCCAGCCAGGGATTGCTGCTGTCCATTGAAATATGTATTTGGATGGAGAAGCTCTTTTTCATGGATGGATTGTGGCTTTTGGCAGGAGAGATCGCAGGAAGCAGTTGCCATAACTACTATACAGTTAAAAGAGAAGGAAAAAAAGTCTTTAAGTAAGGCAACATTTTTGAAATTATACTTTTATTAACAGTCCTGGTAGAATTAATCAGTTCAATATGATGGGTGACAGCATACTGAATGTGGTCCCTTGGGTGTAAGGATATTCTTTTAAGGCTATATTGAAGCACTAGCTTGGATGTTACATTGGGGAGGAAAATTTGTAGACAGCCAGAGAACTAAACATAAGCTGCCTTGCATGGGATTTCAGGGCTTGGCTGGAACACAATTGACACAATAAAGATGGGATTTACAAATTCTCTGAAATAATTTAGAAGCACAAGTTACCTTTTAAGTTAACCCTAAAGACTCTGCCTTAAGTATAGACATAATTATTTATCTATAATTAAGTGACAGGTAAGACACAGAGATATAGTTGATTAATACTTATATTATTATTACTGTAGACTAGAGGATTTTCTAGAAGGGTGTTTTGGGTGAAACCTAGAAGAGATTTTTTTTTTCACCCTCACACTTATACCACATATTATTGTCACTTGACAAACCGCTTTGGTGCTTTTATTTTATTTTTGCTGGTGGAATCAGAAGTTATATCACAGTGCTAAAATAATCTCTTATCTATTGCCACAGGCATACAAATGCCATTTTTGTGGTCCTCTGGCTGCTTTCATACAGTGCTTCAAGACTTTTCTTGAACAACCAGGCTATTTATTTATTTATGGAACCTCTACAGAACTCGTCAGGTGAACTGGACACCCACACCTGCTGAAACACTTGTTCCCCAACAGGCTTTATCCTTTTGCTTACAAAAGATTTCTGGGTCAACCCCTATAGGAGTGTCACTCTGTGAGCCTTGGCTACGCTCAGCTCAAATGTTACTCAAGCCCCAAGGAGAAGCGCTTCAGTGGTGGTGGTTCCATTTTGTTCAGGTAGATGTTTTGTCTCCTAGAAGGACAGGAAGAGTACAAGACCATTTGTTGGCAAGCTTGTCTATACCTCCTATCTGTGATTGATAGGCTATGACCTTACAGCCTATCTGCTAACAGTTTTCATTAAAAGTGCATCTACTTTAGGATGAATTTATTCATTCTCATCCCTTGGTGAGTTGCAGTATAAATTTACAATTACATTTGCGTCAATCCAAGAGTAGGAACCTCCTGGTATATCTGATTAAATACATCAACTATGATTCTAAACTAACTAACGATTAAAAACTTTAAAAAGGCTTAAACCTATTAACACACCTGGGTTGTCATCTTCAGACTTTTAGTCACAATAGCCTCATTACATATGAGTGTGGGCATCTGAAGTCTTCACCTCACATTTCCCCTCCTCTATAGCTACTCCATTCCCTTATTTTTCATTGTTTCATGCATTTTATGGTTTTATCCCATATAGGAAATTCCAGGAAATTCATTTAACTCCCCAAATTTTCCAAAGTTTTCTGGTTATGGCCTTCATCCAGATTCAAATAATTTATCAAAGGTATTGTTCTTTCTAGCAGCTTTCTTTCTCTTTCATAGTTGAAAATAAGGAACAACAACTTCTCGTTTTCTTGCCAATATCTTTTCTTTATGATTTCTGATCTAGTTGGTCTTTATGTTTACTCTTAGATGTTGCTAGAAATCTTAATAGGACTAAAAAAACAAACCAGGTGGTGATTTAAATAAGTATAGTGGATGCAGCCAAAGGAAACTGCTCTTGGGGCAGAACAGGCGAGCTCTGGGAAAAGGAGCCTCAGACTGGAGATGTATTGGGAAGGCCCAGAGCAAGCCGTAGCAGGCAGAAAACTTTTGGAGGAGAAGTTGTTCCACAGAAACCTCAGAACTTGTCTTTGGTTCTGGCTCTGGCTCTCCCTTGCCTTAAGAAATTATTTTCGAGAAAAAAACAAGCCAAAAATACATAATGAACTCATCCCAAAATAATAATTATTTTGATGGAGAGAGAAGTAAAACATCCTTTGATTCTTTCTGCTCTCCTCCATAGGAAAAGTTCTTCATATATAATACTTAGTTTACTGCTTCCTTTTAACCCGATTAATGGCTAGCATTTTGATGATGATTTCCTGCATACATTAAGAGACTGAGGTTTACACAGAAAAGTTCTGCAATTTCCCTTCACCCTTTGAAGTGAAGCTGAAGAGCATTACAGCTTGCCTGTACAGCCAAGATTCAACTGTGTATTTTGGCATTTACATACCAGACTGGTTGGTAATTTCCCCTTAAATCCTTTCATAGCTCAAATTCCTACCAAAAGAACCTACATCCATAACCACTGATTTACTGTGCAAAGTCTATCTTGCCTATCTGCGGCCACTCTGCCGTTTGGTTTACCTCTGAGGAGCATGCCACTTCACATACTTCTTTTTTTTTTTTTTTTTTTCCTACGGACTTTTACACAACATGTACTTAAACCAAAACATTGGCTAAAACCCCTCTGGATGGCTGTTAGATCTTAGCATGCCACATAAATATTAGCGTGAAAGCATTCCTCCCAGCCCACACAGAATGCATGTAACCCTGTTTTTTCTGGACAAAAACACTTGCTAGTACAGCAAGCCCTTCAGCAAGGACCACTTCCAGTGGGCAGGGCCCTCTGTTAAATCAACCACTTGAAAGCACTCTTGAAGTTTCCAGTGTAATTTTCATTACTCTTTAGTTATAGACCACCTTTACTAGGTAACAGAGGTCGTTTGCCAATCCCTTGGGTAGCTGCCATTTAAGCAATTGCCTTGGTGGCCTTTTGCCAGTTTTCAACTGTTTCAAGACATGAGTTACCTGGTGCTGTCAGAGAAAGGCACTGAAGCAATGGTCCCTTCCCATGCACCTTTCCACTTACTGAGCAGATGCCCTTGGCTACTTAAGGGCTATATGGGGTAGATTTCCCAATGGGCCTCTGTTGGATTACCAGCTGAGGACAATTTGCACATTTTTTGCAAGTACGGGCACTTTAACAATTCCAACACATGTGCGTGCCCTTAAGAAGTTATCTGCATAGCTAGAGCAGAATTTACATCTGCGAAACTCGTTAAGGCATAATGGCCTTTGGTTATTATAGCAAATCACCAAAATTATCCTTTGGACTCATGCTGAACACTTGCTACCAGAGCAATCACTTTACTCTCTGATATTGATTTTCTGCTCGAAACAGGAAAGTTTCACTTTCACGTGACCAATAGGCAAGCCTGGGGGACGGAGCTACTTCAATATCATGTTGGCAAATGAGAAGATCTGGGTAGAAAATCTTAAAAAGGAGTAAATGTTTCAGTTTCTCCAGAGCAAAACTGTACAATACGTTTTGACTGAGCCCCCTCAAATGTTAATGGGAGGGAACTAAGTAGTAAAGCTTCAACTATAAAAAGAATTAATTTATGATGCACACCTGTGTGATGCATTCAGATAAGCTAGAGACAGGCATGCCCTTGCACATGAGCTGGTTTTGAAAGTTCAGCCTGTTTCATCCAGGCAGTATTACAGGTCATGCCAGCAGGCTCTTGTGCAGTGTTGTTGAGCTATCCTCATATTTTTCTGGCAGTCACAAGACCTTTAGTAGCCATCCAGCAGTATTCAAGAGTTACTTGGAAGTTCTGCTGCTCGTATGAGCCTGTTTAGCAAAATTTAGGCCTTTGCAATCAAAGATGTGCAGGAGGTTTTTTATTTTTATTTTTTTTTCCTACAGCTGCAGGTCTTTTATGTAAACTCTTACTAAGAAGAAGGAATAGCAAGATGAAAGACAGCAAAGAAACAGCAGTGAACCAAATTGCAGGTAGACAAAGATATGCACTTATGAGCTTCCTGTGGCAAAATACATTGAAGCTCAAAATTACAAAATACAGTGCTTCTTCTCCTTTAGACCGTCTGAGGCTGGCTTCCTCCTCTCATACCTTAATACATATGAATTCTCTAGCACTTATACAGCTATTCTGTCTTGCTGCATTTGTTTAGCAAAACTTGGAGTAGTCAGATTATGGTGGCAATGGCCACAGGGTCATTTTAACAAGATGATCCTTACTTTGCACATAACCACTCCAACAAAGCTTCATTGAGCAGCTGCTTCAGTCCATGCGTTTTCACTTACACATACTTTGCCCAGGATAATCAGCGGAAAGCAAAGAGCTTGCCGCCCTGTTCCTGGAAGCACGGAAAATAATTCTTTTTCCTTGGCTTTTGTCGATTTTTTAATTTTTTTTTCTCCACACATTCTCTTCATCCCTATCCTTGGATCAGTTTAGGCTGCTGAGTGGTCTAAGTATGATGAATTTTTTGCTTTAAATTTCAGAGAGCATATACCAAGAAGAGCAAGATAACAGTGTAAGCAATATAGAAAGACTCAAACATTCTCTAGTTTAATTATTTGATATACTTTGAGGTTTCCAAAACATGCATATTTTTTTCAGAAAGGATCAGTTTGGCTATAACACTGAACCGGGATAAAATTCATCTTGCATCACAAACTAAAATGAGATTTGTTCTACAAGTTCAGGCTCTTGAGAATGAAATTCTCCCTCATCATATGTAATTATGTATAGTTTCTACAGAGGTGAAATGTTGCATTATGAAGAGATGGAAAACACATTAAGAGAGAATGAGTTCATCTTCCTGATACAGAACAGTCCCTTCACAGTAATGGAATTATGAGAGAGTTGGACATTTCAGAAAGTCTGTGCTGCTGTCCTGGCTGTATTTGATTTGTATATGAATGGATTTCTGTTTCCAGTAATAGCTTTCTCCGAGCTACTGCAAACTATAAAATGGAAATAAAAATGGAATTTTGGGAACACACAATCTGCTTCTGTGATGCTGTAGTTTGTTACATAGACAAAAAAAATGAAGAGGTATTGAAGTATCACCGAAGTGCTAAAGCCTCTGGAATTTCTTTAATGGATGAAAATACGAGTAGATGGAAGACCAAGCTGCAGCATGATCAGTCTGACTGCCATTTCTACCTGCACCAGGGCAGGAGGAGACAGAGTGCGCGTGGAGGTTTAGCTCTGCCCAAGAGACTGCCTGAGGAAAGATGCAGAAAGCAAGCTGACAATAATCTGTAACCAAAGAGAGTGTATAATGAATTTTTCAAGTCTCCAAACCTTTTAAGCAAGTTAAATGGTAAAACTGTATTCTAGCACAGGTATTTCCCTGTACTCTTTACTGATTTTGAAAACATAGTTCCTATTCTTTCCTATGTGCAATGACCTGCCTTATAAATATCTAGTGTATAAGCATGACATTCTGAAACAATTTTATGTATGTAGAGAATATATAAAAATATGTAATATTGCCTGTATATCTGCATATTGATAGACAGACAGAGAGACAGATAGATAGATTACCAATTCCTGGCAGGCTAGTTCTCTTGTAATGTTGCTCAAATAGATTTATATGGATTTATATGTTGTGTAACAGATTATTAACCACATTTTTCTAAAGACCTTGGGCTAGTCTATATAGGTAGTGGCAGCTCCATAAAGCTTCACTGCCATTGTGCAAAGAAGCTGGGAAGAAAAATTATTCCTGAACATAAATAAATAATTCCTGTAAATAAGAACCAGGTTCACTTAGATCTGTAAAACAAAATAAAATAAAAAAGCTAAATAAACCTTGCTATAAATTTGACAAAACCCAAAATGCATAAAAATGTCATCAGTCAATAGATTAAACACACACATGAGATAAAATATGTAAACTGACAGAGATCCTTTCACTTTTAGTAAAAGTATACCATTTTGGGGACAATTAAGAATTTCAACTTAGTGTCACTGAATGAGAAGGCATAAGTTAGAAAAGGGCATGAAAATTGAACTTTAACAAATTACAATACTGTTGTATTAAAAAGTAAGTCTTGGCAATAACGCGTTGTAAGGGCCACCTTTCATTTAGAGCATGTAATTCTATCTCTCCAGCACAACGCTCCAATTAGTGTTTTAATTTCCTAAGCTACATATGCAATACTGCCACTTCTACACTCATCACACAGTTCTATCACCCATTCTGGCATTTTTTTTTTTCCTACTCTTAGATTGGTTTATATTGCTCATTATGAACACTGTTTGCAACTCTCAGGACAATGCTTTTAGACATGGCTTTCATTCATGGAGGCTTTGCCCAGGCTCAAGAGACACGCAGTACACCATGTTTCTGGACTGCAGCAAATGGGAGCTTTGCCTAAGACTCCAAAGGCCACTGAAGTTTGTTTTCTGCTTACTTTTCTGCTACACTTCATAATTAAAACAAAAACAAAAGCCAAACACTTGCATTTTGACAGAACTCCATCCTACCATAACAAAAGTGAAGTATACCTTAATATATATCATACCAAAAGTGAAGTTTGCCTTAATTTAGGGATCACCTCAGTCTCTTGCAGCTCCTGCATCTTTAGTGGGACACAAATGGTAAATGGCAGTCCACAAATATACCATATGAAACAAGCATTTGGACCTATGATACAGGTTATATTTATTACTTTTACTGAAATCACAGAATCATTTCTTTTATGATTACAACTGGTAAATTATACATATGTAATAGTTTACAAAACAAAATATTGGCCTTCAATGTTTCATAGTACAGTGTAGACCTTGTACAGTTCAGTTCAAATGAATTTATTTTTAGCATAACATATTTATGATGTAAACTGTCTGACATAGTAGTGCTCTAAAAATGTTAATTCTCTTTGATTAGATAGTTATCAAAACAAAAATAAGTTTTGTGAGGCATCTTAGTTTTTCAAAGGTTATTGGTACTTCAGCCAAGTTCTCTCTAATGCACAAAGTGACACTTTCCAGAATATGCTGATACCAACAGAATGTATAAAGAGGCACGTGAAATAAACTAAGTAAAACCAAATGTTGTGCTTTCCCTTTAGTCTTCCCTACAATACCTCTCTTGTTTTTATCCTACCTGATGGTAGGCAGATGAGTTGGCAATAGAAATTAAATGGATTTATTGCCATACAGGGGTACATGCTGTCTCCATCTCACTTGAATTCAGTACATGATTTCCTGTATCTGATGTAGCAATAGATATACACTTTACTGTTAACAAATGTGTGTCATACGATAAACTGTTTCACTGAAAATTTCACAGTTTGTGTGATAAATCATGTAAACCTGTTCTTATAAACTAAAGAACAAACTATGCCGTCACTTAGAGTGGTATAAGTCTGAAGCAGCTCCTACAAAGTCAAATGATGAAATGAAGTTACTCTGAATTTACACAGGTGTAACTAAAACCAGTGTGACTACTTTGCCCTGTGGGTAAGAGTAACAGAGTCCCAAATACCCGTTTGTGTGTGCATGTGTGTGCATACCTACATGCATACACAAGCTCACATCAAAAATATGTATTTCTATATAGCCACAGTTAAGGTCTTCATGTCTATGTATAAAATAGCCACAGTTAAGTTCTTCATGTCTATGTATACACTTCAATATTGACTCTGCAAGATTTTAGATGATGTATGCAGAAAGGACCTTAGGGTCCTCACAGCTACCATGAGGCTCTGTTCATGGCTTGGAGAGTAATCGACCTTGCGAGTTTTATTTTTGACCTGTAGCTCTGATGTGCAGAGAGCAGCTGGACAGTATCTAGATGTTTGGTGCTGCCTATCTGAAGGTAAGTTCTCATATCATTCCCTTGAAAGACTACAAATCTGTTCGGAGTTTTTTAAACTGAACACTTGCACTACTATTAAAATGGTTTAAACCACAGAGGTACATTTTGTGATGCCAGCTGGGAACTTGACAATTTCTCTCATGCTGTGAGTCATTATATAGGTGGACATGCTAAAATGTGCATTTACAATGTTATCTGAAACAAGAACGTAGAACTGGTTTTAATCTGCAAGCTAATATGCAATGTATACATAGTTAAAAAAAATCCCTTTGAAAACAAATTAGCAACTCTGTATTTTTTTCCTGAAAGGTGCAATCTATGCTAAGAGGATGTGATTTTGGCTAGTGCCGATTGCTCCCTCTTCTTCAGTGACACAGAACAGCACAGCATTCGTTAACATGAGGAGAAACACATACCTAAATATATTGCTGAAAGACCGTAATAATTAATGTTACATCCTCACAAATCCTATTTAGAGCCTGCCCTAAGGCTCACCAGAGTCAAGGCTCACAGCAATTTCCTCGATTCTGGCATGGGTCTCGCATCCTAAGTGAGAAAGCATTAGCCACCAGATGCTCTAATTTCATCTCAAGCCTCATGGCTGGATTGGGGGCTCAGGGAGCCTAGCGAGCAGCAAACACAGGAGTATCCAACTGATAGGACTGTGGCCACCTTTCACTAGTAAGAAATAGGTTGTTCGCTCTCAGGAATACTGCCCTTCAGGTGGAACGGTCAGAGGAGTAATCACTATGGTTAAATACACTGACTAGAAATACTGCTGCAGGTTGGTCTCTTTGGCATTTTTCTTCCCTCTCATGGAGCCTAAGATGAGCTCTTTTGCGTTCAACAGAAGTCGGACTGTGTGAGAAGGAGAAACAACTAGATACTGTGATTTTTTTAGGAGACTCTGGGAGCACACACTTGAATGGCTTTTGTTGTTGTTTAGCTTGCCTGACAGGGTGCAAAGAGCTAGAACTGAGCAAAGTAGAACACTAAAAAACCTTCCAAATGAGGCTTTTGATTTATATGTATAACAGATGGAAAGACTGAAAAAAAAAACCCTTAAAAAAAACCCCTTTAATAAGGGTTCAGTCATCATGAATTAAATCAGGTAACATTTCAGGTATATTTTCAAAGAAACACACAAAAAAGAGTTTCTTTATCACGTTTCACTTAAATATAAAGCTGCATGAGAGAGTATTCAGCACCCTGACAACTCAGAGAAACTTCATTCACATATAGAGGTCTCACTACGAGCCTGAACTTGCTCCCATTGAAGGAAATGAAAGGACTCCTATTGACTTCGATGTAAGAACAGCAAGGCACGTAGTATGAACTGTATGCACCTATGTGAAAAGAGTTTGTTGTTTGATTTCCTTAGGAGCTAGTATGTTAGTCCACAGACCTCTGTGATTTGCTGGTTGAGAGACTTTAGAAGGAAAGTGTAACATGGAGCTTTGAGCATGAGGTTTCACAAAGTTAAAAAAATCCACAACTTCTCTCAAAAAAGGTGGTAGCAGAAGAAAGAATATATATCTATACAGTGTGTACACATGTATACACATATACTCCTGTTCCATGCAGAAAGCTTTCTAAACAAAAACATATAAAAATAACCAGTGCCATACATTATGTAAACTCACAAGGCATACTTTCAACACAAGTTTGAAGCATAAATTAAAAGAGAGAGAGAGAAAGAGAGAAACAGATGATAGCAAAACATTTTAAATATAGAATTTGCACAATTGGTATTTTTGTTAAATAAGAATAAATAAATTCATTACATCCATTCACATACCAGTTGTAAAAACAATAAATTATTTTATTTTTTTCAGTGCTATGTTGCTTTTTTTTTTTAAACATTTGTGATTAATCCACAAGATTACTCCCTCTCCCCCTTGTGATAAAACTGTTTCCACAGGAGGACAGCTAAATTTGCTTGTCTACAGCCAAGCCGAAAAGGATAAGCTTTCTCCGAGCAAGAACATCTTATCCAAAAGGCAGATGCTCTGCAAAACACCAATGCTAGTGGGTCCAAATCCACCCAAGACATTGGAGATGTCGCCCAGAGTCCAAGCAGTGCATTTAATGCCACAGAGGACTTACTTCCACACAAAGCGCAATCCCGTGGGCTGCTTAAATAGTGTTTCTATCCTCTTGGAAGTGTTTTATGAATCCTGCCTGGCAGCCCGAAGTGCTAATGTAAACAGTTCCGTGAACAGTGTGAGTTAGGAGGAACCCAGCTCAGAGCACAAGCTGCAGGGACAAAGTCACATGCCGTGCACCAACTTCGTGTTCAGCAGTTACACGAAATGGCTCTGAACAGCCTGGGACTGGAGTCTTTGCACAAAGAACATCTGAAGAGCAAGTGTGAAAGAAGAGCACACTGACCTAATTTACCATCTACTTTCATGGCTGCTTTCTTTGCTCTGCCCCTTTTGCCCTCTGACCAAATAAACTTCTTTACGCTCATGTTAACATGCTTCATAACCACATGGGTGAAAAGAGAAAAATCACTGTAGTGATTTGGTTTCATATTTCTTTACTTCTTATAAATAAACTCTTTCTATGAAAAAAGATACTCTTCACCTAAGAAAGCTTTAAATTCATACCCGTTATGGCATTACTCTTCTGGAGCTCGAATAACATCCAAAATACTCATTCTTTTGAATATATAATAAATTATTACTATGATTTGAACACAAATACTCACATTTTGTCTCTATAATGCTAAAATGTAGGAAAAATAAATGCCACAATACAGCAGTATTGAGACAAACATTAAGTCCATGAGTAAACGTTGAGTCTCCTTATTTTTCCTCTCATGATACATCTTCTATGTACTCTGAAATTGAGAGGTTTGAAAACGTGTGGAATATAAGGAAAATAAGACTCTAAAAATGAAACACCTAGATTAATAACTAGATAAGGGATGAATCCTAACTTTCTAAAACTCCACAAATATTCAGAGCCTTGATCTAAGTTGTGAGGGTGGGATCAGTGACTAACTGGGGAAATTCCCTCAAGATCCACAGTTTTGCATAGGACTATGCCTGACAAGAAGGCATACTGTTGTGAAAGCTTAAGATGACGAGTAACATTCCTTTGAAGCTCATTTTGACAAGCTAGGAGGACTTGTCCCTATTATTGTTTACTTAGAATACAGTACAAAAATAGATCCTTCTCCAGGTTTCACTCTTGAAGATGGAGAAATGCTCGGCTATTTTGAAATCATCACATGCTTTCTAGAGTTCATAAAAACACACCCCAGTTGCAAAAACATGTTTGCATCAGCCTGGAGTGAAATCTGCCCTTTTTGGCTACACAATCCAACAAGTTTTTTCCTGACTTCACAACTGGGATTTTTGAAAAGACCCAGAGGTGTTCAGTTGCAGCTGTGAGGATTATCTGAAAATCCTCCTATAGCCTCATATTCTGCGAGGTGGATAATCTGGGGAATCAAATACAGGTTTGCAGTTTCAGCAGTGTGTTACACACATTTACTTTAAAAGCTGTTTTTCTAGGGCTTATTTCAAAACCTGCTGAAATGAAAGGAAGCAATTTTGGTAGGGGTCCTATCAGGCCTCCACCTGCTACCTGAGTATGGTGAGATGAACTTCCTCTGTCACAGATCTTCTGCCAGGCAATAATGGGATTCAGAAGCTGTCGCCCAAAAAAGAAAGAAAGAAAGAAAAAAACCACACCACAGCTATGCCTGTACTGTGGAAACAGTCTTATTGATATTGGGTAAGTAAGTCCTCCGCATCCTGCTGTGGCTTGACTTCTTAGTGTCTCCTGATCCTCCCTTATGTGGTACATAAACAAAACTTGAATGACTTCTAGAGCTTAGAACAAACAAACAAAACCCAGAAGACAAATAGTGACAAACAGTTGCTGGTAGGATCAATACCATGGTTAGACATGATGGATAAAACAGTGACAAAATATTAACTGCTTGCTGTGCTTTTTTGACCTTTATAGCCTCTTGAAAGGGTAGGTGCATTATACATTGTTAGATTCAAGGTGGAAGCCATAGAGAAAATAACAGAGAAAGCAGTTGAACACAGCCTCAGAATATCTGAGTTAGAAGACACTTGGTTATCTTACCTGGAATTTTTGGTTCTCTAACTTGTTTCTATAAAATACAGTACGCTTTTGTTTTATGGAAAGAAGGAGCTAGCAGCTATCATTCATTTGCAAGAAAGTCCCCAAGGCGTGACAAGCTCAGAAGGAATGAAATGTTTACACGAGCGAAGTGTACCCAAATTCCTTCTAAGCAGCCAAAAGCCTCCTCCTATACAAGTCTGACATACATACAGTCAGGAGTTGCTCATGGTATTGTTATGTGAGCAATGCACACTTGGGGACCCTTGTCCAAAAGCTGCTGCAATGCTCCTTTTGCAAATTTCTTGGTAGAAACACATTGTCATAGGGTTATGCTCTGCTGTCAGGAAATTCCTAGAATGTAAATGCACTTCCTGTTGTCAAAAAACAGAGAGAGTATTACTTTTTAAAAACAGCAGCAAGCTTTTCATTTTCCAGTAAAACATCTGCAGCCATTTCTGAAGAACGGACCAAGTCCAAAGGCTGCAGATATACTTTGGTCAATCATTTTGCTTATATAGTTTGCTTTTTGACTTTTTTAATAGAACCAGTGATATAAAGTGACATACCAAATGAAAGATATTTACAAAACAGTATAAAATAAGCTACTGTGGTATCATGGATACGTGTGACGCTTTCTAAGGACATACTGTATTAGAGGTAGGTGAAAAAGGGGAGATGATTCTGTAACCTTCAAATATCCAAGGATCCTCCATTCACCAGTTTTTCTTCTTTTTTTTTTCCTTTGTTTTATATTTTTGCAGACACAGAGGGCTTATAACTTTCCTGCTTAGTTTGACGTATCATCAAGATCACTCTACTATTATTTAAAGCAGTGCACATCTTCATTTGGTCCAAATAGGCAGATTCTGCCCATAATTTGAGACTGTATGTAAGTACTTTGAAGCCTTGCTTCTCTCTGACTGGGCAGACCTAATACCAGTATGTCAATGATGGCTTAATCAAATCTCTTTTAAAGAAGATCACAACCACAGGTTAACACTTTTTTAGCAAGCACTGTTTAAATGCTGATGGTCGCTGTGAGAGGAGACATCCTTTAGCTAATTTTCCATGCCCATCTTTGCACTGGACAGTTCTGGTGTGCCATCCTGTGTCGCATGTTCGAGAACAAGAAAGCCATGGTCCCGTAACCCACCGTGGCTGCATGAGCTGCGGAGTTACTTTGTTGATGCTGCCATTGCTGGTGACAGAATTAGTCATTTGCCCTTGCTTCTTTGGCACAAAGAAACTATAACGGACATCCACTGGTTGAGTTGGGTCAGTTGCAAGTATCTGCACAATAAGAATCTCTTTCGTGGCAGAATGTCCCATTGCATGCAAGAAATCATCTCTGTGACTCCAGCCACTATAGTTCATGACAGTCCCGTTGATGTCAATGATAGTTTCCGAAGTGGAGATCATATATTTCCCATTTATCAGGTACTCACCATTTTTCTTTTTCAAGGCCAGGTAGGCAGTGAACCTGCTCTGGTCCTTAATCTTGAACTGCCGAACTTTGATGTGAGTTGCCCCTTCTGGGATTTTCACTATGTCTGTGTAGCCCTTACTGAATGAGGAGGAAAAAAAAAGTATTCAGTAGTTAGTGTGTGAAACAAACTTCAAGTATTACTGCAAAGTCTAATGAAGTTACTGGTAAGACACATCTTGCTCTGGTTTAGTTCAGTCCCTGAATCCATCTGTCTTGAGGCTCATCTAAGATTAATTTAACCAGGTTTCCTTATGTCTTTCCTTATGTTTTGTTCTTCATGTTCTTGAAGAACTTCCTACTGCACTTACTTCAAATTGCTTAATCTTTAGTAATAATTTTATATGAGTCAGATACAAGAGGAATGAATAATAGCTGATAGTTTATATATTTCAGCAAAGGGTGGGAGATATGAAATATGATGCACGCTCTGCTTGCCAAAGACAGCAATAAGATATGCATTGGTCACAGCTGTTCTTTGCTGTCTTTGCTATAATGATGATGAAGGAAAGCATGAGCAGAGTAACAGCTGGAGAGAAACATCTTGGGAATATTTAAAAATGATCTTGATGACCAAGAAAAAAATTGTTTACTCCAGAATTCATAAAGCAAAAGATTAATTGCTAAGTGTCTAATAAAAGGTGTAACCAAATGTTTAACCTATACCATTACAGAGCCTTCTCAGTTTCTTCTTACAAAGTACTTTAATTCAGATTCAGAAAAAGGTGCTTAACTTTCCCACTGAAAATGATAAACCTTAGAAAACCTGCAGGCATGCTAGAACTTTCACTGTCTCAAGAAAGTTATTGGATTTAACTTGACTATTTTTTCTTTAAATTTTCTGTAAAAACATTGAAAAGTTAAAGGAGATGCTAGAGCATTCAGGTGTTGTGCATAAAAAATAGTAATCACAGTTACCAATTGTAAAACACTATGTGCACAAAGAAGCAGCAACTGCCAACTTTTGACAATTTAACTTCACAGACTTTTAAAAAAAAGTTCTTAGCAAACAGTTTTTGGGGAAGATTTTCTGATTGTTTTAAAAGAAAAAAAAAACCAGCAAACAAATGGCATTCTCCCAATTGTCTGCAATAGAAAATACTAGTTAAATTTAATATACAGGTCAGTATAGTTCCCATTATAACAGTCAGCAATGCAGGGGTGATGCTATTTTATAGTGGACAAGAGATAATATTACTACGGCCATGGCTCTTTTGTAGGCAAAAATACTTAATGGACAATAAATAAAAAGATATTATTCT
>NW_010582014.1:101323-113018 GCF_000705375.1 Tinamus guttatus
ACAGAAATGCAAGGTCATTTCAAGAGTTAGATTTCAACTTCTGGTAAGTTTTCAATATGCTATAAGCATTTGGAAAATATAAAACTAAATTAAGGTAAAGTACTTTTTAGAAGATGGTACACTAATTAGGCGCAAGATACAGAGTAGAAATCATCAGCTGAAAGTTTCATAACAGATCATCACAGTTCTACAAGACCATTGATTCTACATAAATGGTAATAAAGGAAATCCTTATTTATCTTTAAGCCTAAAGACGTGAAGAGGGAGTGAAATAAGAATTCAGACAGCAGGTAGACTTACTTGACATTAGTAATCTAGCTATGAAGTTTACTTCTGCTATGGAATATGGATGGCATATATTGCAGGGTGGTATTAAGTTTTATTATGTTTAAAAACTGAACTTCTGACAGTAAAATATTCCTATGAAATATAAATATTTTAACTGAAAAAAGAGAAAAATCCACCTGGGGATTGATCTGATGACAGTAAGTACAAAGAGATATAGAAGAAAACACCATGTTTAAGCCTTTGCATATTTCCTCCATCCCATCTAGTCATCTAAGCTCCATGTGTATTAAGTAAGTAGCGTGAAAAGGTATTTTTAGGGTATTAATTCCTCTCACCTACTGTCAAAGAGTATAGCCATGCTCTAATGCTGCCTGCTTCTCTCCACTGTTTGCATAGGTAATCTGTGTCACTAAATGAGGTGACATATTCATTTTCAAAGACAGATGATGAAAGATGTTCTCAGTGGGTGATATACTAATACAGCGCCATTTAGCAAATGCAGAGTTTCACATATTCCCAGATTATTCTGTACTCAATAACTTCCTGAATCATCCTTCTCTTCCCTTTCCTCTCTACTCCAGAAACCATAAACGATGTGACACTGCAAGGTTAGTGAACAGCACAAGATGCTGTGACTTGTTCCAGACAGACTTTATGTTATTGGGTGCTCACCTGTACCCTGTGTCAGAAATTAATTTGGTACAGCATTTTGCCATGTGATTATTTTCCAGTGACAGGGTGTTGTTAAGAGGCCAAATTTACATATCTGGAAAGTGCAGAGGCAAAGCAGTTTGTTTTGACTGCCTTTCTTGATTTAAAATAAAATGTAAAATAAATTGCATTTAGAAAGAAGTCACATGAGATGAGTTACGAACTGCTCAGCAACATACATGCACTAGTAGTCAAGATCAATACCTCTTTTTGGTAAAGGTTCCCATGACTTTTGTGCAGCTGGAGTTGTCTCCTCCGCAAATACCACACTTATCATACTGGAGCTTCGAACCAATGATGCCGTCACAACCAGTTCGGATGCATTTTCCCCGGACACAGACTGAGTTACTGTACGGCCTGCATTCAGTTCCATCAGCTACCTAGGGAGTCAGGTGGCCGTTAGTTAAAACTGCTATGGAAAAAAATTGCTTTTGTGAATCTGATTAACAAATATTTATATAACCAATATCAAAGGCGGCAAGTCATTTAAAAATATGCTATAGATGAACAAATACACAGAGCATTTCTAAAATGGTATTTCAGTCCATTGTAGGTAAGAATTCATTTAATGAATTTGTGCTTACTTGGTGTTTAGCCAGACGAATACCAGCACAGAGCTTGGCAGCCAAGATTATGTTGCTTTAACACTCCTAGCACCAAAGCAGCCCAAATTTAGTGGTAGGACTGAAAGTAATGACAGATAACTCTACCACAAGACACTAAAATAAGTCTACTTTTAAAGATTATTTCATAACTTCTTAATAATAGTTATAACAGTAGACAGCCTTTCATTTGAACATTTCAGTTCACATACCAGTTACCACATCCTCATAACATTTAGAGGAAGAAAATTGCAAGAGCAAGTGTGGGAGCCATTTCAGTTTGAGTTGCATCTCATGTATCATAAGCTAACCACATAAATTGGCTTCACGTGAGTTACTCTAGATTCCTATAACAGAAATCAGGGTAATATTGATTTTTAACTTATTCTCCCTCCTCTATAAAACCCTAGAGTCACAAATGATTCCCCAGGCAGAAATGCTTTCCCTTATTCACTACTGGAAAATTAGTGCAGGGTACACTAATAAGCACATATTATTATGAACCCACAAATTTAGATGTGGAAAAGCATACCTAATATAGAGACCAGTTCTGGTCCTAATTTATAACCAGTGGATCAAACCAGCACATCTGGTTTGATATCTGTATATATACAGTTAAGTCTTTGGATTATATGATTAAATTGTTTAGTATACAACTTAGTATACAGTTATGTGTAGTATATACCTGGAAAGCTTTCTAAGGCATAGGAGACTTGTAAATCGAGACCTGAAATCATAACTGAAGACCCCATTACCTTTTGAGAAAACACCACGTAATAGCCAGTTCCTTTGGCTCGGCAGGTGAGCTTGCAAACATCTCCAGGAAGTACTCCAGCATACTTGGGGACCCATTCAACAAATGTTTTCACACCCTTTGCATCAGATTGATAGCCATTCCTTGCTTCACACTGCTCTTGTCGGAAAGATTTAGCTGTAGAATTATTTGTATCATTAGTGATCATTTCAGAACATGCTGCAAACATCATTACGTCTACCTATTATTCCATTTTTTGATTTGCTTTACCATAACTTTTAAGTCATATTATTTCTCCACTTTGTTACCTAACAGGCCTTTGAATCATTTAACTATTTAAACTTGGAAATCTTCCCTAAACATAATAAGAATTCAATGATTGCAGTGTGCCTTGCCGTTCCTTTTTCAAGTGTGAAGTTTGTTTTCACTGGAATATCCATCCTTTTTGTTTGGGGTCTGAGTTGGAGTTGGGGAAGAATTATGGTATTGTATTAATGTTGAACATCTTGCCGTGGTAAGTAATTCTTATTATGTGTTGGAAAAACTATACCCAACTCAGTAGATGATCATATTTTTTGTCTAGACACACACAGGCTGGAGCACAGAGGTACTTTGGCAGCTATGCAACATACCATTTGCTGGGCAAGGTGTGACGTTGCAGGAGCGATAGATGGCCCTCTTGCCAGTGCAGTACCTGCCGTTGTTCCTGGGAGCTGGGTTGTTGCAGTGACGATAAGCAAACTGGACTCCTCCGCCACAGGTCCGGGAACACTGTCCCCATGGTCCCCAGGACCCCCAGTTACCATGGTTGGAAGCCTGAAGCAAACAGGACAGAGGGAAGTAAGAGCATCATCCAAATGTTAATGTGAATAAGAGCAAACAAATAAATTTCAAATACGTGTTTTCTTCAATGGGGGAAAATTCCCTTTATCAGAGACAAAAAGCAGCTCCATCTGAGGAGACTTTTCTGCGCATTCATGACATGTTACATGGCATCGTGCACACAAGGCTACGGCAATACTAGGCTTCTTTCTGCACAGCCAACTTCAGCATATTTCCCAAAAAGTGCACACCTCGCTAGAAATACTAACTATATTCTCATATACACCTTATCATTTTTTGCTATCCCATCAAAAGGCCCACTTAAACTAGCTGATAGAAATTCCATGTTCTGTATTATGAGACCTAATCACAATCCAACCAATTTATGCGAGGATTTGTAACCATACCCGAATCCCCATTCTGAAGGAACAGAGTTCAATCTCTTATGTTAGTGAGTTTTGTTTCCAAAGGCCTACTTCACACACACACTACAAATATGAGCTGATATCCACAGTTTCACCAAGTCAATCATCTGCCCAAATTACATTAGCGGTCATCCAAGATTAGGTTATTGCATCTATTTTTCTCTTTTGTAAACACAAAGGATAGAATTTAGGAAATGAAGGCATAACACGAAGAGGTTTGGCAGGAAGAGTGAAGCTGCCGCTGAACCAAGAGGTTAACATTCCAGGAATACTGTCTAGAAATGGAGTCATCAGATAGAGTTTGCAACTCTGTTAATTTGACTCCCTAAATAGAACAAGTGTTTTTTACAAGTGTTGCGTGAAAAAGAAGGTTATTTGTTAAAAATAAAGGTGCTACAAATTGATTTGAACTCTTCTCCTATTTTGTTGGAGATCCTGAATGGGTAAATCTTCCTCCCCCTTTGCCAGGAATGAAGGCTTTCATGCTTCAAGAAAAAGAAATCATCCTCAAATTCAGCAGTGTTTTCCCTATATCCCTCACTAATAAAGTGCCAACATGTTAAAAAATAAAGCAACTCTTAGGATCGACATTGTCAAAACCCTTTCACTCCCACGCAAATCGCTGCCTTTCAGGATTACGCCTTCTGAAATTCCCTAGGGTCACAGCTGGCGACTTACCGAGTAGTACTTCTTCTTGGTTTTGTCAACGCATTTTCCCTGGAGGCAGATCCTCCCTTTCCCGCAGGGTGTCCCCTCCACGGCAGGCAGCTTCTTAGTCAGACAGACCATCTGGCCCTGGCGGACCACGGCACACCAGAGGCGAGAGCACACGTCCATACCGGGACACACCGTGTACTCGGCTCCGAAGGCCAGCTTGCACTGGCGAATGGCATCGTAAGTCTGTCCTGGGAGCTCCTCGGGGCCCAGGATCTGCTTTCTTGGTTGGTCCAGCAAGCAGTTGCCTGGAAGAGCCACACAACATGTTATCACTCAGTGCTCCGAGGTTTCTCTGCAGTGCTGCAAATTCGTCATTTGAGTTAGGCAGGCTGGTAATGGCTGTGAACCTCATTCAGAGGACACTAATGCTCACAGAAAGACTCCCTGAGGTATCATCAACTTCTGGATGAAGGCGCATGATTGCAACTTTGTTCTCTCAGCAGCGTCCCCAGTGTCAAGCTATTTATTTCCAGTCCAAGGCTGGAAAAGAATTTTACTCACATCCCTTCAGCCTTCCATTCTGTTTCCTTTACTCAGATCAACTCTGAGCACACTCCAGCCTCTTTATCAATTTGTCATTTAAGAAATGATCAGGACGCGTGGCAAAGTAAACAAAGCCATCACTTGAATTTTTAGCCAGTGCTTTTGAAATGGTAAAGTTTCTGGGAAGCCAGAAAAAAATCACAGAGAAAAATAACCAAAAAAAAAAAAAAACCCACACACCACACCCTTGAATTGTATCCAATGAGACCCTTATAAAACAGGAAAAAAAATGGATCAAAGGAAAAATAAAAGCTGTATATCAAAGTTAATGTTTGTGGTAAATCTCTGCTGGGTTCCCTTGTAAGGAAAGATACTACTACTTTGGAGTTATTTTGAATAGTGCTACACATTGCATTAAAAACAGAAAAAAAAAAGAATAAAGATCATATACATAAATCATAGAAGAAAATGTGTTGAAAAATAATGCAGAACTTATAGTTTGTCTGCTACACATTCTAAAAATGAGAATTCACATTCAGATTCTTTAAAAGAATCTACTGAAAAGTTTTTTTTTTCACGACTGAAAACCTTACTTGTTGACATACAGAATTATTTATTCAGCATAACCTCTTTTACACCCCAGGAAAGGGTTATGTAGTCTGGGAAAGCTTCACTTATCCTTATCCAAAATAATTTACTACAATTTATCACACTTTGCAACTCATGCCAGTATTCTTCAGATGGATCATGGGTAAAAAAGGCTCACTGTAAAAATCTTACCACAGCCAAGTAGAATAGAGGTACAAGCTATGGCAGTGCATTTAAACAACCAAACGCCCCATTACTCAAACAATGGTTTGTGTTTGCCCTTCAGAACACACATTTACTGTAACCTCATTTTTTTCCTCTAAAGATGAAGGCTGATTAGCTATATTTAGCCAAAAATCCTTTCTGAATCATCACTTACTACTAAAAACTCTCTACTTTGTTAAACTTGTTAAACTTCATCTGTCCTTTGTTGACCTTGATTTACCCTGCTTTTATCTTTAATCTGTATTACGCTGACTTTTTTAATGAATACAAGGTGTGCCAATGCTAACTGATGAGATGACTGCAATGAGATAAAGATAATTAAAAATACCCTACTGTTCAAAGCTCTACATAGTGTAAAATATTACAAAAACATGGTAAAAAGTGAGGAAGCACAGACGTTTTCTATAAAGTAGATTTCCTGGGTTTCTGAGAAGGAAATAATTGGCAACAGTTTCTGTCAAAAATACATCTATGAAAACAGAGACAGATTATGCTCTTCTACTTCATAAACTTTGTTTGAAGGAAGAGGCTGGAGTAGTAGTGGGTTAATGACAAGATGACACTACCATGTCAACTTTTGGAGGTACACACTTCTAGTAAATAGTGCAGTGTTTATCAAATTCCCACAGTGCAACTACTATTCAGTATTTTGAAACACGACAGTAACACATAGAATAGAATCACAGAATCACAGAATGCTTAAGGTTGGAAGGGACCTCTAGAGATCATCTAGTCCACCCCCCCTGCACACGCAGGGACACCTAGAGCACGTGGCACAGGACTGCGTCCAAGCGGGTTTGGAAGATCTCCAGAGAAGGAGACTCCACAACCTCTCTGGGCAGCCTGTTCCAGTGCTCTGTCACCCTCACTGTTAAAAAAATTTTCCTCAAGTTCCTGTGGAACTTTTGGTGCTTCAGTTTGTGGCCATGTAGTTTCTACAGACAAATGCTCTGTCACCCATCATTATGTTCTACCCTAATTGATATGATACAAACTCTGAATATAAAAAAAGAGGAAAAAAAATTGTATATACTTGAATTGTCAGGCATTAGTTAACACCCATATGGATATTTTTCATCCCTAAACAGTAAATATGTTTTAGAACCATATGTCACAAATACAGTATTTCCCTTGCCCCGGACAGAGGTGGAGTGAGTTTCAAGGTTCTCCTTAACTTATACTGCTCTTAACTGATACTGCTCTGAGAAAACACACACACTACAAAGCCATACATTCCAGCTCATCTCACGTGATAAATTCGAAACTGAAGATAGGAAAAGCCCCTAAGGCTTAGCCACTGAAAAAAAAAAACTCTTTGCATTTATAGATAGCAACAGTGGTAATTTCTGTTTAGACAAGTTCCAGTGAAGTGCAGGTGTTTCTACCACCAGCTGGTCTAACCTCCTTCTTTGCAATGGTCAGAGAACGTGGAGGTAAGAGCTGGAGGTTTGCCCTGGGTTCCCTACTTGAGAGGGCAGAAAGGGCTTCACTTCACTACAGTATGTAGAGCAGGTATATGCTGCTATTCCTATTATTGGTCCTGAGTCCCAAGGAACATCTGTGCACCCTGAAAAAGAGCAACGTTCTTGCCTAACGATGGTGCTAATGGTGCCACCTCATTATGCCTCCTCAGTGTTGTGGGCAATATGCCCTGGAAGAACAGGCAGCATAAAATCTGTGCAGGAAGCAGATAAGGAGGTTATATATTAATTAAAATAGGAATAGGCTTATTTTTCAGAATACACAGAGCACCAAGCACATTGATTAAACACAATAAATGGCAAGAAATCATATCGCAGGCTAGCGGCTGACATGATAATAAGGGCAATTAGTACCTTAGGGAAGAGCAGGCTAAAAGCAGATGAAAATAAATCTCACCTGCCTTCTGGACACTAACTGAATTTTTTCTTCCTAAATGTCAAACTGCTGAGTGAGGTCAACACACGACTGTAAATCTCATGGTGAAATCATCGTGATAATGATTATACTTTTCAGACCGGGTGACAGGATCCAGGGAATCAGCACCCTGATCTTCCCCAGAGCTGCATGAGACATTTACATCGGGATCTGTTTATCTCACTTTAGCTGCATGTAATGCCAATGTCTGCGGTTCAGTCAGCTCTCAGAGTTTTCACTGGTCAGTACAAGCACTGTATAGTGTAATTCAGCACCACTGATGCAACTCATAGGAACAAACATATAATTGATGCCATTGATTAGACAACTCCTCACTGTGACGGAAATTTAAACACCCAGTTGAGGTGTAGCTATCTACATAATAAATACCCATGTTTAATCAGATGAATCCCTTCTCTAACACCACTTTCCAGATTTATAAAATGGGAAACTACTTTTTAAAACAGTGACTTTCCTATTTGTTTGGTTTCATGGAGATTGTTTATGTTCTGTTAAGACCAATCTTTAACCTAAATAGGTACTGAAAAATGATAAACTTCACAGAAAAGCCAGAATTCTACTTTGAAAATAGGTCTCTGAAGGTCTGACCTATCAAGAAAACACATTCCCTAAACATTATCTTCCTGGTGTCACACCGATAGACTCAATAATAAAACTGATTCCCAGGTAAAACTGCAGGCTTATTTTTTCTATGATTTTTTATTGTGTTAATAACTTTACTAGACTATATGCCTGAAGGATAACTACTCATCAGTATCAGAAATAGAAACGCACTCCCATCCATCTCTTAACAAACTCATAGATCCTAAGCTCCCTATGTGCAATATAAAAAAAAAGACTTCTTCAATATGAATAAACTCATACAGGAAGGCAACACTCATTCTCAACAAGAACACTATGCCGTGACTCCAAAAGATTTCAAGCTGTTGCCTACTTCTACTGGAAAAAGAAATCACAGAATTCCTATTTCTAGACGTCTGTAGGTCTAGACTGACTGTACACCCGTAGGTTTGACTGTTACAGCTCCTCCTTCTGGAGCGACAGGGACCAGCTCACGGGTAAAGGCCCAGGTTTCAAGTATGTCTCAGTACACACAATCCAAAGATGAGGCGGGTGGCAGAGATTTTGTCTTCACGTTCTTTGTCATTGGGAAAGTGTCTGGCTGGATGCACAGTACAGCCAAGAAGTCAGATCACATGAAAAGCGGAGGAAACAAAAACCTTTTGCACCTTCCCGCAGGAGAAGAACAAAGTAGGAACTGAGGCCCAGAGTTTCCTGCTCTAAGAGGTGATACAGGGATGGCCACTGAGGTGCCCTTCTCACCCGAGAGAGCATATGCTGTGAAACTCCCAGGTGAGACCAAAGGCAATGAATGTAACTGAGCTCAAAAGGGACAGATCTCTTACACATGTGGAAACCAACTTGCTAAAGTCAATGCCAGAGCAATATGGACCATAAAATAGGACAGCACAGATTAATGGGCCTAATAAAATTGAAAGAAAAAAAAATGAAGTAATTCTCCAGATACAAGAATATAGGAGAAAATATTTTGGAGATCACTGAAATTAGCCAGCAAAATATTTAAAAGCAAAAAAACCCTTTACATTCAGCTGGCATACCATACTTTTTATCCATAAGTATTTCAGTTACCATAACAACTTGGTCTATTCAGTCAATTATGTCATTTTTATCTCAGCATTTTGGAATTTGAATGGCTTGTTTAAGAACTGCAGTTGCTTTGGGAGCACAATGAAGACTTAAAAAATCATTTAGAAGTGCAGACTATGTTTTATTATTAACTTTTTGGAAAATGAAAGTTTTGCATTTATTCTCGAAAGAATAAAGGACATATTTTACAAATATTACTTTAAAGACCTAGGAGTTAGGCTTCTGGACAGAAGAAGTCTTTTGTCACAGAGGACACTAATTCTTGCTTATGGCCCCTCTAGTACTTGCCTTATAAAAATAATAAATGTCATTAATGGTAGTAAGAATTACAGGCATACACTCTGCTCATATGTGTAGTTAACACTAAGCAGATCATGACACCCACTTTAACTTCAGTGAGGAACCAAAGCATTTCCCTGCGTCCTCTTTTTAAAGTACTTTCAGAATTTGTTTCTGGGGCACTTGGAAACACTAAACTAATTTCAGGCTTTTAAAAAAGTTTGTTCCCAACCAAATTTTTGCCAATATGCACTATATTAACTCTTCTCTTTTCTTTTGTATGCAACCACACAAAGCCTTTGTCAGTCTTTGAGACCACTGACTTTTTCTGTAAGCACCTCCAAAATCATCCTGAAGATGGGCATGGAATGAAAAAGCTGGTATAAGACGTTAATATTCCCAAAATGGTTCACGCAAACACAGACATGTAGCTTATTCCAGGAGTGATAATACATACCATGACCGTCATCAAAAAATTCTGTTATAGTTGCTGAAGTGCATTTCGACCAGGGTTTGGAAGCATCAATGCTAGTGAGAATGGAGGACATCAAGCGCTTGTCTTCCATGGAGCCAAAGTTCTCCTCGCAGAATTTGGAGTCATCATGGGAAAGTCCAAGCAAGTGTCCTGCAGGAATGAAATAGGTAAATAAAATGATACTGCTATCCTGAATGGAATTTACCAGCTCGACTTATAGTCAAGGTATAATGAATTGTGCAACTCCTTCTAACAGAAATGCAAAGCAGGCCACTTGAAATGCGGTCTCTCTGATGGATGACAAAAGAGCTCCGCATATTTACACCACTACATGTAGCAGTGAAGTAATCCCATCAGGTGGCATTTCATGAAACTGTGCTGATTTAAACATGATGAAAACTAAAGTCAACTGTGTCCATTTTTGTTAATCTTTAAATTAGTTCTTATTGTTTTGCAAATCATCTGTAGCAAGAAAGACTAATATAAAAGCATTTGGTGACTGTGCAGAAAGGTGTGACAATATCTTTCTAAATGTATGTAAATGCTAATGTTTATGGAATAAGTACCTACATGACAAGTCAAACTGTATGAAGTTCTTTTACTGTAAGCGTCCTGAAGGATGCAATATATCTCTGCAATATATCAGTGAGAATAAACTTGTCACGTAGTCTCTTCCATGTATGCCAGTTTGTCTTATTTTGCATTAGATTTTCTTTTTATTGTAATTTTGACTAAGGTTTTAGTCCTCTGAGATTTTACTTTTAAATATACACAGTATTAAATATTTTTTATTACATAACACAAATGTCAAACAAAGTAGCAGATGATGAAATTCATGTGAACGCTTAGTACCTAGCAGGGTTTATTCTGGTGCCAGATCAGCTCCTATAAAGGTGACAGCAGCATTTATGGTAGAGAAGTGGTCCCTACCTTCTCTAGTCTGTGGGCAACAACAATAGATTGCAGGCAACACACTTTGTTCACTTGGTTAACTTTAATTTCCACTCTCATATTGCATTATGTCACAGCCAACTTTATCCAAGGGGTAGAAGGGTATGAATGAGCTCCAAGCTGCAGAAGGGTCCAGCTGGACATTTTCATTCATCTCCTTCAGCCAAGGCCAGCAGATGATTAGCCAGACATGCAGGGTTAGAGCATAAACACTTTAGCGATAAGGACAGAGACCACCCATAAAAGACACTGCATAGAAATAAATCTTATGCCCCACACATGCCTGTGAGGCTGAAAACATGCAAACTGTTCTGCAATATCTGAAAGCCTTCCGTGTACTATAGACTTCATGTTTAGCTGTAACTGCTGTAGACTAGCTGGAAGGTGACAAAAGCAAGAACACTGATGGTAGGATATAATACACTGATATTCCTAGTAATAGCCATGGCAACAGTAATAATAATAATAGTACCTACAATGAAGGTCAGAAAAGCAGAACATCAGTAAAGCCTATTTGTTTTATATATACTTTCTGTTATTTTGTTTTGACCCGTGTTGGGAGAGAAGTCAAGAAGAAAAAGATCAGGGTAGCATCTGTTGTCTAGCAATATCTGAGATTAGGAAATAGCCCAGCTCCCTGACCAAAAATTAGTGTTAAAACTGCAGCAGACCTTAGATGAGAGTTTCTGTCTTGAGAGAGTAGCCAAGCTACTCAAGTTACCATCTGCTGATGCTGGGTCCCTGACCTAAGGATGGAACTGCAGAAGACAAGAAGACCTTGATCAAGACA
>NW_010582014.1:122966-138034 GCF_000705375.1 Tinamus guttatus
AGTCACTATATCTTATCAACTGTCAGCTAACCAGTGTTCAAAGAATTTGATTGTGTCTCTTTCTGTGCTTTTATATAGCTCTTTGGAAATTTTGACTGCTGCTGACGTTCATTCATACTCTTCCTTTCAAAAATCACTGATCAAAATTTATCTATTTATTTGAAGGAATAAAATAAAGATCTAAGGCATGTGGTAGAAACCCTGGCAGCAGAAGCAATGACCTTTATTCTGTAGTGGGCTGCTTTTGGGCTTCTTGCCCATGTACTCAACCTGAACCCTTGGGCTGTGCATCATCCCATTAGGCTGAGTTGCAGTTCCATTTACTTTGGTTGTCCTCCAGAGAAATAATATGATCTTGAAAATGTTCCTGAATCCTTCAGTGAGGAAACGGGAGTGTTCAGATCCCCTTGAAGTCAAAGGGAGGACACACAACCATTCTTGGATCAAGTCCATGCTAATGATGCTTCATCTACTATAGGGCCACACAGGATAGGGCTATTTAAAAAGCTGTAGACAGTGACTCCAATTTGCTTAGTGGCTCCCCTTACTCATCCTACAGATAGAAAGTGGCAGCTAGGTTTATAGCCCTTAGAGGCCCCTGTGCCTGCAGGGCATTTCCTGCTCTGCAAGGTGAATTTCAGTTGCTCTAAAATGAAAGCTGCACCCTACCCACAGGACAGCAGGGACTTTTAAGACTCCAGGATTGTAGGAAGAAATCTGGTCTCCAATCAAAATAAAGCAAGGCTTTCCCCAAAGTGCTTAACTAAAGGGTATCCATGCCACACTTATTTTTCATCCGTTTTTGACCTTTAATTTAATGCAAGTAAGTACTCAAAATAAGCAATTTTAGCTATGTTTTCTTCTCAACTTCTCTGACTTTGGGCCACACACACAAAGATCATTCTGTGACTTGACACCCCCTCTTTCTTAAAATCTTACGGTGAAGGAAAAAAAAAGATGTTATTTTAAACAACCTCAAATTAGAGTTTTTTTGTCCATTAGGGTACTTATTTATCCAACTGTTTCAATTCTTGACTTTTTTTATAATGAAAATTATAGCTTTTATGGATTCCTGTAAACTTCTAGGTATGAAACTGGCTCTTCTTCAAAAATGTGCTTCGAGATCACTAAAAATAATTCACTTGTATTTACATTTTCTTTGTGTGAAGCTTAAGATAATAATATGCCTACTTTCTGCTCATCCCTATCTTTATTGATCTTATTGATGCCCTTTCATATTCAATATATTCAAAGAGGTATTTACAGCTGTTAAAACAGAAGTTGAGTTACATTAACAATCTCATCACACAACAGATACATCACCATCAGCATCATGAGAAGGTCCCTCATCCAACCTCACTGATGTCCACTAACCTTCAGCAATACATACCACTTCTGGAGATAAGAAGATACAAGCAGTCTGTCCAGTAGACTGGCCTTTGAATGACAGGCTAAGTTTGCCAGTCAGTTTGCCCCAATTCAAGGGCAGGTTTGTGATGGGTCATTAGCTTCAGAGCGTTGATCCCACTAAGCTTATATTATGTTGTTATATTCAACTCATTGCTCCACTTAGCTCCAAACACTCTGAATTAGGGATTTCAGGTGGCTTTCTCTTATTACCAAAGTATCTTGCTTATTAAGAAACTTTCGGGTGACTCCTCCAGCAAATGATGCCTCCAATCACCAGATTCCTTTTCTTTGTAGCAATGTAAAAGAAGTAGAGTTCAGATCACTGAACACTAATGCTAGCTGCTTTTTCAGCTTTGGTGATCTCTGATTGCTGAGACAGGTATATAGACAGCACAGAACTCTGGGGCTCTACCTGTTAGCCACTTGAAAACTTAACTACTGCAATGATACTCCCAAAGCAAACTTTACTTTGGTTTGGCATGAGGTACAAGGCAATTCAAAAGTTGGCTCTCTCTGAAAGTGCCCCTTTCCTTGTTATTTCCTTCCAAGAATTTTATAAAAAAAAAGAGATGGTTTTCCACTTTTAAATTGCTATTCACTCACCAAACTGAATAGCTTTCATATATACTTCTTGTGAAGAAATGCTCCTGAAATACTAGTAAATTAAAAACAACTAAGATGGCGGCAGCCTCTCTGCAGAACTATATCATGGCAGAGGCAACATCCCAGAAAAATAGCTTTCATCTATCACTAATTCTGTCTCAAATCCTTCCGCAGAGGACATGCAAGGCTTCTACAGAAAATTACTGTACACTAAGGCTGAACATGACACAACATTAAATAGCTCTTCTGATAAAACCTTTATTACCTAAAAACTGTTTATTTGGCTCTGGAATTCACACTAGTGCCATGTTTTACTATAAAGTTAGAATTTCAGAGCATTTATGGAAAAGATCTGAATGCTGCTTTCTCCACAAAACACTTCACTGCATGGAATATATCATCCCCATCCCAAGGAAATGTTTTGAAACAACAGACCATGCAAGTCATTCAAGAAGATGAGTTATTTTCCACTGTATATGAACTAAATGTATGTTCATTATAATGGACAGTCTATACGCTTTCCCAACAGGAAGACATATTGACATTTCTGGACAGTAGCAGCAGCCTTTGAATTTTCACTTCAACTACTGCTTAAAAATGACACTGTCAGAAAGGAAACACCTACTGTGCACCTTCACTTGCCTTCTGATCCCTTATTAGTTAACCCTGAAGTGCATATGTATACAGCCTTAATCCCCAAGTGAGTATCTGGACCAGGGGAAATCTGGAATTAATTGTGAAGTATTTTGGTTACTAATGCAGCTGTTACAAGTGTTTGATTTGGCAAGGGAACAGAAAAGGCACTGCATACCAATTTCGTGAGCCACTGTAAAAGCTGCATGGAGGCCGTCATCTTCAATCACTGCACAGCTGCGCTCAGGAGAGCATATGGTCCCAACGTCTGCCATTCCCAGAGTATCACATGAATGATGCCCACATAAATCCTGCCCAGGAAAGGAAAAAAAAATCATTAAAATAAATATTTAATACCTGCAGGTAACAACAAGTTAGTCACCAGCCCTTTGCAAACTGCAGAACGGGGGAAAAAAAAAAAAACAAACCCAGCAATACTAGCTTCCATCTAAAGATCTCAGTGCAGTTTAAATGTATGATAACACAATCTCACCTCTGCTAGAGTCTGCAGGAGTCTTCTCATTTTCACTTTAATAGGATCTGGATAGAACTTGTAATTAATTATTATTTAGATTTGTATTTCTGCAGTGCACACACTGCACTGTGTATATTAAATATACATGCAGTAGAAACATTTCTTCATAGACAATAGAAGAGAGATTCTCTCTACTTACAGGAGAGGAAGCAAGGCACAGAGAGAAAGCTTCAGAGTCCTCTAACCAGAATATTACCTCTCTTTTGAAAGACTAATCTTACAATTGCTCCTAAAGAAGTGAGATTGTTACGTAGTAAAACTTCACGCCGCACCTGTAAAGCAGTGCAATGACTAATAGTGTATTGCCCAACCCAACAGGTACTTAAGCAATTTTCAAAGGTTGCTTCGGAGACAGAGATAAGGCAGAGCATGGGAAGGCCCTTGATTCCAAACATTACAACTGCAACAGACTACACACTCTCTATCAGTAGGCATGGAGCATCCCTGAAAACCACGCAGGTAACATCAGGGTTTTGATTTTTTTTTTTCCATTCCAGGACACAAGCAATAAAGAAAGAAAAAATAAAAAAGAGCAGCTCTGGTCAGACAGACTGTGTTTTAATAACCAGTTTCTCCCAAAGAAGACAGAAGAATAGTAGTTACAACTGACAGTACACACACATATATTTTTTTTTTGGTTGAGAGAGAAAAGAAGATATCATGCCTACCTAGAACATGCCTAAACATTTCACTGTAGTTGAATGAAAATGTCATTTCCAAGACAGACCAGTATTATCAAATGTCCTTATCAAAACGATCTCTCTGAGGATTGCCTTTTCCCCCTCAAAGATAACTTCAACGCATTGTTAAGGCTCCCTTCTCTTCAGATCTCCTATTAGGATTTCTTTCATGACAACTAATCCATCTCAATAACAGATAGCCTGAGTGAGTCTCCTGGTAAAAAATGTTCACTGACGCACTCATGGCAATTTTAAATTAAGACAAACCTGAAAATGTATGGATTCAAATTCCACTGAAGTTGAAAATAAACACACTGAGTTCACAGATGCAGAACATCTCTTTACACAACAGATAAAATTCTAAATGGATATTTTTTTAAGATGAAGCAAAAGGACATTTCGAGCCAAAATAAAGAAATAATATAGCAGTACTACATAAAAAGAACAAGAATTTCAGGATCAGTGCTTCTGCCTTCCAGGTGTAGAGGTGTCTGGGAACTTTGTTCTGTAAGTTTAGTTAATGCCAAGATTTAAATCCTGGAATACCAGTGGACAAAAGATGAGACTAAAAAATATTTCAATTCCCATGTTTTACAGGTATAATTCTTGGGTTAAACAAACAAAATATAAAAACAACAACAACAACAAAAACAAACAAAAAAGCTTCCACCCTGGAAATACACATAATATGAAGGGAATTTTATTGCAGAGCCCTCTCCAACCCTTTTAGTTCCCATTCTTGATATCCTAATAGGATATCAAGACTTTGCTCCAGGATTTGTCACTGTCTCTCTTTGGGTTATCAAAAGGTACATGGTATGGAAGCTCCTTTTCATTTTTTTTTAAGGGACATAATTTATTTCAAGTTTTGTATAGGAAAATATAATTATTATCATTTCTAACATCTCTGGACCAATGTTGGAATAGGCACTAAGCAAGGTTATGGTACTATAGTGTCTATTCATCTGGGCATACTCTACAAGGAGGAGGCAATACATAAATTCCTGTTACATTTGCTTAGGTTCATATCCAAATAGCCCTTAAAGCATCACTTCTGAATCAGGCCATTTGAAACTAAGAGTACATTTTACGTAAAGTAATTTTAAGTAGTTTACCTATAGCAGAATAGTCAAGTAATAACACAAAAAAACCCACAGGATCATAATACCAATATAAATATTTCTTATGGTGGTACAATTCATCTTCTAAAGAAGTAAACTACATGGGAAGTTGACCAGTGTAACTTTAACTGGATCCTCACTAGCTGTTAAACTGCAATTCTTACAGTAGTACCAAAAAGCACATAAATCAGAAAGAAAGCAGGTTATTGGGGTAGGTCCAAATTGCTGTCATGCAGATAGAGGCAAGCATGATATAAAATACATTAATTCGGGCCTTTTCTCTGCATGCAGATTCTGAGCCATTTGGGCTACTTTCATATCTCAGGTGTCATTTTTACTTACACATTCGCATCAGTACTACTCCCAGGATGGGCACAATTATCTCAAAACATGCTAGTCTTAGACCAGCGCATGGCTTAATTCCATCTACATAGAAGAACCCATGGCAGTATCAGAACCAGCATTTACACAAACACAGCTGGGTCTCATTACAATTGCCTTGATTTGATGACACGAGAATAATAAAAATTGTATCATCTTTCTAAGCAAGCAACTGCATAAACTTCTGTTAGAGTCAATTCTGCTTGCAATTGTGAGTCTGCAAATTTTGACAGGGATGGTAATAGTAATCAGCCGTTCATGGATCTTGGCTTGTTATTAATGCTCCTCTCAAAATTCTAAAAGCTATGCACAGAGACAGGATTACACCACTTGCATCAGACATGAAAAGACAGCTATTCATACAAGTCTGTATAGCTGTCTGTATAATGTCTATAGCCAAGAAATAAAGGATATAGGAATGTTTTGTTACTTTTCATTTTATATGTTACAGATACTACATCACCCTACATGCCCTGTTTTATTCAGAATTTCAGTTACTTCATCAAATCATTTCGTTGTTATCATAATTTCCTGAAATATGACATATCTCTAAACAGTTCAGTATCTTACTATAAGCTTTCCAGGTAGCAACTCTTACTTGCCTAACAGTTGATTTGAGATAGAACAAAGATTTACTCCGTTTTTTTAAGCCGTTCTTTAGGCATAACTGAACTTCAGGTCAGATTAAATGAATTTCTGAAGGGGAAATATTACTTACTGGTCTCTACAACAAAATCCCAAAGCTGGAGTGTTTTTGAAAACTGCTTATCTGCAAAGTTCCCCAGTTCCTCCGACACCCCTGGGCAGGTAGACTATAGTTGTACTCGGATGGCGAGAAGAAGGTGGGACTCATGCAAGGGGCAGGAGAGGAAAAAATCACATGCTCACCAAGAGCAGTGGGCAGTGCCTTTCCTTCAGGCTGGCTCTACTCCTCCAGCGATGGAGAGGGCAAATGGTAACAGGCAACAGGCTGGCTAAGTTTTGAAAAGAGAGTGTGCACAGAGCCGCCTGGTTTTCTCTGCAGACTTCAGTGTTCTGTGATGGCACGAGGATGCATCTTTTAAGTGAACGTTGGCATTATCAATACTCACTTAGGCAGATCGTTACAGACTCTGCTCCATTACGTTCTCAGCTCATAGTCTCATTTACTCTCTTTTTTCTCTCATCCCTCTACATAATTTTAGCTCAATATATTTCTATTTATAGGATCACTTTTTATTTATAGGATCATTATAGGATAATTTAAGCATATCAAGTGACATCTCTGAGACAAATATTGGAAATGTTGCTTCCAGGCATTTTCCTTCTTAACTGACTATTCCCTGGTTATATGGTCTTTCCCAGCAGTGTGATTTTGAACAATGCTACCAAAAACCAAATCTGTTTTCACTTTCACTGGCTAAAATCTTTGGGCTAAAATTCCAGTATAAGTTTTGACTTATACTTCCTGCAGCCTTACGGGCCATAGGCAGTTTGCTATCAGCATCAATAACTTGAGTAGTCTTGGAAAGCAATCTCAGACTCCTGTGAAGCAAAGTTTCTGGGAGTACATTAAAAGTTTTTATTGTCCTTGAAAATCACTTCTTGCTTAATAACAGGTCCTGGTGTAGTGTTGCCATCTAATAAATCCATGTGGATCTCTTCTATTTTTTAAAACTCCAGCAGATGCACTAAGAAAGCAGGGGCTCACACGACAGTTAAAATTGGTTTCCAACAAATATTTCACCATGGGGTATAGCTTCCATTTAAAGAGTTAATCATTTTTTCAGATCTCATTTAATTGTCTCCAAATAGCAGTAGAAGCATCTAAGAATAAGCGTTTCTCAATATTTCCAAAGTAGGAATGCAGAGTCTGGCCTTTGATCTAGATTACAGTAGTTTCAAAATAGAAGAATGAAAAGGAAATGTGTTTGCTACACAGGAGACAATAGATGCCTTAAGCTTTGGCAAAGGAGTGACTTAGGGAAAACGAGCCGTACATCATAAGACTGGTAGTTAATTAGACAGCTTATTCAAGTCCAAGTTTTCTTGGCATTCTTAAGTACATCAAGAACAGCTGGCCACTTGCCATATATACGTGGCACTGTAGCAAATGAAGATAACTGTCGTGGTTCCCTACTGAAGCGGTTAATTTATTTTACCTGAAATTCTTTGAATTTGTGCAGTCGGCTTAGAAACAAGAATAAACTGCTCAGTGAAACCTGATATTAGACCGGAGCCTGTGCCCTGCATTCAAAACAGGATTTGAGCACCAGCAGGGACAGTTAGGGTGGAATGGAAGCAGTAAGCAATTGGCTCACATGTGCTCTAATCTTTGAGTTACGTATCATTCACAGGGCTTGAAGTGTGTGACCTTATGGGGACCAAAGGGCCACTGCTTTACAGTGCTGAGCACTTATCTTATACTAAAGCCTCATGAGGGTCCCAATATATGAGACTTCCTCAGCCTCTGGGCCACAAGGGATGGCAAGCCAAAGGGTATTCTCAGATCACATCTAAAAGAAACTTAGGAGAGCGGACATGGTTGTACACGGCCTCCTCTCAAAGCACAGCTAACACCTGTTACATCTCCGTGTGCTTGTTTGCTTCTGGTTTCTTCACAAGGGTCCAGCAGCTAAAGCCTTTGCCCAGCAAGACAGCGAAACAGCTTCAAGTTCATGTAGTGGATGAGGGCACTTGGAAGCATGATCTGTACAAGAGCATCCTAACTACCAGGTTAGATCCATGGAAAAGGTCTGAAGGGTCTTGAGGCTCCTGCTGCTGCCTGCGTGCCAAGGTTTCCATGAACCAGACTGCAGCTACTGCTTGCGACGCTTGGTGAGGAGACTTCATTTTTGGTTCCCATTCCTCCAGCTGCTTCTGTATTTCACACTGAACAGTCCTTTGGAAAATTACAGTAACAGACTTCTTCCTATGCTCGGGGAGCACAGGCCTTCTTGCTTTAAGCGGGGTACTCCAATAGCAGTTTCAGGCCATGATTTCTCTCTTTCTCACCAAATGAATCTTGAATTACTTGCTAAATAGTGACACAGCTTCAGTTGGAGCAGTGGAAAGTTTCCTTAACACCTGGAACAGCTTCCAGCCTCCTGGTTAAGGACCTCTCTGGGGAGGTGAGCGATACGGATTTGAAATCCTTCAAGCTGAGGAAGGAATTAATACGACTTTCCGACTTCCTGCGCAAGTGTTTCAACCGCAGATATATAAAATGAGGGTGCAGTCACGTAGTATTTGGGATCTACAAATCCAGCATCCTGTGCACAACTGCAGAAAGTAGGTGAAAGTATATTCACTTTTCAGAAACACTAAATGGTGCATTTTGAGAAAAGTGTTCATAAAAAGAAGACAGCAGGACCACAGTTCATCTGAAAAGAAAGGATTACTGGTATTGCACCGAGTGCCTTCTGTATGGAAGGCAAAAAGAATACAAAACTGCAATAAACATCCAAAAAAAGGTAGATAGGGCTAATTGTACAAAGTAATTAGGGAATGAACTGTTTTATCCTTCAACTGAGAGCATGAAACTTAAAGAGTGACCATAAGATCCCACCTGGTGGAACAGTGCCCTGGAGGGGGCCTGCTGTGAAAAGCTATGCTTCTGAAATGCTGGTGGGTTTGCTCATAGGGATGTCCAGATCAGGGCACCAGGGAGAGGGCCTGACCATCATTGTAAAGCGAAGAAGGATTCCAAACAGCCCGACTGAGACAACAGACAACGAAAAACATGTAACTTGCCTAACCTGTAATTCTTTTCTGGAGAAACTCCACACCATCTCCCTAGGTTCTTATGGACCATGCTAGTTCTCCCACACAAATAAAGTGCCACTTTTTTTTTTCCCCCATCCCCAAGGGGATCCCCAAGGAACATCTTCTAAAGGTTTTAGAGTTGCAATAAGATTAATGAAAAAGCTACAAAAGTAGAAGGGACATCACATTATAACTTTATCAGAGTAATAATATTACTGAAAAAAATGTTCTACTGGCAGTTGGGACACTGACCTATTTTACTAATATAGGATAATAATTGGCATGATATGATAATATTAGGAAGGAAAACAAAGAAAAGGAAATGAAGGAACCAGAGCCAAAGAAGGCATGTGCTCTCTTCAATGAAATTATCATCTATTGAGCTGAGATAATCCAAAGGTTGCTGTTCAATTTCAACAGCAGTGTCATATGGACAGCTAAACTAAATTACATACACAAGATCCATATAATTACTGTAGAAACAGGCAGGACAGTGGCCTTTGGCTCTAATGTGAGCTTTTTGGTTAGATCCAGGCATGATGCTACTATTGCTAATAATCACAAGTACTAACAAGCACTTAGGAAAGCATTTTTTCTTGTTTTTGCTGCCTGTATCTGCTGGCAGAAATAACTATTTTAAATTTCATATACTCCAAAAATGGAGAGAAAAGATAGGGAGAGAACTGGGTTTTGTCCAAATGCTTTTAGAGACATTGAAATTTAACTAAGGGTCGCTAATGAAAGAGATTGGGTGAATTCTACAGGATAATTACAGGGAAGGTTAGACCTCAGAAAAGAACAGCTTGAGTTCAAGCACAGTTTGCAATTTATATATAACGGATGTTTTCACTGTGGCAGTTAATCCGTCATACATTTTTTTGCATCAGTAAAAAAACTTAGGGCAGAAAATAGCTTGTTTCCAGCTTCAGAGAACTGTTCACAATCAAAAACCTTGAAATGGACCACACTGTAAATTTTCTGTTGACTTTACCAACATTGAGAACAAAGAGAGTTAGTCTCCAAGGGAAAGGTGGTCCTCAAGCTCTTCTTATTCGTTCCCGTCACACACAGCAAGGAGGACTCACTTGGCCGCCAGATTACCTAACTCTTTGCTTGACCATATTCAGGTCTATGTTAGACATACTGAGGATGCACATGGCCTAACAGTTTATAACTATTGCCAAGTACAATACAAAAACTGAAACAAGAACTGCAGAGGATTCCTGTATGCTCTGAGGCCATTAAGACAAACCCACCTATATGGGAGCTCTTACAGGATTTATTAAAACAAAACACTTTCAGTGATATTTTGGTAGTGACAATCCAGTCCTCTGTCAAACTTGTTACTGATCATAGTGGGTAAAAATAACAGCTCAGGATCACTGTGAAAATATATTTCTCCTCATCAGATATTGAGAATTTAAAATACTCATCATGTAACCCAACTGAGTTTCTGCAATATTTGGGGACATAGAACTTCTGTGCCTTTTGCAGGTTTTATGCAAGTAATAATGCTGACAAGTTACTGCATTTTTCCTTGTAGTTGCAGAATACATTACAGTTCACTACAAATAATGAATGAATACAGTTACACGGACCTTGTCATCACTGATAGCAATACGTAGTGGGAATTCATGTTGAAATAGTTTAAAAACACTTCATCTGCATCATCCCAAACCAAACACGTCTTTATTTATTCATTATTTACTTTTTGTTCTGCAGCATGATGGCTTTAAAGTCCTTATCAAATGACATACAGACCAAAAAATATCTTTTTGCATGGGAAATATTTGCAATATGATGGACGATGGTGACATTTTGAACTGCTGGTTCTAATTTTATAGCAAAAGAGAGCTGTCAGTGTATTCAGTCTATCAGTGCTTATTCATTTATCTTTCAGTGTCAAAAATAAGATCCAAGTAAATGTTGCTCCAGAATGAAGATAATTATTATATTAGAGACCTGTATGTCAACAGGCATGCATAATTTAGATTCTAACTACACATAAACAGTTACATGCAGCTGAACACGTGTTCGGCTGAGAAACGATTTGCAAATATTATTCTGTTGACGCAGAGACGCAGAGTTCAAGGTGGCCTCAGTTAGTAAACAAAGATGGAAAATGTACCTCACATTTTAACTCCATGCCTGAAAAACAAGCCATTTAGAAAAAGACATCTGGATGTACAAAAATTAGCTTGACGGTATTCAGAGCCCATCAAAACACGGAGGGAGCCATGGCTTGGCGTCTAGTAGCTAAGCAACGAACTTCATACATTCAAAACACAGTTGTAAAAGTTGGATTCTCCTGCCAGTCGCTGCTACTCTCATTGAAAAGCTAAACTGGAAAAAATCTCTCTGTAGCTCAAAATGGGACTGTTTTCTACGGGAAGCACCTCTGATCCTTTTTCATTCTTTGACCACTTTAATATTTATATTCTGATATGTGGCAATAGACTCATTTTGACATTTTGAGGGTAAGCATATAAAAAGATGTGGATTCACACATACTCCCTAGGAAGAACAGCCGTGAATGCAGTAAGAAACTACAAAGTCTTGTGCTTACTGAGTCAAACATCTCTCTCAGGCCGCCCCAATGAGTTAGAAATACAAGGCCAAATAGCATGCTTCTCCACACAACATACCATTGAGGTAGATTAAGTTATACTAAATCATGCTGTCTGATGACTGAATATAAGAGTTAAGCATTTTAAGATATTAACCAAACAAAATGAAACCTATGCTTGCAAAATATAAGCATTTATGTTGTTAAGTGACTATACTAACAACATTGGTATCTTAAGAGTGAAATGAGACCACAGTAACAGTGACACTTTGTTAATTTTGCTCACGCACAAGCAAAGTAAGTCTACACACATATGAAGCAGTACTTGGGAATCTCTGAAAGCAGATTGCTGATTATTGTACTTACTCTGGTGCAAGGGCATCCATGCAAAGAATTAAAGCAAGTCTGCTTCAAAATCGCATTGTATCTTAGCCAAAGCTAACTTTCAAGTGTTATTACATAGCTATGCATTACACTTGTTCTTAATAATTAATGTTAAGATTCACAGTCTGCCACCCCCTAAGAGTCTCTGAATCATAATGAACCCCATGGAAATAAATGGGAATACTGGCAGAAATACACACTCTTTAATGAAAGTGATGGATTCTGGCTGAAGCTTAACTAATAACCCATTAAAAGGACTGTTTATAGCAAAAAGGAAGAGCGTTCTGACCCAGCCTAGGTAGCCCGCTTTCATCTAGCTTACAATGATAAAAAAATGGAAGCTTGCAATTTTGACCAATGGGTTTTAAACTGCTAAAAAAAGACTCCTCTGCTGCACAAGTGATGCCTGACTGACACAGAACCTAATGTTTCAACTATTTACAGCCATAAAAGCAGGCCAGGAGCTCCCCCCCTTCTGGAGCAACTCCTTCCACAAACCATCCAAAGCATCCTTTTTGGCAGCCTCCTACGATGTAGAAAAGCAGGAGAGCTCAAACTAACGGAAAGTCATGCAGTTATTTTTTTCGTACTTGGGGGAAGAAAAAAAAAATAAAAAAAACACCAGACCCAAACCGCCGAAAGGATATTCTTACAGAAGAACCTCATTGCATAAACTCTGCCACATGTCTGCTACGGCAATGTCCCTTAACGACCTTTGGCAAGGCAAATAATTAACAGCAGGGTAGGCAGGGACGCGCAGCTCTGCATGGGCAGGACTGGCAGGGTCAGGTCTGCAGCTGCTCAGGATGCCCATTTTTCACTCGAGGAACAAGAGAGAGGCTGCGTCCCCTTCCCAGCGCCTGACGCACCAGACTTGCACGGCTCTGTTTACCTGCGGTTTACATTTGCGTCCTAGCCCCGAACCACAAGCGCTGCCGGCTTCCAGTGTAGCGAAGCTATTCTTTTGTGCTGGGAAGAGCATGTCAACAGACTCGGCAGGAAAGTCGCACGCTCTCTTAAAGTGTCTTTGCTCGCAGCACGTATGGGGGATTAACTCAGCCCTATCAGCTCTTGGTGCGGACCCCATCCCCAAGGGGAAACGGGCTGCCTGTGAAGCAGCTCCCTGGGAAAGGAAACAACATCATCTCTCGGATGGAGATAAGAGAGGCGGTCTCGGCCCAGTCCCTCGTGGCGATGTGTCTACATCAGACAAATTAACACCACCACGCGGTGCTGGCAGAGAGCCCAGCACGGCAGCCGTTGGGAAGACCGTGGGCCCATGCTGGGGGTCACCTTGTGGAGACACCAGTGAGGAAAGGCAGGGATGACACAGCTTACGAGGCGCTCAACCCACATCTGTCCCCAGCAAGGGCACGGGGAGGGGTTCATCCAACAGATGCACAGCAACCCAACGGAGGGAGGGTCAAGGGGGTAAAAGCAAAGGCACCACTGGGCTCACTGAGTCCCCTGCTGGCGCAGGCACTTGCGGGACTCAGCCAGCCAGAGCGCTGCCGGGACAGGACACGGCTTTGGGCACAACCCCGATGCAGGGGTCTCTTGGTGGTGAGGGGCGCCAACCTGGACCTACCTCACGGGTGAAGAGGATGGCGGCATCGTAGTGTTCGTCATGGTCGTCATCGAGGCGGTTGTGCTGGTGCTGCCACTTGCAGAAGCTCTTGAGGGTGGCTGCGGCGTTGCGGGTGACCTCGAGGCCCTTGTCCTTGTCGCTGAGCACTACCACCTTCACGACAGCAAGCCGCACGTGGTTCTCGAGGCTCGCGTGGGCGTAGAGGCGGGAGGCGATGGTGGCCAGCGTGAGCAGGTAGTGCTGCAGCCCCTTGCCGTACTGCCGCGCCATGGAGGCGTCGGACCTCACATTAGAAATATATATATATATATTTTTTTTTTTCAGGAAAAACTGCTGCCAGCCAAATGGATTTCAGTCTTCACATCCTAATTCAAGCTTTCTAGTATAACCATCGACTTGTGAGAGTCTCACTGTTTATTTCAGTGTGTAACTTCTGAGTTTTCTTTAAAAATATATGAAGACATTACTGAGGACCTGATTCAATAAAAAGTATGTCCAGACCTTCATGCCCTGGAAGCTCAAACAATGTTGCAAAAGCTGCAGAAATGGGACATATTTTCTATTGAATTGGGTACTGAGAGCTCTCATAAGTTTTTTGTATTGATTTTTGTAACAGCCAGCAGTGAAAGACACAGACAATATTAGCATCATCCACTGATGGATTCCACTTTCTGCATGCAACAGGTCATGGAATGAAACAGAGAGCAACCAATTTTAAACTACATGCAGGATAATTTTTATTCGGCATAAAATCTGTTGCATATCTCATAACAAGAACACTTTCAAGACAAACACCTTACTGGGATGCACAAATGGCTAAAAAAGGATTAAGTGTGGTCGTAACTGTATTTTGCACTTTTTAAAATGCTTTCACGTAGTATTAGCACTATTTTTGATGTGTACAGCTCATGTAAAAAAAAAAAAAAAGGAAAAAAAAGGAGAAAAAAGGAAAAAAGGAAAAAAAAGTTCTGCCTCCCGAGGTTGAGTCAAGTGTGAGTGGGAGAGACAAAAATGTCAACAAAAGCAGCTCGCGTGTGAACTTTGTGTTTCTCTGCAGGGAAGAGCCGGGCGTACATGGAAGGAGAGAGAGAGGAGCGGAATTCCCAAATCACTGCTGCCGGGGAGGCAAAGGTGAGCGGGGGGGGAGAGGCAAAGGAGGAGAGGCGGCTCGGAGCCGGCAGACAGAGAAGTTTGAGGGCTTCCCGCTCCTCGTCCACTTCTCTGCAGTAGTCACTGGGTCATCCCCGTCAGCAGCAGGGGCAGGGGTAGCTCTGCTGCGACTCGGCACTTTCTCGGGCTCCGGTGGCTCCCTTTCCTTCCTTAGCCCCCTTTAGTTTTGAAGAGAAGGAGGAGAAGGAGAGAGAAGAAATTCAAAAAAAAAAAAAAAAAAAAAAAAAAAAAAAAAAAAAAACCCACCCTCTTC
>NW_010582014.1:138060-152350 GCF_000705375.1 Tinamus guttatus
GAAAAGAAAAAAAAAAAAAGAAAAAACGAAGCGGAAAACGTCCCGGATTTTTGTAAAAGTCCCCTCCCGTTATCTTTTCTGTTGTTGTTGTTGTTGTTATCCCCAGTCCGTCGATGTGAACAAGAGGAGAAGGGAGAGAAATGTGAAGATGAGAGGAGGTGGAACAATGAATTTATAGCGGAATGCCATCCTGCAATGGCAATTTCAACAATTCGTCACTGCAGGCTGCCTCTTAAAGGGAGAGCTTCAAAACCACCACTCCCACACTTCCTTCTCATTTAATCAGACAGAGAGAAACTTGAAGGGAGGGAGAAAGAGAGGGAGGGGGGGCTGAGGGGGGTGGAGAAACGGAGAGAGGGAGCGAGGCAGAGGGAGGCAGGAGGGAGAAAGAGAGGGAGGAAGGAGGGGAGAGAGACCGGCAGAAAGTGTTTGTGCATGAGAAACACAAGATTTCCTTTGAATCGCTTAAAGCCGCAGTGTCACCCGGTGCGCGCCGGGTCACCGGCGGCCGGGGACGGCCGAGCCGCGCTTACCTCAGCCCTGCCAAGCGCCCGCTCTCTCCTGCCCGCCGCCGCCGCTGCTCCTTTTGCAGTTTTCGGCGGGAGAGGCGGCTTTTGTGCCCTCGCTGCCGCAGCGAGGAAGCGGCCGGGGCTTCCCCCCGCGCCGGAGCAGCACCGTGCCCTGCGGCGGTCACCCCGTCGGGACGGGCTGCACTTTTCTTCACTTCCTCCCCCAAATGCCCATGAGGAGGGAGGGCGGGGAAGAGTTAACGCTTGCTTCGACCCCCCCTCCTCTCCCTCCTCCTCCCGAGCGGCTTCACATGCGGAGACCTTCCCCCCCCTCGCCGCGTCCCGACCCGTGCTCCGTCCCCTCGTCCTCTGCGGGCTCAGCAAGGGCACCACGAAGGGCTGATCCACCACCCGCCCCATGTCCCTGCCCGCGGTGCGCAGAGGGGATCTGCCGCTCCGGGCCCGGGGGCACCACGGCACCCCAGGGAGTCCCCTCCCAGGGGGACCCAACGTTGGTGCAGCCCAGGTGCCTCTTCTCACACTGAGCCAAACTCTGGAGCTCGGAAGCAAAAAGTGCTGCGGCATTCCGTGTGTTTTCCAGGCGCCCTTCAGTTCCCCTCGGGCAGGTGCTTTTTGCTTGGGAAAGGACGTGCAGTGCAGTCTTCACCCCAGCCTGGGAACAGCATCACGGCCCCACTGTGCTCTCCGAGGGATTTACACGCACACCTGCGATGTGACTGTTGGTCCGGCCGTTACACCGCGCTACGCAAAGGTGACCTGTTACCGCTCAACTTCCAGAGGCAGCCTCGAGAGCCCAACAGTTCTGTAATGAACAGGTTAACTAATGCCACGCTCTTTTCCAAAAATTAATATTGCCAGGTAAATGATTATATTAGCATCTGCCCACTCTTAAATTAGATCAGCCTGAGGTTATAGTGTGGAAGATTTAATGCACCAAACTTTCACAGGTGTTCTTTTTTTTTTTTTCCATTTTTCCGGAAACTGTGATACCTGCAAGTGAAAGTTCAGTTCTCAAAGTCCCAATACTTCTTTTTTCTACTTTTCAGTATTTTACTATCACCAAAAGTTATTGACTGAAGACAGTAAATTTCAAAATTAAGAGTCCTATATCAGAAAAGCCACCCTGGTACTGTGTTCCAGGACTACTCAACATTTTTCAAATGTGCACATTTTCCCCGTTATTTTTAACTACTTATATAAAAAAAAGAAGAAAGTGAGAGAAGAATAAGGCATATTTTCATGAAAGAAAGATTTTTTTCCCCCACTTTTTCTAGAACAGCTTTTACTTCTCAGCTGAGCCAAGTGGACATCTATTCATCACCAAAAAGCTCTTTATTGACTTCAATGAGGCCTGACCAGGCCCATAGATTCACATGCATGTCTGGGTCTAAACTCTCAGATACCTCTGGGAGATGTGCTAAAGATGAGATCTGGGAAAAGGAATGCAGCTTGGATAACAAGCTCAGAAACTCCCATTAAAAAAAAAAAAAAGTTGTTAGTTTGTCCTTGAAGAGGAATATGGCACACAAGAGGCCAGTGTAATGTTCTCCCCATGCTATAGCATCATTCCAACCATCCAGCACGGGAAAAAGAAAAATATGAAAAGCGATTGCAGTTATTAAATGATGGTTCTCGCTGCTTGTCTAATTTGTTGTCTTTGGTTTCCCAGCAGGAAAAGTTGGATAAGCTTCCACAATGCCCTGTTTCACCACACAAGGATCTAGGTTTTCCAGGAAGGTACAAATTGTCCTGCATAGACTTCCCTATAGATTGTGAAGTCTTTCCTATTTATGTTTCAAAGCTACAATAACTTGGTAGTGTAATAATGGAAAGATAGGTCAATTATGTTTCTATTCTGAGAATCTTGAAGCTGAAAGATAAACCACTTTTAAGTCATTTTCTTTTTTCCTCCCACTTTTGCCCTCTTAGCCCCTTTTTACAGTTACAGCATTCCCTTTAAACAGGAAAGCCTGTTAGCATGTCCCAAGTTGTGGATGGCACTAAATCCTTGTCAAACAGTTCTGACCTGGAAATCACAGAGCTGACCTTTCCCGACTGAAAGATGCAGAGCCACAAATCCTCGATTACCTTTAAGGCACAACATAGGTTTTGTACACTTTATGCCAAATTCAATCCTGATGTAAAAAGACCCAGGCCTCTTGAGTCTAATGGAGCTGCAAGCTGCTTTCATTAAGGCTATATTTCTCCCTTTGTATTTATCCATGAAAAGATTTAGGATCCTCCAAGTAACAGCCTTGATAGCCAGTGATTCCCGAAAAGATAGTGTTTTAGCCACGTGAGATATTTTTTCTGAGGAGCATTGTGAACCCACTTGTGAACAAGAGGGCAGTGAAATGGTGACCTGTTAATCATTTTGTTAACAGTTAAAGCTGTTAATCATTTTGACCTTATCTCCCTCAAATTGCCTTAGGGAAGGGTCCTGTCTGATGTTGCCCCTTTTTTGATTCTCAGTCATATCACTAGGAATGGAGAACCGTGAATTTAAGGTATCAACAGGTGCTGTATTTGTCTACATCCTGATAGTTAATCCATGCCTAATACGGAATTCCTATGCAACACATTCAGTCTTTCACCATGTGCTTAACTCTTCTGTCTTGAAGATTACTTTCTGTTTAGGCTTTGCTATTCTAGTTTTTAAGAATGTCTGACATTTCCATGTAATTGCACAGGGGAGATATGGATTATTAGGGGAGATATTAGTTTATTATTTATTATTTATTTATTATTATTATTATTTATATTATTATTTATTTAAAACTGTAGAGCCAAGAAGATGAAATCAAACCCAAGAATATAGCCTGTTTGGTATATTTATGTAGCTATACTGAAGTAATATCAAATACACAACATTTGATAAGACTGTGATCAACGAAGGCCTTTTTTTCTGGGAATGGGACCCAGGTTTTGATAAGTCCCAATCTGAGCATCTACCTGTAGCAACATACTTCATAATATGGGACAGCTTTGTCTCTGTTGAGAATCAGGCTAACATTATGGGACATTTTTAATGAGCATATCAGCAGGAGCAAGCTCATTTGTCACAGGAGGGTTTTGAAATCTTTATCAGATACACAGTGATGTTTTTTCAGCTTTTAAAATTCACTGTGGGTTCAATTCATTGATCTTGTCAGCAGTTTTAATGGTCCAAACATTATGATTATAATGTTTGAGTCTACCAGTTTTAAAGGCTTCCTATGATGATGAATTAAAACCACTGAAGACATTTATTTCTAAAGTGCTCGTTATTAAATAAAATACTCATCATAAGACATTTTGCAGATAACTTTTAAAGATGAATGCTTTTGCTCAGTGTTTTGGAAAGGACTTAGACACATTGGCATTTGGAATAAACTGTATAGCCTCTGACCCCTACCCGAGGACAGCGACTTTGTCAACAGTAGTGTCTCATTAGGACAGTGTCTCTAAGTGGCTTAAATGCTCTTGAAAACAAATTCAGATAGAGATGAGCCTGATAATAGTTCTGAGTGACTCTAACTCTTGCTTACTGATACTGAAATAGGTTTGTGGTTGATAAACAAGCCAACATCACCGTTGTGCACGTACGCTTCCCGCCACTCTTACAGATACTCCGGGAACTGACTGCTTCTGGAGCCCGGCCTGGATGCCCCATCCTCTTTGTGGTGCTTGTGGGGAAGGCAGTAGCGGGAAGCCTGCTGTGGCTGCACACGCTCATTTCTGGACCCTATAGGGCTGGCATTTCTAATGATTCAAGTCCAAGATTATCGCAGGCCCTAAATTATTTATATAAGGGTCAATCAGTGCCTACTTTAGAAAACTCAAACAATTAAAAGACATTTTTCCAGTGAAAAGACACAGACCGGTGTTCCTCAGTGTGTAAGCTCCTGAATAGCATAAGGGAGGCTGTACCTTGTGCCGCTGAGAAGCCACTGTCACATATGGCCACTAGCTGCAGTTGACGTAATTGGCTAGTTTTAGAGTACAAGTGCCTTCAGTTATAATAAAATCATGAGCTTAAAATAGTTGTGTCTTAGTAAGAAATGTCTATTTGGTGTAAAGCACTGCAGCTTTAAGGCCAAATGTTTTACTTGCTTCTTTATGGTCAATGACATCTTCTTCAACTACAGCCATGTGGGGAGCGAAGGAGACGCCTTTGGCTTGGGGTTTATGTTTTTATAAGTGGCACGTGTAAGTAATGTATCAAGTATATAACAGTTCTAGCAGACTGAAAATTTGATGTTTGACATCAACTTCATTTTTCTATAAGGAAGCTAAGGAAGCTGCCTTAAGGGGTATTGCTTTAAAGTTGGGTTGGGCACAGTTTAAATAACACAAGAAAAATGTGAAATTTTGGTTACTGTATCAAATTAAAATAGGAAACTTCCTGCGGCCGGGCTAGAAATCAAATTGTTAGGGTATCTGCTTATGGGGAAAGGGAAAAAACATGAGATTTCCGTAAGATTAATCATACATAAAAATATATCCCATAATAGAAAAGCATCACTTGCCTTCATAGCAGGATCCAGAAGAGGGGTTTGTTCACAGTTAGAAAGAAGCTATGATATTGTCCTGTCAGGAGAAAACAAAGGCATGAATGATAAATTGTATTTCCTAGGTGTTGACCTAGAGAATGGAAAAGAAGGGGATCTATCTCTTTCCTACAACTGATGCAAGAAATGAACTCACATAAACCATAACACACATGAATAATTGTGACCACTGAACCTACTATGAATTCTGTTTAAAACACATGTTGGGTGGAGGCCGTGTTCTGCAGGAAGTATCAGGTGTTGTTATAGTAAGTATCAAACCGTCATCTCTTTTTTTTTTCTTTTTTTTTTCCTGAACAGCAGCAAGATAATCAGAGGAAGGGCAAAATGTTAAACTTTCCTTTAAAAAAAATGACACTTGTTATAAAAATACATTTTAGGAGTAAAAGATATGCACATGATGTATTCTGCAGCTGTTCTTCCAGAAGACTAGAAGGTCTGAAAAACTCTGGAGTCTAGTTTGTATGAGGAGCAGCAGACATTTAATTAATCTCAGCCGTAGGATTTTACAGCCAGTATGTGGTCTCTGAACATCTCTGCTCTAGTTAGCAGAACATCTGTAGCAGGAAAGCAGAACTTATGTAAATCCAAGTGTGCTTGTACCCCTCCAAAGTTTACCCCTTTTTATCATTATTTCTTTAAATATTTTCTCAAAGATTTGTATATTCAGCTTCTCCCTGTCCTCCCTGCTCTGTTTAGGAAGCTACTCGTTCATTCTGTGATGTGGCTTAAAATTTCTGTTGAGCCATGTCTAAGCAAAAGCTAGTTCAATACTGATTTAGTAACCAAATATCCAAATCTTGTTGGTTCTTTTCTGCACAAAGGCTGGATATATATTCTTCCATATATTCTGAAAGAGCTGGAACTGAAATACTGGGGCTTTCTAATACTTTCTAATAAAAGAATTGCCTCAAATCTTTTTTTTTTTTTAAACCATGAGTCAAAGTCTCAGTTGATGTAAATTGGGATAGTTCCATGAAGGCAAACTGTTGGAGGCATAGCTTTATGAATTTATAAATCTATAAATGATATTCCAGTACTGTAGGTGGAATATCTTTTTCCATGTCATCTGAGGCACAAACCAGAAAATGTACTTCCCTGTGCTTCAAAGGTAAGACTGAAAGAGTGATTAAAGAGAAATTTAAAACAAACATTCAACCGCCAGATTTCACCTGGCATTAATACACATGCCTCACCACTTAAGATATCAAGTTCTGGTTGCCATGTGCACAGATTTTTCCATCTGAATCCTGGTTGCCCTGAAAGTTTGGAGAGAAAGGAACTTACAGGTCCTCTGAGGCAGGATGCAGGAGGAGAGGTTGGTTGCAGGTGGTACCACTGCCTGGCACATACCTTGGTGGTGCTTTTCCCCATTCACAACAAAAATCTCTGCCGTGAACGTGTGGAGGCTGCTATGTGCTCTCCCTGAGGACACTTCTGTACCAGTAACCTACATGGAGGAGTATTTTGTGAGGACTGCTTTGTCTTCTTGCACCTTGTCACAGATGGACATGGGCTGCATCTATCACCAGTGGGCTTTTGAAGTGACCCTCCCAGTCATATCCACTTACAGTGCTTTGCTTTACACCACATAGGTGTCTACTAGTACACCTGGACAGACCTGGACTAGAGCTAGCCTGAGTAGATCCACCAAAAGGCATACAGAGTGGATATCACATCCTTACTGCCAGCTGTCCGGCTGCCTAGATCTGCTCCTACTGAAACGCACTATTTGCTGATGCTGTTGAGGAGCATGGGAAAGGCACGAGCAGCTGCCGTGCCAGCTGAGCGCAGCACAGTTTGCCTTTTCAGGTGCAAATGTTTTAGACAATTCTGCTCACAAGGGATGCTGTACGAAATGAATGATAAAGGAACATATATGTAAGACAGTGAGGTCATTTTCTGAATGTATTTTACTGTCCTTAATGCTGAAAAGCATACAATTTAATGATTAACATGTAGCCTTTAATGCATGCACTCCTGTCAAAGGCTCAGAAGGTCCACATAATATTTAAATGGCATGTTAGGCTTATTTTGAATGCTAAAATGGCTCTCAAGTGGTGCACAGGACTTATGCTGGCCTTGTCCGTAAGGCCACAGTTCACCCTGCAAGAATAGACCAAATAAGTCTCATCACAGCTGCAATATCCATTTCTGGAACGCTCCCAGCAGGTCTTATCCAAGCCACTACAGAGAGGCAGTTTGAGTTTTTCCAGTTCCTAATGATTACACAGTATCCTGGAGTCAGTTGGCCAATTTCCACTGAGAGTGAAACTCTTTGTATTTAATATCCCCCTAAAATAAAAGTGGTATAAGAGAAGGGCCTCAGTCTTTTCCTTCTTTTATTGCTTCTGTGTTGAAAAGGTTTAGCCCACAGGGGTTGGAGCTCTGGGCAACACTACAAAATATGCAGTACATCCTGTTATACCGAAGTGAGCAGATCCTCTCCAGTCACAATCAGACTGGTACAATGGAAGACTTTGTCTAGCCTTCCTGCCTATACGGTGCTATAGCGTGCATGGTATTTCATTATGGTCTCCATTTCAGGAAGTAAAATGGTGGAAATCCTTAAGTATTCACAAGTCCATTTGCACCATTGTTCCAGGGGAGTTAAAAGAGCTGTTCTTGAAGCTGTATGACATGCTACTATCCTGTACCACAGGAAATTATTTCTTGTCCTGCTAGACACCCGGAATATGATCATATATGCAGCTTGACAGTCTTTGGCCGTGTTGCTAGGAAATTTGCAAAGAAATAAGCCGTGGAGCACACAGCAGGTAGAGCATCTAGCAGAGCAAAGAGCAGCTTGGCCTTGAGATGGTCTGAGCAACTACAGGTCATATCAAAATCCGTAAATATGTGGGCTTCAGTGAGAGAAAACTCAAAGGTGATCTACTGGACAACTACACTATCTCGACTACACATCTCACTAAAAAAATATCACTGCTACCTCTTCTTACCTGAGCGTTATATAAAACACGCACATCTGTGGAGGCAGCCTACCTTTGAATATCCTGTAAAAATCAATGCGTTAGGAGAATAGAGCAAGAGACCTCTAAATTAACCCAAACCTTTACTCTCCTATTTATTCTGAGTTACAAACATTTCATCATAATTTCAAGGCTGTTTCACAAATTGCCTTCCCTCTCTCAGATCCCATCCATTTCTCTGTTCCCTCATCTGTAATATTTTCAGACTTTTTTCTTCCCAAGAGAGCAATTTGAAATGTGTATGTCATGGTCCAGATCACAACCACAACAGGCCACCTCCTTCCCTCCCTGATGTTTAATAGGTTTTATATTCTCCAGTATGAACTGAAAAATGTGTGTACTTGAGTCCCGCCAACAAACAGCATGACTTTCCATGGTTCATAAAAACTCACCCATCCCCTTTGTAAGAAAACCATTCTCCTTTAAACAGAGCAATAGTTCACTACTTCAAAACACAGAAACCATGTGATTACATGTTTTAAAAGAAAACATAACAAAGCAAAACAAGAAACAAAGCAAGTCTTCTCCCACCCATGACCCTTCCCAACAAAAACGCACCCTTCTAATCCTGGAAAACTAACCACTGCAGTCACCTGGTTCACCACAAAGATCCAGCTGCAGTTGCATAATAAAGCTTAAGTATCAGCCCTGTGCTTGTGCCTGGCAGCTCTAAGTCAGCAGCCTTTTTACTGCCTCCTTTGGACAGGGTCTTATGCTCCCTCATGCAAAGAGAGAGGGCAGAAGGAATATTGAATATCAGGGGGCAGCTTGTGCTTAAGCCTCTTGGCCTGATGTGTCTGGGAGTCTGCCGGCTGAGCCTACAGGCATATGTGCCCATGCATGCATGGTTTGGAGTTGATGTACATGTAGTGCACTTGAGAGGGGCTATGTCTTTACACTCAAAATGCAATTATGCAGCACGTGTGTTTACTTAGTTTGACCCACTGTTATTGGACTTCTCCATTCCTTTGTTTGTTTGTTTATTTGTTTTCCTATCTATCTGGAACATATCACTTCTAAGAATGATTTTCAATTCTTAAAATCAATTCTGATTTTAATATTTCTAGGGAAAACATGACAGTCTTTGGGCAAGCTGTTGCAACCCTTATTAATGTGAACTGTTAAAAAGTTACATCCAATTTCTGTTCTGAATTCCTTTAGTCTCAGCATTCAGGAATCACACTTTGTTAATCTTTTGCCTGTTAGTCTGAATAATTTTTCGTGTGTGTGTTTCCTAGCTTGTAAAATTATAGATAATGGTCATGTCACTCTGACCTTTTTGAGAGATTAAAATACAAGAAGAACATTGAGGCTATGCAAAAATGTATTTTTTTTTGTATTCTTATGGTCCTTCTCTTAGCCTCTTCCAACTCATCAAAATCTTTTTTAGAGTTTATGCTGTTTATGGCAGCATAAATACATGTATAACTTGCCCTTAACTCTGTTGGGCAGAGCATCATAACAGGAACTCATGTGAACTGATTACCCACCACAATCTTTTTCTGATTACAGTCTTTTTCAGAGTCACTGCTTCTCTAGAAAGGATATTCCTATTTTAAAACCAAGACTTGCATTCTTTGTTTCCAGATATATTGCTATGTTCAATATTTACTCTTCAGGATCCCATATTCTTCATGCCAGCGATCGACCCATTTTAAAACTTAAACCCCCTTCCAAAATTATTCTATGGTTTTATTTCCAATTTTAGGTTCCAAATAAAAATAATGAATTCTGTTGTGCCAGGAAGAATTTTCTTTGGTATGCAGATGAAAAGTCTTGTTGGGGAATGACCTCTTCTTTACAATCACATGTAAAATCAGATGTTGAGGTTTATCCATTTTCATTACAGTCAACATTTGTTTCATATTTTTTCTGCTTAGGCAAATCCACATAGACTGTACTGAACAACTATACTGTGATAAGACTGTCTACTAGAGTGATGGTGACTCAAGTACAGGGCTGCCACCTAGAACATAATTGCTGGAGTCCCACAGAATGAAGACACACTTTCTGAGAGACCCTGTCAAAATGTGACCTCAAGCCAACACTATTTTGTCAGCTCATGCATGTTTCTACTTACAAGGCTCAAATAGCACCTTCCTCCTGTATCTCTCTGAGTTTTTTTTTTTTTTAAAAAAACCTTTCATGTTTGCTGCTTCTACTTAGAATATCTATACCTCAGTGTGAACTTGATCTCATCACTCCAATCTTTCCTTCAGACCATTTTTTTTTTTTACTGAAGAGCAAGGTAGGAGTCTCACTCATCATTGCATTTTGAGAATTAAGAAGAAAAAGCATTTGATAGGATATGGAAAATCTCCATATACATGAGAAAAAGCCTTAATGAATATTGCTGTGGATACACTGCAATCTGCATTTCTGTATTTCTCTGGGAAGTCAAGAGTGAGGGCGTATATTCTAATTTTATTCTCCTAAGAAATTCTTTACAGTTATTATAAATAGCCAGGGAATTATGATGCTGCAGTGTTTTCCTTTCAGTTTGCACACAAGGAACTAAATAATGGCATGAAATGCAAAGTGGTGCTATCTCAGGCTGCCCGTTCTCTGCAGTACACCATTGTGGGGCTTTATCCTCTCTAGTTTGCCGAAGCCAGTTGTAACAAGAGTCTAGAAAAACTCAGCTCAGGTGTTCCTGCTGTTCCTGCCTTGGAAACTCAGAGTCACTCTTTTACCTTCTTCTCTTGAAGAAGTGAGTTGCATGGAGCAGAGAAAAAATTTCAAAACAAAGTAAGCAGGCAATACTAGTCTATAAAAGACACATTAAATTAGAGCTCTGGTGGCTTTCGTTAGGTTGTGGTGTGAACACGCTCTGTTCACATGACCTGATGAATTCTTGTATACTCTACCACTGTTTTGAGTTTCAGACTCTTTCTGGGTACAAAGATACCATGTGTGTATGTTTGGTTGCACATTTCAGAGATTCTATTTTATATTTTTTAATGACTGAAAACAGATTCTCTCATTCTCTAGTCTCTGTACTTACACTTTGTTCAACTACCAGGAAAAAAATAGAAGAGCTATTGACCGATAGCTCTTAGAATAAAAGCTCGCAATATTCCCCAGTAGTAAATGTGTGGGAAAGACATGAATTCCTTTTAAGTTATGAACTAGAATCCTCTTCTCCTTCAACCCATTGCTCAGATCTGGGGAATTCCACAAAAAGGGGGTTTTATACTACAGCCATCTATATTAATGGAACTGTCAAACTACTGTTTTTACAGTGTGTGATTCAGTGAACTCAGCCACCCACACGCTAAGTGTAACCACAAGAGGCAACACTTCAGAGCATCCTATCTGAGAATTCATCTATATGGACATTGCAGACAGACCTGAGGCTCCTTTGCTTATGCTTCCAACTGCCTGGACACAAGCCAACTCTAATTTAGAAGTCCTGCAGACATGTTAGCTCAGTTTTGCATTTGAGCTAATATCAAAGCCCTTGCAATCATCTGGGTTGAGAGGATGCCTTGTAGGTAAACCTCAGTCCTCAGGTGATGCAGACTTAGGATGCCTCCATGGATGTCAGAGGAATTTTGCCTCAGGAAAAAAAAAAAAAAGCATGTAGGACAGGACACGTTTTTATTCTTCCTGTTAAGTACATGGCACAACCCTTCCTTTTGCCAGTAGATTTTTCTACAGAACTGGTGTCCAGTCTACAGCCAGTTTCAGAGAGCCCCTTCACACGGGGCAACCTCCACAGTGAATATGAAGCAGTTCATTAACATCCCCTGCCCTGAGTCCTTCTGTTCTTTCTTTGTACCCACTCAGGCCTGGCCAAAATCCAGCCCTTAACTGAAGCTTTCAGGACTCCTTTTCTAGTATACACAGTTTACAGACAAGAAAAAAAAGCCTTGCATTGGAAAAACAACACAAACAAACAAAAAACCTTTGCCCAAAATCACATGTCACCCACAGAAGCAGTATCAAGGACTTTTGGTCCTCAGTCTACACAGACAGCAAGTTTGCACCTGAATACTTTGGAAGCAAAATCTTTCTAGGAAAAAGGCATCCGGTCTAAAGTATAGTATCAGTTCTTCTATTTAGTTTAGCCGAATCCCTTAGTTTTCATTTTTCATGCCTCAGTCTTCTCTACAGCAGAAACAAATCTGTGGTAATTTGAACACATGTATGCTCTTCACTAACTCCCAACACTAGTAACTTGTTACATATTCTCAGTACCATTTGCATTAAATAGTTCTGCAACATTCCCTCCTCACTCCCAATACCTAGAAACAGATGGGTCATATGGGTAAACAGAATGGCTATGTTTCAGTGCACTTTTTTTTTTTTTTTTTTAATCTACGCATCTAACTGGAACTAACTAGGTAATTTTAAAATAAGGGAAATTCCTGTAAAACTTTTTTAACTTCTTCAAACAAAATCAAACATGGAAGCATTCTGGATTACAGCATGTAAACTGATGTGGAGATAAGATACCCTTTGTTTTGTTTGAGGCTCAGAGAGATACTATAGGTATTTTAAAGTTCCTTGTTGTTGGCAGTCTGTTTATCTTACTGAAAAGGAATTCAAGCTTATCATTTCCCAGTTTATTTCAGAATATTTTTACAGAAGTAGGAAAGTAGTCCTGGGAAGTGTTTTTCATCTGAGACTTGGAGAATGATTATGAAAAAATTTTGTTTCACTTAACAGAAGAAAATAACTTTTTTTTTTTTCAAGAAAGGACAGGCCCATGGATGGCTATGCTGTTTGCATTACGTTGATGCTGTCTGTGCCTTTGCAAAACTGACTCAAAGATGAATACAAAAGTAATGAAACCTATCTTCTTCTGCAAAGAAGGATTTGCTCCAAAAGGATGTTAGGTATTCTTATCTGAGTCAACCGGTATTTTACTAACTGCCTCACATGATAGTACCTAGTGACTAATGATTATTAACAATATCTAGTGACTGTAAATGTTCAACCTATATTTGTTTTCCCTTCTCATTTGCCTCTGATTGTCTGTGCTCAAGGAGGAAAGGAAATGCACTGAAAGACTGGGAGATCTCAGTGACCTTCTGATATATTTGTTACACTCTGCTCTTTGCCAATACCTTACATTTGGCTGGCAACTGTTTTATCAAAATGTCAGAAAAAAAGAGCTGCCTACAGAAGTATTGATGCCTCCCTTATCCCTCTGAGGTGCCCAGATCCCTGCACACAGGCCGCACGGCTCACCATGGCCTTGCAAGCAGGACCCCCGCTCCAGGCAGACCCTCTGCCTTCAAGCCCTGGCCAGCCCCAGAGCAGTGGGCAAGCAGAGACGGGGCAGGATGCACTCTGTTAGAAAGCAAGAGCTGAAATGAAGTGAGAATGGATTGCAATGAATGAGCCTTTTACAATTGGAGAGAGAGCGAGAGCTGGAATCTCTTCTTTTCATTTAAAATGGCATCAGTAAAAGTTATCTTAGTCTTGATTAAAAATAAATCGAGATTTGCAACCTAGAAAGGATAATTTCTACCTCTGAAGTTTTAAAATAAAATGCTGCAGTGAGCTGCAGTGTTCTGGAAAGCTGGAAAATTCTCTGAGCTGAAGGCCCACAATACAACAGTTTTGAGATATTTACTGCCTCCTGTCTATATAAAGATTTTTAGACATTCAAGTTTCAGGTTTGCACTTGGCAACAACCATTTTCAGAAGCTGGCTTTTAATATGCAGCTGCTGCTTGTTTAGTGATAATTTCCCCCCTCCTTTTTTTTTTTTTTTTTTCTTCCTCATTAAATATTCATAGCAGGAACTACATAGACTCAGAAGATAAACAGAAAATCAGGTTAACAAAAGGTTAAATTCTTCATAAAGGGACTTAAACCAGGCAAGATGCATGAACAGCAACAATTTATCCAAGTCCCTGTCACCACAGAATCTGAGGCACTCTCAGTCATGTGCAGTGTTCTCACAACAGCACTGGAACATGGGGAAATTCATATTATTCTTTTGATGCAGGGCAACTATGAAAAGTTGGAAATTCAAAATCAAGTGATAGGCTACTATAACAATAAAAGGCTGATGGAGAGATAAAATACAAATTCTTGTCTTCATCCCTTCATCTTCATCCATGACCTTGCCTTTTTTTTTTTTTTCCCCAGCATTTAGCCTTTTGGCAGGCAGATTCTTGGGTGATCAGAGTAAGGGACAAAGCAGGTTGCTGTGACTTCAGATGGATTTTTGGTTAAGTCACAATACCCTGAGGAGCCTCTAAATT
>NW_010582014.1:152418-173772 GCF_000705375.1 Tinamus guttatus
CCTGTGACCTGAACTTCTCCAGCGCTTATTCACAATGTCTCAGATATGAGACCACCTTCTCCAAACTCCACAGGTATCCAAGCTTATAGTGAGCTCGAGCTGAATCACCCAGAAACTGTGTATATAAAAGCTTGTGGGAAATTGGGAAATTACAACAGATAATGCTCCTCAGATCCTCAAACTCATGTTCCAGGCAAGTTATCTTAAAAGTCACTGAGATATGCCTATGGAGTTTTTCGAAAACATCCAGATAATTTAGGAATGCCTGCAGTATTCACTTGAAGTGGAAAATCTCATAAAATGTGGCTTTATCATTCCAAATCAGAGATGATTTTGAAAAACCTGTAGAAAGGCTAGTCTTTTTAGCTCTCCTGGAAGAACTCAGGTAACATAATTTATCTTCTGCACATCTTTTCCTCACTTTGCTTTCAAGTCTTGGAAAAATGGGGCTCTCTAGCACACAACCAATTTAAAGCACTGCTTTCTTACATATGTAATTAAATGCCTAAAAGCATGTACCTCTTGATGCTGTTAATATTGTTGCTATGACATTAAAACAAGGTTCCATTTAATGCATTTGATATTAGAATTATGCAAACAGATATAAGGATTTGCCTAAAAACAGTCATTGAGAAAGCAAGATTTTGCAAAGCATTAATTTTACATGACACAACTTTATTTTTATCTTTCTGTTTGCCTAAACAAAAGCAAACTTGCCCTGCACAATTTTTCCTTTAGTGATGTTAGTCGTACAAATATTTACTGACTCACCTAAGCTAGGTTTTCAACTAAAACAGCTTTTATCCAGCTAAATAAGGTAATGTAGATGGTCATATACCATTAAAAATGAAGCTTCACATACTTCAAAATATAAGTTTTATTCCTGGTGAAAGGAAGGGTAATAATTTATTGCATTCCACCTTGAACTATGTGTTATTTTTTAATACAGTAAATAAACGCACTCAACTCAAACCCAATTTAAATGACAGTGGTGAATGGTCAGCCTGATCAGAACCTCATTCTACTGGTTTGGTTCAGGTGGATCTCTGAAGGGTGTTTTATCTGGGCTGGCACTGCAGAACCAGCATCACTTCTCTTTTTCCTGGAGGTGTGGAATCAGATCCCAGCTCCCACGTATTGTGAATAAACAGTCTCATCACTGAAAACATGCACAGTATGCAGGACTCTGTGCTTTAACTACAAGCAATCTGGCAAACTGGAGGGGATCTGTCCTACAGGAGGATGGGCTAAGGGGCACACCCATTGTGCAGGTTGGCTGAGAGGCCGTGTGTCTAATGTAAATCTATTTGCAGGGATCTTTTTCTCCTGTTTCATCATTTTAGCTTTGGTTTTAAAAAGAAAATAAAGGGGCATAATAGCATTAGTCACAGCTTTGCTAGGAGGAAGCAAGCACTAAATCTTTCTTCCTTGGAGGCCTTGCTTTATATTTTAGTGATGTGACAAATGGAATCTCAGTGCAAATGGGCCCATTGATTATTTTATTTCTCCTTTGCTTTTGTTTTCCTCTACATTTTTAGTTTAAAGGTGTCACCCATTTTCTGTTTGAAAGGCCACAATTAATGAGAGCAAAACTGGGAATGTCTCCACAGCACTGTCCAAGTCCGTGCTAGATACAATATTCCCTGAATTCCACAGGAGTCACACAATTGAGTTCAGTGTTTTTGAGCTCAGAGTGAAACGTGCAGAAGAAGAAGGACCTAGACCAAAATCCCCCTTAGTGTCTACTTTACTGAGAAAGGAACTGGTTGGGGCGCTTTTCCCCTCACGTCTCAGAACTGAACAATTTCATCATCCAAGAAAGGGAGGAGAGTTATGAAGAGTCTCCAAGTGCTGTTTTGCAAAAGAAATTACTTTCTAATGCCTTTGCATTACAAGCATCTGTTCTTATTTATTAAGTTTCCATATACAGGGGCATATCACACATTTTAATTCTGGAGAGCTTACTCCTCATTAAAAATAATCACAATAATAATAAAACAAAACATAGAAATGTCTCCAAAGCAAGTGAGACCCAGGTGCCTAGTGCTTTGGTGAGATAGTGTCACCCGTGCTGGCTGCTGTTCAGTAAAGCACTCAAGCACATCCATAAGTCCAGATCACTTCAGTGGACCATTAAGCCTGAGCTTAAGCTGGGTTTTCTGTAACAGCTGCCCTGAACAAACTCATAGTACTGCCTCCCACGCAATGATGCAAGCAGAAATCTGATTAAAGCTGATGTAAGAATCTACTAGGCAAAGCCAAGTGCTCTGTGCAACAACAAGTTTTATTGATCTCATAAAACTGAGGAACTCTTCTGTTAGCCAGCCACCTATTTTGACTGCCATACACGGACAGCTAATCTGCTATTTACATATCCAGAGGCACAGAGCACTCTCACAAGTAATTCACAGAATTTAAAGAACACCGTAAACGAAAGAGCAGTATTTTCCCTATTTGTTCAGCTCCATAAACTTGATTGCTCATTTGGATACATCAAAGGCCAGTTGGGCTGCCAAAGGTTACTCCGGCTGCTGAGTGCCTGGCATGGGCTCGCTGAGGAGTTGGGGTGGTGGGATTGGGATTCGGATCTCTGCAGGAAGTCATAGCTCTCCATGCCACCATGAACGCCAGGAGAAACTCTCTTCTTTCTGTGGTCCCTGACCACTCTTATGCAGTTCCCTAGTATTTGAGCAGGTAATGAACTTCATCAGTCTTTAAAGTTGCGCTGCTTCATGGAGAGTAATCAGGCATGTGAGATGTCCAGAGAAAGCTCTATAGGAGGCAGTGGCCTAGGATGATAGAGATGAGGCACTCAGGGACATGGTTTAGCAGGCATAGCATTGAAGGGTTTAGGATTGGACTTGATGATCTTGAAGGTCTTTTCCAACCACTATGAATCTATGACACAGAGAGGCCCATATATCACTGGCTGAAGTCACCACTATTTTCTGTATAGTTAGCTTTATTTACAGGGCAACTCAAATCTGTTTCTTTGCTCTCAGCCTGGTTGTACAAAGGGCTGGCTAGTTTCTTGTACTGACAAGTCTTAACTTCAGTTGAAATCAGATACTAGAGGAAATGGGTTGGATTTATGCATGTGTAGAAAGGTTGCTAAGGCAGGATGTATGTTTATTAAAGAGCTATCCGGCAGTTCTCATAGGCTGTCTTTATAACAAACCTTTAATACAAAAGGAGATTCAAAATAAAGTCAAGGATACAACAGAGTTTACAGGTTCATGCAGTTATCCATCTGCAATCCAGTAATCTATCATTTTGTGGTGGCTTTATTCCCTGACCAGATTTAAAGCTCTATTGATATGGAAATATATACATTTATATGAATAACTCTGCTTAAAATAAATGCCATTTTTTTACATCGGTCATGCATTTCAGAATCAGGCCTTCTAAGAAACAGTATTGTTTGGTGACATGGGACAATATGTATGAATTTCTTCCATACGCAGAAAACAGTGCAAATGTAATATTTCTAAGATGAGAGGAGAATACATAACAAAAATTGTTCACCTGAATTCAGGGTCACAAAAACAAGCCTGAAAGAGGTGTGAGGTGGTCATCTAGTCCATATTCCTGTTGAGGTCTGGGCTGAAATAAAAGGAATGAAAGATCAACATAAAATAGGCTTTTATAAGTTGGTCTTTAGATCTTACATTCTTAGAAAAAAAATGTTATATACTGCCAATAAGGGATGCCGTTGGCAAAAGATTTCTATTTGAAAATTGTTTTGCTCCGTTCAAGGTATGCTATGAGTTCCCATTTTGGAACTAAAGACAGCTTTGGTAACCAGGTGCGTCAGCAGGTAAGACTTATGGTGGGCAGACAATTATATTTTCGTTTAATTGCTGCTACTTATTCTATTCAAAAAGATATTCTCAGAAGAGGTTAGACTCTCCCATCCAGCAATGCTATCAGTTATTCAGGGCACATAGTTTACAAGCCAGCAGGAGTTATTCTTGGGATGAATTAGCTGCAAATCTGTAGTTTCTAATAACATGATTTCACTGAAAAAAAAAAGTATTCTGGAATTAGTAATCTTAAACACAGGTTTGATGTCAATAAAACCTTTTCCCTAGGAAGAGCTTATTCTATGGCAATCAGTTTCTCATCTGAGTTTGGAAAGAGAAACAATTTCTCTCTCCCACCAAACTGAATACCAAAACACAGAATTGTCACCTTCCCATCATTTCTGATCCAATATCTGGAACAAATTAAACCCTCAAAATTTTAAGTAGGGATGGTTCACAGTGTTTGAGCCTCCTTAGTGAATTGTTTGAAATAACAGACTCTTGGCATCAAAAATAATTTGAGATGCTCTTTCCATTGTGTAAAAAAAAAAATGGACTAATAATAATCAAACGTTGCTGGCTAGTTTCTCCAGATTCCTTAAAAGGTGAAAACACTTGTGTAGATGAAGTAGAACCCCTTACTACTCTTAATATTTAAAACCATGCTGGATATGAACAATCTTTGAAAAGTCTGCTTTTAATTATGCATATAGCCTTTCTACCATTTAGCAGGTGGAAAAGCTTTCAATTCAAGTGGGAGCTAACATAAACTGCTCTCAGCAAATTTTCTCTAAAAGGATTATCTTTCAAGGCTGCCTGTATTAAAACAAGAGTCTAGGTGTGCTCAAGAGAATATTTTTTTTTCAGTTAATTGTACAAGAGTGTTCTTCTATGTGCTAGTAAAAATCAGTAAATTTTTTCTGTCTGCTTCTGTTATCTGTTGACTAACCAGCCACATGGCTACACTGTGTTTTGGTGAAACAACACACTCTCTTTGTATCCGGCTTGACATAAGTGATGTGGACCTGCCGTTAATTCTCATTCATTCTTACCTTCAATTGAATCTGTCAGGAAACCTTTTTTTTTTTTTTTTCTCTCTTTTATATCATTTTTGTCAGGTTTTTCTTGCATTGTCTATGGACAGAGTGAACACAGCTGCATATACAGACATGACTGAAAGTCAGGCATTCAAACTCCCTATTTCATTACAAGTTTGCATGTGCCAAAGAGCTTTTTGTGCACAGGCTGCTTGCTGACAGACATAAGGAGGTAGAGGTTTGAAAATTCCTGGAGATATTATTACACTATACCAAGAATATCTGTCAAGAATTTGGAGAAATCCTACAGATGCAGAGTTTGATCCTTTGGAATGACTCAAACTGCTTTGGTAAAGTTCTGTTCAAAAAGACATGGCTGATTATAGAATAAAAGAACACAAAGTTTTCAATGTCCCAATTCAAGAAAAGGCAGGCCCTAAGTACGTGTCTAATTGCTTTGTTGAATAAGTAAGTATCTATTTAATTAAAAGACCAACCAAATGAAACCAACCAAACAGCCCAAACCTCCTGCAAGCTTGTCATCTCTTTGGTTCCCTGTGCAATTTGTTTCAGTGATCTGGATGGGAGAGGACAGCTTAGAAGATGACAGCAAGCTCTTAACAGAGATGCAGCTTTAAAAAGCGTTAATTTTTCTTTTGAAAATCAAGTGAAAAATATGACCTACTACCACTGAATCATTGGGTTTATGCAAGAAAAGCTTAACCACTTATCCTACCTGTGCAACATAGACTTCAAAGCACAAGTATAACACAGGAGTTTTTCCAGTTCAGGGTCTCGGTTCTGCCAGCAAAGCAGGAACAACTCTCAAAGGAGTAAAAGCAGCAGACGCTACATACCATAGGCTCATTTTTATTTGACAGAAAGCTTTCCCATAAAAAAATGAGGTGTTACTTAAGAGGAGCCTGGTAAGGAACTTATTACCACTGTGAGGAGTCTCTACTATAAACTGGTGAACAGCAAACGCTAGAGGAGAGGAGAGGATCTGTGATGAAAGGGTACTATCTGCATTTTGCTCGATAGGGCTGCTTAAAAAAAGGCAGTAACAACAAGTCTCAACTTCAGTGTCCCAGAGGTTGTTATATTCTATGTTGAATACCTAAAAAGACAGTTTCTCATATAGCCATTAGCATTTCTAAGATCAAGTGACCAGCTTCCTAGCTATAGTAAAGAGATCTCACTGTCAATTTTCACTAGTTGGAGGCAACAGCAAAAATTCAAAGCAGAGTTTAAGTGGGGTTTAAGATGGGTATAAGCTCCTTGAAAAGCCTTTCTGAACAGCTGGCATGCAATGTAAGTGTTGTTCAACCAGCATGTAGCAATCCTATGTGTGCTCCACTTACACGAACATCTTCCTGAATAGCTGCTTAATCCCTTCTTTGACACCGAACACCATAAGCCCCATGAAATCCAGACTAAATGAAGCATGCACAGAACTATGAAAATACTTACATGTGGCAGTGAAACCCAGCAAACTTAAAAAAGAAACAAATACCTCCTCCCAAGCCCTGCTACATATGGAGTAGAATAGTAGGAGTCTACTATTAAAAGTCTTCTCTACCTTCAACCCGTTGATGAAATATATGGTTGTGAGATTCTCAGATGGCAGTACATCACCTTGTCTCTCTTTCATCCATTTATACACTTGATGTAGAAATTGTGTTCATTTAGGTAGTTGTTAAAAATTACATGTAACTTGAATAAAGATACGTAAAAATCACATCAGTATATGCATCAGTTAAAATAGCAGCCAATATTTCTTAAGCATGATGGCTTATCATTATTTCAGAAGTCACCTACCAGTACAGTGTCTGGATACTTATATAGGATACTGGTGTAAATAGTGTTCCAACGCATGTTTCAATGCACAGAGTTTATTTTGCCTTATACTTTTAATAATAAGAGGAAATATGTTCTGAAAATGAAAGGAAAGGAAAAGAAAGGAAAGGAAAAAGAAAGGAAAAGGAAAAGGAAAAGGAAAGGAAAGGAAAGGAAAGGAAAGGAAAGGAAAGGAAAGGAAAGGAAAGGAAAGGAAAGAAGAGAAAAGAAGAGAAAAGAAGAGAAAAGAAGAGAAAAGAACCACCCCTCTCTGGCCGCCAAACAGTTGAAAGTAGCCCATAGACCTGAAAGTTTCTTTTTTTGCATTTGAAAATTGTCTCTATTCTTCAGCTTGTTGTACTAAATGGCTCTGTGGTGAGAACTAGCTAGTGGTCTAAAAAATATCAGGCCCCATATAGTAATATCAAATATCTGCTGCTTTCCTTAAATACTATTGTAGTCCTACTAAAGTGAAACAGAGATAAAGTTTAGCGGTAATAAAACTAAAAGTAATTTTTTGGGCTTTCTTGGTTTAAGTCAAAGCTTTAATGGCATTTGAATTTTATTTCAAAGACACGTAATTGCCCAGATGATAAAGCTGGATGTTGCAGCAAAAGGCATAGTGGAAAGAATGTCCTTCACTTCTCACCTGTCTTTCTCAAAATGTGCTGGCAGCCAAGTATGATATTTGAGACAGTTTCAAAAGAATGCTTCTCTTCTCAAATAAAAAGAAGCTTTATTCAGATACTCTTTTTAAATCTGAAGTCCAAAAGAGGCCACGTACTTAATATCGTCAGAAGATAGGCTGGATTGAAATTGAAATATTGGAGGCAGCACGTGTGCTGCTACTCCTTTTGGTGCTACAATTAAAAAAGAAAAAAAAAAGAGAGAAGGTCAAGGCTGTTATTAAATCATCCACAGGATTCAATTTTACATGGTGCTCAGTGACCTGAAGCACTGGAAAGGCAATAAAAGTAGAGAGCAGAAATGGGAATGGGAATCTCCATATGTTACCTTACAAGCCCATGGCTTCCTGACATCTGCTGAAGCAGTGGTACCTGCAAAGCTATGTCACTGTTCAACATTTTTGGAGATTGATGGAATTCAACTTTTAAAGACAAACGTCACAAATACACTAATATATCACCAAATTCCTGGCAGCTGCAGACAGGGGAATCGCTTCTCATTGCAATACTGGGTAAAGATAAGCCTAGAAATACATATTTAAATTTAAACGAAAACAGACATAAACATCCATCTTGCTCAGAACTACCTTCCAAATTTCCAATCTGTGCAGTGGGTTTCAAACAAATCATTTGCTCTTTGCAGGAGACTGTTCAAGATCAAAGAATAAACACTGATATTTCATCAGTTTTGGAAATGACCTCTTTAATATCTGGGGAGGAGGGTGCAGGGTGGGGGGAAAGAAAGGGAGGAAATCCAGCAAAAACATCTACTGTAGTCGTAAACAGTACAAGATAGCATTTACATTGGTCACTGAGAAATTTCCCCAAATTTACAAACAGATTTTTTTTTTTTTTGGTTCTCCCTGTCCTTTCTTCTCTAGAAAGTTGGGAATTTTCACAGAACAGAAACAGACCCTGTAAACACGTACTTTCATTTAAAAGGAATAAGGGAAAAAAAAAAAGAAAAAAGAAAAGGCTTTCACTTGAGAACTTGTTTTTTTTTCCCTTGGTTTTGACACATGTCAACTATTCGCTTTTTCTTTATGGCGACCAGCATCATGCTTTTATTCCTTTTTGGGAAACTGAGAGTTGCAATCTAACCTGGATTCAGACTTTAAGATAATTAGATAATTAAGATAATTAAAAAGAGCAAAGTTTTTTCTGCAGCTTTGTTTTGATCCAGCGTCATAGCAGGACTTTAAGGCGAAGTCCCCTGTTTGTCCCCATCTACTGCACCTGCTGCCTGTTCTCAGTGTGGTGCCAGCGTCATGGTTTGGAGTCACCTAAACCAGATGGACTGTTGTGATTGCCCACAAAATGCATCCTAGGTCCTAATGCAGACCAGGGCCCAAAGCAACAGCTCCAACAACTTCAGAGATGGTGTCCAGCATACCAGAATAAATATGGTGCAAAGCAAAACCCTTGTGTTGCATTTAACATATATGTAGGGAACTGATCATCATCTGCCCTTACAGAACCAAATTACTTGATAAAGTAGAAGTAGCAAGAAAGTGTTAAATGTGGATTCACCAAATTGGTCAAATAATTTGTTTTGTCTACTGGGAAGCTTAAGGTTTTGATTTAAAACATGCTAAAACCTTTAATAACAGTGACATTATTACTAGTATTAATCCTTCATTATTGTGTTTATTTTAAGTTTCTACTGAAGAGTTACTACCCTATAAAGTACTTTCATAGTCATAACTAAAATACTTGTCAACAGGTGCATTTTACTATGCATTAACCTTGTCTCCTTTCACTGCACTCAATTCATTAACACTTTTCATTAACATGGTTGTGTGTTACTGGGCATCTTTAATGACTGAGAGGGGAGTTTTGTTCTGCTGTAAGTGTTCAGAGCAACCTAAGGATTGAGTCATTTCTCTGGTGATTTCTTTCTATTATTTGGAAGCCTTTCCTCTTACCACTCCTCCAGCTCCAAATGTTCCTGTCTTGTCTTTTCCTTCTTTTTCTCCTGTGGCTTTCTACACAGTTACACCCACCATGGTGAAGTAAAAGGTCTATAGTGTCATTGCAGACCTCCCTACAGTGGAAGCTGGCCAGCATCAGCCACTATCCCAGTGACGTTTACTGGCTCAGTGAAGCAAGGTCAAGCAGGACTCTTCCTTCCAAGATTTCTTTTCCCATAGAAGTAGCTGCTCCCCTGAAGAATCATTTAAATGTGGAGAATAAAACATCTGGAAGCTGTATGCACACTGCTGTTTTAATTCATAAACCCATTAATGACATAGAAAATTAAGAAAACCTTTAGGAGTACCTGCTTAATTCCTGGGTACATGTAGTCACTGTGTACAGTTTGGGTTTTTATGCTTTCTTAGGCACGTTCATGGAAAGCTTTCAGAAATGTTAATGAAATGGATCTGTTGTTCGCTTTTAAGACAGATCAGCTGTGTTTTTCTAACTTTTATTTATGGGTGGGGAGGCAAGTCTTTTAAACAGCTCCTTCCTCATCAATAAAGCATTTGCATTTTTTTTCCTCATTCACCCTCTGTAAATAAGGACTTATGTAGCATATATCATGCTTTTGGAGACTTGCAGATTTCTTCATTTTCAGACTCTTCTATGAATTCCTCTCATCACTCAAGGTCTCTGAGACCCTTTCTCTTGTAGCTCAAAAGGCCGGTGATTTAGAGAATGGAAACCTCAAGACTCAAGGAGTAGAAAAGCCAAAAGCCACCACACTCTTACACCAGCTCTAACAGAAACTCGGCAGGAGTGGTATGGTGCAGAGGCCATCCAAAATAGCAGGCTTTGGTTGCTTGAGCCTGAGCATGTTCTAGCCTTTGCAATGCCTTGCGGTCTCTGTGATATCCACTCAGGGTTGGCAGCATTGGCAAAGGTCCTGCGGGGAATGTAAATGTCTGTCCTTCTGGATCAGCAGTGAGAGACCAGGTGGGATCCCTAGGGCATCTCAAATGTTGCTAAACACCTGTGTTTAGGCAACTAAATCGATACTGAAATGTAGTACTCCCATTCCAGGAGGCATGATTCTGATTAAACTTACACTGATGCCACTCCTGAGAGAGCTAATTAGATAAGGACCAGTTTTTCGACTCCACAAGCAGAGAGAATTTTTCTGTAAAGTGAGCAAGCAAACCACAGTGTTGCCTCACCAGATTTTTAAACATAAGTAATCTTCCTTTCTCCTTTGAAATTGTTATACTTAATAAAAATGATTAGTTTCACCATCTTTTTATTTGTTTGGGTTTCTAATGTATTAAGGACTCTTGCTGTGCTTTTAATCTTCTGTCTATAATTAAAAAGGCTAGGAAAAAAAAAATTTTCTCAATGGATATTTCAGGATCTACATAGTTTTAGGACATGGAGTTTTAAAAAAGAAAAACTGCAACTTTTGAAATATGATACATTAAAAAACCTCACGAGTCTTTGCAACTCTTGAGTTACTAATGCTATACTGCATAAAGATGACTTGGTATAACTTCAAAAGTCATAAGGACTGAATGCATTAGAGCATGGGATCATGGAAAGCTTGCATATTCTATGGAAATCTTACCATATCTGCTTTGCTCTGTGTATGTTCCATGTTCCATATTAGTAATGTGCAAATAAATAGCACTCATACTGTATAAGTAGATCTAATTGAGCATCATGGCTGACTGTGATTTGATTTTTTCAAGAAGGTGCAGAACAACTTGCAGAAGTCTTTTATTGCTAGCAACCATTTTTGGCCTCTGTTGACAGAACAAAGGATATTTATGAAGGTGGTGAGTCAGCAAAATAAAAGCTTTCATTCTAAAAAGCTGACACAGAACACCGGTTGTATTTCCACAAGGAACAATTAATCTAGTAAAAAAAATGTTAAAGATGGCCATTGATTGCTAAAACCTTCGTAGTTCACTCTCCTTTCTTGTCTGACTTCTTGTCATTAAAAGAAGCGGAATAAAAGAACAAGTATTACCTTGTACACTGTTGGGGCAATAAGTGCTATTTTTTTAGGTGTAACTAATCTAGCTCTAAAAGGAGTCGCATTGTATTTTAAGGTTGAGAATGCCTATTGTTTGATTAGATCTTGGATTAGTGCCTACTGGAGGATGGCGAGAGCAATCAAAATCAGCAAAATTGAAAACCTGGATGATTTACGGGCTTTATGGAAACTGCAAGTGGTAAGGCAGTAAGACTTTTATACCTTCTGCCTTGTTACTAGCATTTGCAGCAAGAAACCATTTTTGTTATGCAGGTGGTCCTAACAAAGAAGGGTCACTTGGTGGTAATCTAATCTCTGAAAGAGACAGTGTTTTTAAGTACGGAGAAGAAGAGAATGATTCAAAAGCCTCTCAGAGGGAGAATTAAGGAGAGAAGAAGAAAAAAAATCACTTAATTGTAAAAAAATCTAGATAATGAGTAGAATATTTGTTCTGTTAAAATGCTATGTAAAAATACATTGGAAACAGTGATATCACAAAGATAACTTTCTCTTTTTTTTTAAAGAGTGCCTCAAGTTGCCAGCCTGCCTCATAAATTGCTGCTTAACTCCAAGAAGAAATAAAGTTATCAGAATAGCCCTATTACAGTGAAATCTTCTCAGCTTTTTCTTATAAAAACAACTTTCCTTTTGATTATGTTGCTTTCCATGGATGGCTTGGGAACGCACAGGATGGGACTTCATAAGCATGATGAATAGAGATAGTTTTTAGCATTACAGTGTTGTTGCTGTAGTCACTGTTGCATTTCATTTCCAAATGCTAAGAAGAGTTAAAACATCAGATCTTCAGTTTTATTCGGTCTCCAGACATGGTTCACTTGCCCTCCATATAGACAGATAATATCTAAGAAAACTGCAAAATGAGGGGAAAGCCCTGCATTGTATGCTATTTTAAGACTCTATTACTCATACTTTACAGGGCATTTGGCCTTCCTACTATTACATCTCTGAGTTATTTTACATGCACTTCATGTAGCACAGTACTGTAGAGTTATAAAAGAGGAAAAATATTTCCATCTACAAATTGGCTATAATAGACAAACCTAATTTTAGTCCCACATAATTATGAAAGCAGTAATATTCTGTTGGCTAGAAGAGGAGATGATTCTGCACTTGTGGATGTTTTTTCTTCTATTTCCTCTCAGTGCTGTTTAGAATAGATATTTTGTTTTGTGCAGGTAATAACTCCAATTGTTTCCCAAAGGAGAAACTTCAGGCTTTCTACATATAATTAACATAATTAATAACGTTCTGTAACACTGACTAAAGCATATATTCAAACTAGAAATCGGGGAGAATGGCCTTTGGTAAGGGACTAAGTTCAGTTAAAGTGGGAAAACTGGAAACATCTGGAAGTCTGCTCTAGGAGTCTCGATTTTCTTCTCTTCCCCTGAAGTACTATTTTTCACAACTGCTTTCATTCAAAATTCAGGTCTGGGTGGCCAGCAGACTCCACGAGGCAGAGGTAAGCAAGTCCAGCAGCTACATTTGCCCAGCACAATTGTTTTCTCTGCAGGAGAATGATCTGGTTCCCAGCTGTAAGGTAATTGCAACAAAACTTTCTGTGCACAGTCCCACTTCACTCTCGTCTTTCCTTAAGACAAAACTCAACTCCTCAGCCAGGAATACCACCGTCATCTTCTGAGAAAAGATCCCATGGAACTAATTCCTCAGCTACTGGAAATAACCTCTGTTCTGCAGATGAATGTATGCATTTTTGATATGTGGTGAGTTTCTGGAACTTTGCAGGAGATTTAAAAAAAACACAGTAATGAAATTCTGGCTACTTAACATGCGTTATTAGACATTTAAGGCATAGATTCCTTTCACAATGACTCCCTGGACCTCTTGTGAAGCATATATGTCATCATTAAATGTTCAATTAGCATGTTCCTTGAAGGTTTGCCTGAAGCCTTTATCCTCCAGTCTCCTGAGATTTATGTAATGTACTTTTTATGCGTCTCTTAGATTCATTCTATCAATCACACATGGGCATTAAAATCCTTATACCAGATTTGATAATGGTGCACACTCTGCAGGTTTAGTGTATCTGAAAAATCTGTAGTCTTTCCGCTCGTAAACAATTGTTTATAATCAGGCAAGCCTATTTGAAGGAAATGTGATCTGCAATGTAGTATGATCCCAGCAACAAAATGAAGGTAAAAACACAGAAAGTAAAATTGTTCTGACTGACTATACATGAGTATATCAAATCCATGTTCTTCATTAAGAAACAGTTTCATTGTTGACACTCATTCATGTAAATGGAACAGAATCAAAATATTTCCTCTTGGATTAATTTTTGCCTCACTCTGTTACTGATGATGGTTGATCTGTGTCACATGGAAGGGACTATCAGAAGTATAGGCATACTGTCTTACTGGACTAACAACTTTTTGCTATCATGCCACAGCTTGTGTGGTACTGACAATGGATCACTTTGTAGGTGTATCAGCTCAGGAATGTGAAATTTGAATATGCAGGATAAGGTATTTAGGTTTCTTATGAATGGGAAATGGGAAATTACACCTATGTGGTCACAGTATCCTAGGAAGCTAATCAGAGAGTCAGATATAACATAGCTGAAATTCATGTGCTGGGGAGACCTGGGACAGAGGAATAGATCTCGGGACTTCATATTGTCTCACTTTCTTCCTATGATTCTTTAACTTAGAAGACTGAATTTAAGGTTTTTTAATTACTACTTTTTTTTTTCTGTTCTTTGATTATTCCTTTCTCAGTGGTTGGAAGGTGGAAAATGTTCTCTTTGGAAGGTCATCAGGACTATATAGCATTTATACAACAGGAAATAGGAAATGACACAGAGAAGACAGAAAGAGGGGAACAACATTAACAGAACAATCTGGTGCAACAAAACTCATCATTGTGGAATCTAAAGCAAAACACTTTCCTTTATTTTCACCTGTTGTTTCTGTTTTCTGAATGTTCAGAATAAACAATGATACAGTTTCTTGGCACAGAGATACACCACAAAGACCATAATGACAATTTAAAGAAAAATGAACAACAGTTTTATGTCATTTAATGTTCATTTTTATTTGAAATCTTACTGTTAAAAGATAAAATTAAAAAAAGGAAAGAAAACCAAAATGAATCTAATCTAAAACAAATGAATAATAATGCTAACAATATTTCTGCTGAAGCCACTAGCAGTCTTTCAGCTGATTTCAGTGGACCACTGAAACTCATCCGTCCTGAAGCTCTTTCGCCAATTTTTTTCAGTGTATGGAATGCATTTTTAGAGCATAAAAATGCATAAATATTTCACCCAAACAAAAATAAGAAAACTTTATAAATATGAATGTATCTTACAAGCTATCTCCTATGTAATTCTACTCTTATTCTTGATCCTACAAACCCTTTTCTATGTAACTTTTTCTTAGAAGCAACAGCAATAAAATAAAATGGACAACTGTCTCCAAACAAATGCTAAAGCAGAAGAAAGAAGAAACCTACATACTATTTTAAAAGACTTGAACAAAAAAGGATCAAACTAGAAATAACCTAGGAAAGTATTTCTTGTGTCTTTCAGTTAGAGCAATCATCTTGTGTGTAACTTTTAAGAATCTACCTTTTGTTTCTTAAATGATGCTTTTTTTTTCTGAATAAAATGACCTTACAGTAGTTTCAGAAAATTCAATATCATTTACGTCCTGTTTTACATTGTCTTTTAATGCCTGTAAAATGAGAAGAAAATAGTGTCTGGCATCACTGCTACACAGAGGTCTATCTAAAAGCCTTTGTGTTTGTTCTCATACAATAGTCATTGTAAAATGATCTCACTACTCATGGCTGGGAAGTTCTGAAAGATTAAGCAGTCTTCATCTAGCAGAAAGCAAAGCCCAATTTTCCTCCTTTTCAAGGCCTCCTGCACTGTACATTTACTACAAAATCCAACTTGCAATACTGTTGCTTTGTAAAAGTATAATGAAAGGATTCAGAGCAACCCTTTTAAGTCGATTGCATTGCATGATTTACTGTAGTTTGTTGGAAGGCACTTCTCATTATACAGTGTTTTATCATGGCTATTAACATTATCGGTAGGTACTTGATATAAAGATTACTCTTGTATAATGAGCATGATGAAAGACCTGTTTGTGTCTCTCATATCAAGAGCACTGAAGATCTCTTGCAAACTAATTACCTTTACGAGAGCAGCTTGCAGATACAAAGCACTCTAATAACCTGAGCTCATATTTCTTGCTTAGTATGGAAATGTATTTAAGCTTTAGCCTTAAATGAACTATGCTCTAATTTACACCTAAATATATACCAAGAACATCCTCTCCAGCTCTAGTGCAACTCTGTACAAACCCAGGGATCTTCCCAAACAGTTTAATTGTATGTCTGAAGACTATATTTGTTAATTCACAACATTATTTTGCTAACGAGTCATCTGGATTGTTACAGATCAAAAACTACACATATTTAGGATTAATTTCGTTCCTCATCCCTGTCCCATACTACTGTGATCTGGTAGATTGTGATTTAAATGGAGACCAGTTTTAGACTAGAAATACTACCAGGGTACCTATCCAAGCTGCTTATTATATACCATGGACAAAAAAAGAAAAAAGAAGAAACAAACCTATTTCTTTGGCATGATTTTTCCTCTGAAGTAAGACCAAAGACCAAAGCAATTAAATGCAAGATCATATGCATAGAATATGATAAAATAACAACATTGTCCTGGTTTAAATATCCTTGTGCCTAATGCAAACTGGTACTCTTTAAGGGATTTTCATTTTGCAAAATGAACTGCAAATGAAATAAATCCATGTTTGGCCTAAGTCATATAAGTGACAACAAGTCTTCTCTCAGTGGTATGCAAACTGGTTTTCTCTCGCACGAATTACACCTCTCTTTCTTGAGCTGCCTGTAGCAGATACTCCAAAGTGAAAGCAAAATAACAGGAAAAAAATTCAGGATCATGCTGTCCTATGTGGGACAACAGTGGAAGGGAAAATGGACCAGGCCTACGGGAGAAGTACTGGGGTACCTCTACATAGGTACTAACCTACCTATGTAGGTTAGCAGCTCACTGCCTGAAATAAGTGATAATTTTAGCTTAAAAAGTAATTTGCTCTTCAATTGGTAGAGCAATAGACTAGATACTAGTAGTATTCACAAGGCCGCTGTTTAGTCACTTCAGAAGAGGACAAAAAATGAATTTATGCACTAGTATAAAAATTATTTCTTGCATAGGATTGTAGCATTAATGGACACAGGCAAAATGGTGGCAGAGCGGGCTAAAACAGTAATTATGGTTGGCAAGGGGGAATCAGCTGAGCAGAAAGACAGTTGTGAGAGGCCTTAATGGTTTTCAGTAAGAGTGCAAACAGATTAGATAGAGAAGGGGAAGGCAATGAAGGGTCTGAGGCAGAAGTTTGACAGGAGAATGAGCAGCTATGAAGATGATTTTGGCAGAAAGTGTGTGTGCATTTGTGCATTGAAGAAGAAAAGAGAAGGCTGTGATGAGGAAAGATGATGGAAGAGGGAAAAGTTGGGCAGTAGAATAAGGTCTTGGAAATAGCTTGGCAGGATTGCAAAGAGGAGCTAGATGTTTGGAGCGATGGCGAAAGCAGTCCTAGATGATTTTTTTTTTTTTTTTCTCTAATTTGGTAGGGAAGGAGGCAGTAATAGTTCCAGCAGTGATAGAAAGGCAGGAAAGTGGGGAGGACTATGATTTTGGCCAGGAAAGTTTCAGGAAAAACTCTTCAGGAGAAAACATCAGAAAGACAACGATGTAGGAAGAAGATGAAGGAAAGCAACCAGAGTTAAATAAATAAATAAGAACAGGTCTGTAGCTGACCCTTTCTTGCATCTTTTTTCACTTTCAAGCAGATAAGCAGGCAATGTCTTTTTCCATATTAGTTTATAAAATCTCCCTCTTTTTTCCTCCTTAACTTCAGGGAAGAGGAGGACGCAGAATGAGCAGTGCTGTGACAAAGGTGCTCACACTGTTGCACTTCAACAAATAGATTTAATATATGTATCCAGCATATCTCTTACCACACATTTTTATATTCAACAAGGCAGAGGTTTTTCATATTTTTCACATTTTGGACCATTCTTTAGGTATGCACAGACCTATAGCACACTCCAGCACCAAGACACTGCCTAAGAATTTCCTTCTTACCTTGAACTAACAGCACACATGGCAGTTTACATAGCTTATGTCAAAGCAAGTCAGAGCTCATTACGAATTAAAGGGTGGCCACTGTTTTCTTTAGGCACTCAATTAAAGGCAGGTGTCTGGACCCTCATCAGTTGTAGGTGGTCTTTTCCTCATGGGTTGTTTTTCTTTTCTTGGTGGTGACTCGAGTGCTTTCTTCACTTTTGAAATCTATAAAACAACCCATGATCATTTTGTAATATTCTCTCTAGTTACATGTGCAAAAGTTTCCAAGTAACAGTCAGGACTTGGTAAGTCATTTTTCTTAACTCCTCCTAAGTACACATTTATTCCAGATTCCTAATGGTGGTTAGTGATCTCAAAAGAAACAGAATAACAGATGCCAGAGTGTAGATGGCAGACATGCCAATTTTCCATTGATGAGTTCAGAGGACACTGTAAATTATGCCTACTGCCAGAAGACCCCAGAAATGGAACAGTCAATCAGATGATTGCTGCTTTGTTTACCCTACAATTTCAGGACTTGAAATTTAACTCTTCCTTCTGTCTCTTCCTCTCAACAGAAAAGCTGAGAAGGCACTATGTGTTTGATTCTAGCTGCTTTCAGATATAATCACACAAAATTCTCACTGACTCTGGGATCTTTGCCAGAATACATGCTGACAGAAGACAGTGTACACCTTGGTTTGATAATGGCCTTATCTTTTCTTCAGTCACCAGTATCTCATATTGAATAGTCTAATCGTAAAGTAACAGTTTTAGTCTAAGCATCAGGAATTGAAGAGATCCAGGCTTGGCTTTTGCTTACTGCAAAACAAAAAATCAGAAGATGCTCCTGAGACTATGTGACTAAGCTCTCAGAGAAGCACAGTCAAACACCTGCCCTCTGATAATCACTAGCTGTAGGGAAGAAATCTCATTTCCACATGTCCTGTTTACCCATGCCACTTTATAAGAGGGGAACCTTCTTCCTGAGGGAAAAAAAAATCTCTTCAGGAGACAGTGCAGCCACATCACACTTACTTAAATAAAAACATGCGATAGCATGCTATGCTCATTTTAAGCAGTGGTTAAAGGAAGATTTCTTCACATCACCGAGTCTCATAGGAAATGGTGCATGGGATTGTTTCCCTATCCTTGCCCCACTCCCGTGCAGGCACGAATGAGTGGACAGGGAAAGGAGTATCAAGAAAAAACGGGAAGAGCCTGGCTGCTTGTCGGGGCTCTCCAGATGGCAGGCAGACCAGCCAGGGCAAGAGCTGAAGAGGGCTGCCTGACACCCAGAAGCCCAGGACAAGAGGCCACTGCGTGCACGCAGTATGTCCAGAATACATTAGATTTGTCATGCATGTGCCGGCCATCTGTGAAGCAAATGCTCTGTAGGCCCAGGGAGCAGGGAGAGAAATGTGAGGGCCCCTGCAGAGCACAACTGTCACTGGGAAGTGGTTCCCTCCTTGCTTGGGTGAAGAAGGACTCGTTCCTTCTGCCACAGCCATGCCACTGCATTGCAGCATCAGATGGGCCTAAGAGCTGTTCAGGGATAGCGGGGCCATGAAAACATGACATGTAGCCCTGCAATAAGAAAGATTTTACATCATGCCCACAGAGCAGGGCAGGTTTTGAAAGCAGGTAACTGCATACAGCAACAGCTTGCTTAGGGAAATTAAAGTAGCCATTCACTTTTGCTGTTCTTTATATAACACCAGCTGCTGCCAGTGAAATATTAACCTTTCGCCATCTCCCTTCATTGCATGTCATGGTTGGAGCGTAAGGAGAGCACATCCAGTAGTCTGTAGTTTAACTTGTAGCTACTGCTACCTGGAATTTTTCAGGAAGTGATTTTAATGATTTTGTATTCCAGAATCACAGAATCACAGAAAAATTAAGTTTGGAAGAGACCTCTGGGGGTCAGTTAGGCCAAACTGTAGCTTGAAGCAAAGCTAATTTCGAACTTACCCAGGGCTGAATTTTGAAAATCTCCAAGGATGGAGCCCCCATGGCCTCCCTGTACCAATGATCAGCTGCTCTAGGGCAAACTAGGATTTTCAAGGGCAAACTAGGACTTCAAGTTGTGACTGTTGCCTCTTATCCTTTGGCTGGATAAGAGGCTCTGTCACAGCTCTGTCTTCTCTGTAGCTTCCCTCTAAGGAGAAAGGAAAAAAAAATGCGATGACATTCATACCCTGCTCTCTCTCTTTTTTTTTTCCGCTATGAATTAAAGTATTTTAATATTTCTTTATTCTATCACAACTAGCCATAGGTTGTTGCGTGGTTGCATTTATCATTTTACACATAGGCCATTTTGTCTCTCTGTCGGAGTAGGCCAGAAACTGAGAAATGAACAGAGAAGCATGCATAAATAATAGCACAGGAGACACAAACAGTTATTAAACTGAGCAAACTGCTCTGCTACTGTCTCTTTTATTTTCTCTTTCTCTCTCTTTGCATAGTATTACACAGACACATCTCCTTTTTCAGTCTTTTATCTTTGATTTGACAGGGAAATGGAACACAGATTTTTTTCTTACCTCACAGAGACATAGTTAGAATAAATGCAAAAATGACTCTCTGCATACCTCAAAGAAAAATATGCCTTAATGAAACACTTTGTGCATTACTTTAGAATTAATATGTCTTTCCCAAATTTAGTTAGGAAAATTTTCAATGGGGCATCAGGCATATTGAAATTATCACTTACATACAATGGAAATGAAATTGGCCATTTGTATCTTTGAAAATCCTCTTTTTCTAGTTAAGATCTTTGAATTGGTCCATAACCATCATTGGTGGCAGAATGGCAGCTGAATCTTTTTATTATCCCCATTAAAAAATTGCCACCTCTTTAATTCAGATAAGCTGTCTCAGATATTTGATGAAATATGCCTGCTTTAGCCTTCATGACATGACAATTCTGCATCATGAGGCGATGAAACATATGAACATGATGTATGAAACAAAGGCCTTGCTCTGCTAATCCTTTCAGTTTGTTACATCAGAAACGTAAAAATGAAAATGATGCCATACCAAACGTGTAGTTTTATCCCTTTAAACATTTGAGAAAGTGTTTTGCAACCTGTCTACACCACATATACGGAAAGTACAAACTGCAGGGAGAACCTCGTAAGTGCCCTCTGGTACTATATTTCTGTGGTTTCTCTTTGCTTGAAATACCCCATACCACTTTGTCTTTTAGTGAATTTCTAATTGGATTTTCTATAATTTTAATAATTTAATATTTTTCTAAAAGAGACTTCAAACATATGACTAACTTGCTAGATATAAAGATATGCTATACATAATATTCAATGAAAGTGTGAAGTATGAGAACCCTCTCTACATCTGGGATGTATGCATGGCAAATACTCCTTCTCATCTTAGAACGACAGCAGCAAGGGAATGGTTTACAGAAAACCACCACAAGATGAGACAGAGGGATTCTTTTATGTGGTCTTCATTAGTAATCTTTATAACATAGTTAGTTATAATTCCCACACAGAAATGCAGACATCCCCCAGGTTACCAGAAATGCTTTAAGTAGGAACAAAAGTAGGAAGCAGGTAAACAGAGATTATTTACACTGTACTAGAGACAAGTAACAGGGTTATAATGGACAGCTATAGACAGGTAATGACAGAGTGACTAATGAAAAGAAACAGGAAAAAACAATGGGAAAATTATCTTTCGTATTATTTCTATAAAGATTTTGAAGGGGAAAAAAATCATGCTAACTGGAAAAAGTGCAAACCTTGAAGGTCTCTGACATCTTTCCTGTTATGGCAAAAGGAAAGGCAACCTGGAAGCAAGCAAGAGGGGAGAGGAAAAAAAAAAAAAAAAAGGCCCTGAAATAACCAACTTGTTTACTGGGATGATC
>NW_010582014.1:173790-236016 GCF_000705375.1 Tinamus guttatus
ATGGAATGGGACAGGATGGGACGGAACAGGACGGGACAATCTGGCCCCATCCAGAGCTCCAAAACCACACAGCTTCCTTGCAGAAATGACAACACTCACAGCAAATGCCATCCTAGACAAAAATAAACCTTCCGCGTGCCGCCGGCTGCCTGGTGAGCAATGCCGAGCAAAGGGCCCCGTGACGCCTGCAAACGGGTTAACTCTCTTGTGGGTTTCCTTTCCTGCTTCACCCTGTGTCTCCAGTTTCCCTCCTCCTGCCCTGATGGTGAGATGCTTCCCAAGCGCTCCCGCACGTGCTGACCACTCCGTCAGCTCTTACGGAGCCAGGATGGCAGCATGAGGTCAGGATCGTGAGCACAGCTGGGGCTGCTCTGAGCCAGAGAGGGTGCTGCTGGCACCACCACAGAGCAGCCTGGAAATGCTGCTCACTCCGATGAGAAGATACAGAACGTCTGACAGGGTGATTTCCTTCATTTGATTTGTACCCACTATGTTTTTTTCCCCTGTCCTCCTTTTCTGCTCCCAGCATCTTTTTGCTCATAACCTGTTCCACAGACACTGTTGTTGCTGTCTCTCAGTACTTCTCTTCCTCTCATCTTATTCTTTCCCACTCTCCCTATTTATATCTTTTTGCTCTATTCATGTACCTCTGCTGCAAAGCCACCTGTTCCTTCTTTTCATTTTTCCTCACCTCTTTCCCCAGGAAATGCTGCTTCTTTTTTGCATGCTTTGAAATTCACTTTTCACAGTTACATACAGCAAAATACTAGCAAGAACACCCAAATACTCTACAGAAGGAGTCAGGGGATTTTAACCACCTGAATTTACATTCCTCCCCAGAAGGCTGGGGATCATATGAGCCCCACAATAACTACTGATGAGCACTAAGCTGAAGATGATGGACAGGCAAACGCAGCCTCATTTGCCCTCCCACGTGTATTATCCTTCTTTCCTGCTGGCTGTGAGGGGAAAAAGTGAAATGAAAAGCAGTGAATTTGGCTCACTGAGAACAAGTGCAGCAAAACTGCTTGTGGCACCAGGGCATTTCGGTGCTCAGCAGCTGAGTCAGAGAGGAAAAGTTCAAAGAAGGGCAGTGTCTCCAATCAGAAACACGTTTTGGGCCTGAGGACTAGAAGAGTTAAAAATAGGAACACATGGGCTTCATTATGGAACAAAGGAAAAGGGGCTAGAAAACGGAACAATTTGGGGAAATTAGGAACAGTTGATCATCCAGAGCATTGCAAACAACTCCAGAAAGCTCCTGCTTTCCTTATGGAAGAGATCTGAATCAGGCCACAACTGACCTGCTCTCCTTGCATGGGAATAAAATGTGCAGAGGAGTGAGACGAGTGCTTGACATGGGAATGGCTCTTTTGCATGGGAGGAACAGGGGATGACTTTGTCCATGTAGAAGCTGCAGAGCCACAAGGCCTCTAACAGTCTTCAAAGCCCACAAAATGCAGAAGCTGCAGACACAGTCCTGGCCTGTCACCTTGAGCAAATCAGTTCCTATCTGCTTTCCGAGACCTTCACAACCTTGCTCCCCCTTATGTTGTAAATAATAGAACTAGCTGGATACTCCTTTGGTTGTTTTAACTTTCTCTGGTTTAACATAATATATATTTGAGCAGTAATAAGACTTTGAGGAGTGCTGAGTTTGGCTGTTTTTGCTCCTTTGGAACATGATGCTTGCTTATGCACATCTGCATCACAGCTCTAGACACTGAAACCCTGATATAATCAATACAATCAAAAATTGGTGGCAGTTTGAAAACACAGCGGCCTCAGGGTGGCAGACTCCAGCCAGACTTCCTTGTGACTTGGGCCTAATCCTGCTTTAGGGCTCAGATTTCATGACCCAGTTACATTTGCCTGTTTTGAACAGTCTCCATGCCTGTACAGATGGTAGAAGATTGTCTCAGCTATGAGGAAAAGAAGAAACTTATCATCATAAAGTAGTAGCCAAGAGTGGAAATTACTGGCCCGGTGTGTTAAAGTGCTGCTTTCTTTCTTCTCTAATTCCAGTGGGGAATGTCCGAACTTCCCACAGGCTCCACTTGCTGCTCCAGGACACCAGCTGGGCTTCTGATTTCACATTTGCCAGTGCCATGTAGCAGTAATGGAGATGACTTCCTAGAAATGTCTTAACACTAATCTGATGAAACACCATTAGAAACATCAACCTTTTGTTCCAGCATTCATAGCACGAGCTTTTGTGCAATGAATTTAGATTAAGATGAGAATCTCACATAGATATATACTACTTTGTTCCCTTTAAAATCTTCCCAGCATAAATTACCGAAAACTCAGCCAACCATGAGAACTCAACCTCCTAAATAAACCCTATCGCATATCTGATAGGAAGAGCACAGAAATTAGTATAGCACTACACATACTAGCTAACCATACAACATCTTGTAACATTTCCCTCCATCATTGTTCTTGGACACATAGTCTAATTAACTGTTGATAACTGAACAGTAATTTTTATCATTGAAACGTGCTGTTGTGCTTTTCTTTTTTTCTTTAAAAGTAATCTGGAGAGATTTCTTTTGCATAATTTTGTCTTGGAAGATGATGAAGATAAAACGGTATTTTTAAAAAAGTAATCTGACTCAGGAATCACAAAAATTCTAAGAGGCATTGAAATCCATTGCAGAAACCTGCAATAGTGTTTTTTTTTTTTTTAACTAATTAACTAAACTTCTGCTTGTGTGTGACCAGTGTAGACAGATCAAACAAAGTAATTTGCCTCCACACATTTACAAATCTGTTGATTATAAATCAACAAGGATGCCCTGGACTCCACTCCTTCACATGCACATGGCTATGCAGTGCCCTGGGGTAGCATTCATGGCTTGCACTCCGGGAAACAGGTCTCCTGCAAACCCTGAGTATCAGCTGCCCTCCCCATGTGGATGAGTACCCCACTGCATCTCAAATGGCAATGTTGAATCAAGTGCATGAAATAAATATACCAGTTATCTAAAAATAAAAAATGCAACAAATATCTATCCATTTCAGATAGTTAATGCACTGGATATATGGATTTATAATATCAGTTCTCAAAGTGAACTTACAGTCTGAGTGTAATTACATATGTATTTACATGTATACATGTAATTATAAAATATGAACCTCAAATCATTTTTTGAAAAAAGTTTCTTTCGAGAAGGGAAATATATTGTAGTTTCCATGGCTTTACTTTTTATTTTACTCCTGAGTGCTTCCAGCAGAGTGACAATATTCCATGATAAATAACAGGCTAATGCTAAGTATACAGTGTTTAATCCCATACGACATTTTTTGGAGATTTTATGCTTTAGTTGAATATTACATATAAATTATACCACTTGTATATTATACTTGACATGTAGAAAGGGTGGAAGAGAATTACAAAATGTATTTTGAACTAGCTGTGCTATGATCAATGTTTAAAAACTTCCATCTTAACACAGATGTTCCCTACTTGCTCCAAAAAGTAAACAAAGATGTGAGAAAACATTCTTTCGGTCCAAATGATATCCATCTGTATCTTGCATAGATGCTGCCACCTCTGCCTAAATGAAACTGGCCATCTCCACCAGGAGCTTATAGTCCCGCAACATCCATGGACAAGTCTAACAACTTTGCACTACAGATATTAGTTCTGGCCATCCAAAAAAAAAAAAAAAAAAGAGAGAGAACAACATATAAGTGTCCCCTATGGTAATTTGAGAATAATAAGGAATAGGCTGAAAAATAGCAGTTAGTAATTTCCAAAGGAATACTAAAAAGAAACTTTCATCCTCCATCCCCTAGATGTTACTGAAATGACAATTTATTTCCAACCCAAAGAAAGCTCCCAAAATGTTTTCTCACTTAATCCCAGTAAATTGCTAAGAAAAAGTTTAAGTAAGTACTTCTTTTCTACAACTCCCAGGGTTTTATTTCTAACTCTTTATGTACAGATATGTTACAAAGCTTGATCTCCAGTGCTTAAATGTGGAAAGGTTGATAAGTTATACTAGAAGTAGCATCTGGGATAACTGCATATCTAGAGAGTTATTTTGAAAGGAATTTGTAAAAATGCACTAAGGAGAAAGATTAAGCGCCAAAATTAGATTGGCACACCTAAGGATTTTAAATGCCGAGCTTACAGCACAAAGGACTGATTAGCTATGTCTAAATTCATTAGTGAAAAATATTACAGTTAATGCTGGTGTTCTTCAAAAAAGGGAGATAAAAAGTGCAACAAAAGTTTGAATGCACAGACTTAAGCTTCAGGGTATTCTTTTAAAATGCACAGTGCACTTGGTATGCCAAAGTACTGGGCATGTTCAGACAACACTCTGCTAGGAGGGTGGCTGAATATTCTCTTCAGTTTGACTTCAGGGCACCGTTCTGGGTTCAAGCTTACCTTTTTCCCCAGTGTCTGAAGAGCTCAACTTTGTTTCACTGGGAATGTACTCACTAGCAAGCAGGGAGTTTCTCTTTCCTGTTGGTGCAAAAGATTCCTCTTTTTTTTGGTGAGTCCTTAAAGTTTCCTGGGTATCACAGGTGCCTTTGTTCAAACACTTCAACCAAAATGCTAACTTGGTAAATTGAATTGGAACTTAAGGAAGAAATGAAGGGCTCAGTGCTCTGCTTTGAATTCAGTGATGCTGAATGCTGTAGGGCTTCTTCTTCTTCCACAGCTATCTGCCCATCACCTAATTGCCACCCTGTAACAGAGTCAGCTGAAGTTGAAATGTCCAGTCTTAGCTTCTCCTCAGCCTACCAAGAACCTTAGCACAAACCCATCTTTTCCACTGCTAAAAGTTGATATCCCTCACCATGAACTGAGCATGAGTGGTTATGTGCAGGTCTGATTATGGGCTCTGCCATCTCCTCAACAGTGTTAGATCCATGGGGCGTGTGTAATGGACATCTGAGGTCAGTGTGACTGCACCTGAGAGAAGGCAGCAAGGCTTGCCAAGTCTATCAGCAGGGATTCCCATTTTTCTTTTCCTAGATAGTTCCCACACTGCCAACTCTCAGAGGTGGTATTTCAAGCATGGAGACGAGCATATGCAAAAGCCCAACATACCGTTTTTTACCCAGATCTCCCGTCTGTCCTTAAATCACAAAATTTCACACCCAAACCAGCTCATGGGAGAAAATGCAAAATATACTGAAATATGCTAGAGATTAATTTCAGTGACATAATTTATCTGTTCAATTTCATCAGAAGGATGAAGTTCATGCTATGGGATGCAAAACCAGCTCCAAGAAGGAAATAGGTTAGAAAGCTCTAAGATTTTGAAATAATATGCCATACATAGACCCTCAATCACCTCCTTTGGGTTCATTTACTGAAATTTGTATTTGTAACCAAAACTTTCTTAGTTAATGAATTTCAATGTTGAAAAACACTTGGAAAATGAAAAACATATTTCATTCATTAACATAAGCTCATATTATTGTCTTGAACAGCATAAAGAGAATTTAGGGAGATTTCATGCAAATTCAATAGTAAAAAGACATGCCAGATAAAATGGATTACCTAATCATTTTCATTATCTAGAAGACCAAAGCACAAACACACTTCATGTATGCCAAGCTACAGAAATCCTATAACTTAAAGTACTTGTATATAACTTAAAGTTCCTGTAACTTTATACATTCATTAGTCTCTTAGAATACACATTTTAAACATATATATATATATATGCATATATATATATATATGTTTAAAAAAAAAAGTAGAAGCTGTAAAGAAATACAATGAAATAAACACACAAACACATGTAACTAATCCACCTAAGCTGTGGAAATTCCTGCAATGAACCCTATGAATAAAATATATAAAATAGTTGAGCTAACTTAGGAATGAACTGAACATCCAACAGAGTTGAATTCTATTACTGCTTCAGGCTTTGGCTACGGATATTATAAACAACAGGTATTAAAGAAAGCTGGAGTGGAGCTTTTACCAGCTTTTTCTGATTTAAGTTGATTTTGCTGTTTTTTCCTTATTGCCTTACTCTTTCATACTCTTTTCTGCTCACTTACACCTGCCTAGACAAGCTTGATGGACATTTACCATCCATAGGAGCAAGTGTATAGATAAAAGAATGAAAAGAAAAGCTGGTCAAGGATTAGCAGGTGGCACGATTCTACCTCATGTGGGCACTCCCAAAAGATCACAACCTAGAAACAAGAAATCACATGCGATTTTCAATTCATTCTCTCTAAAAGTAATAATAATAAAATTGTGTATATTATTTCAAAGGATTTGTGATTCAATTCACATTCAATTACTTCTATTACTTTCTATTTCTTTTCCTCATGCAAATTTTCAGCAACTGGAGAAGTTCTCCTACAAAAGAATAGCCATCTTTGATGACACCGCAGCTTTGTTCAAAATTCTTTTATTCTGACCAGTCACTAATGCCTAGAAAAAAGTATAAGAACACGTGTAAGGATATAGAGATGCTTCCTCCAGGACACCTTCACAGCCTGCAGCAATTTGTGACCGAGGGATCTCCAATCCTGGGCTAATGTTTTATGGTTAATGAATTTGAGTGAGCTTTTTATTCTACAACTTTATCTGGCTGCTTCCTGAACCCATGTAAACTTTTAGGATCCACAAAGAATTCTAAGTAAGACCCTGTGTGAAGAAATATCTCTGTTTGTTTGTTTGTTTTGTTTTCCTTTTGCTGTGTGTGTGAGTTTATGAATCTATCACCTATTATCATGAATCTGTTACCATCTGGTAAGTCAATTTGCCTATCTGATTTAGATACCTAAACTTAAGTAAGGAAAATATTCCACTGAAGGTCATCAAAGGCATCTCAGCTAACTGTGAAATGAACTTTAGAAGAGTTGTTGAATTTCTCCATATTTTTATGTGCAAAACGCTGAGATACAAGCTACTTTTATGTTAAGGAGCTGGAGTTACAGTCAGGATAAATTATGATTTGTTTGTAAACCTTCTGGACCCTATTAGAGCTGCGACTGTGGTTCCTGGGTGCTGCATACTCTCTTTGTGTAACAAAGGAAAAAGTGCCTGTACTGATGATGTACAGTGTCTAAGAAGCCAAGGTAGCCTAGAGAATAGCAGATTACAGAAGAATGTGTCTGCTGAATGCAACATACTGGGTTCAAGGAAAGCCAGAACTAATGTAGTGAAAACTTCAGGACTGGTTTGGAGAGACAAGACACATATGGGAATTCCTGGGAAGCCTGAATTGCTGTTAATCTCTTTTTCTGTCTTTAGTGTCCTTAAAAGTGTCTGGAGAATGGAGTTTCTCAAAGCAAGCGCCTCTCCACACTTAAGACAATTGAGAATTCATTTGAATTAGGGCTCTTGATACTTTAATAGGATTAAGAAGCAATAACAGAAAACAGGGTAAGACTTCAGAGAGACATATGTTTCCATTGCCAGTTTGACTTTAAAGAGAGAAACAGAGGGAGGAGCATAGGATAGACATGTCTGTTCCTCACCTCTTCTTTTTGTAGTTCTTTAAGTTTTGGGCCAGTATTCTGGATTTGGACTTCACACAGAGGAAAAGACACTGATTTTTTTCCATACTAATAAGGAAAACATAGAAGGGAAAACTGGTATACTTATTCAAGACTGATGGGAAAATGGAGAAGATCAAGAATCCTGTTAAATTATAGTATAGAGCTAGTAGAAACTAGAGAATGACATGGAAAATACTGAGAGTCTAAACGTGGCTTTAATGAAGGATAACATTTTCCATTACAGGAAATGTAAAGCACTGGAAAACATTTTGAAGAACTATCATTTAAAGTATTGGGTTTAGTGGGAAATAACCCTGCTCTAAATTTATTCATGATACAATCTCATAACTATGGGAACATACATTCTCTTTAAAGCTTTGGTCTTCTCTTCTCTTCTCTCCATTTCTTTTTCTTTTTCTTTCTTTTCTTCTCTTCTTCTTCCCACTTATAATGTATTAAGTTTTTTTTGCTTTGGAGAAGAGCATACTCCTTTTTGTGCTTCCATTGCCCTCCTAAGTCTCTTCTTTTACTGAGATATCTGAATGGAATATCATACTCCATTTTATCCTTCGAACTTTTCCTTATCTCTCTGGTCTCGTTTCAGGCAATACCAGAGACTTGTTTCTCATGTCATACAGCTGAACAGACTTCTTATACATGATATTCTCAAATCAGCACCTAAACTGCGATTCCACCTGCCTTTAAAACTCTTCAGTGTATACTGTTCCTCATTTCGATTGTCTTGTCTTTCATCTTTTCTCTTTTAATTGTCCAGTGGATCATAATCTACTGTCCTGATGTTTCCCTCCCAGGATACAAAGATTATAGAGATCAAATAGTAATAAGTACCTTCCATCCTTAACCTGCTAGTGCTGATAGAATATAAGTTTCTTTTCCACAGACTCTCCCAAAGATGCCTCTGTGGAAACTCTTTAAGCTGTACTTAAACAAGCCTACTCTAGGCATCTACCTATGTATCTAATTTGAATGTTCTTTATATTGTGCATATACATATTGGATATAAATATATATAGCCTGTATATACAGGATTTAGGTTTGTAGCCTTAGCCACATCTCATTTAAAGGTCTAAATGCAGAGTGTTGCTATCCCACCTGCTGCTTCTGTGTCTGTCTTGATTCATTCCCTGTTGCTATAGCTGGTTGTTCAGAATTTCTGCTTGTTATCTTCTCCCTCTTTTCCATCGCTACCTCTTGCTATGTCATTTCATCTCATTACTCTATCTTAAATGCTACTACACATTTCCATTTCTTCTCTTTGCCTCTTTTTCCATAACATTGCTAGCACTGGAGGCCTTCACAGAACCAGGAAACAGAATTCTTCAATTTCTCACCCTGTTTCTTCCTTTCTAATTTATTTTTGGCAACTATGATCTTTTCTCAAGTCTTGAGTTTGTTTCTTTTCTCATCCTGTCATTGCCTCTGTTGGTCAGTTCTCACTTCTCTAAGTTAATTTCTTTCTACAGCCTGAAAACTACTTTCAGCTATGTCAAATTCCCTTTCTTGGGGCTTCCCAAGGAGGATACACATTGCTGTTGTAGTCTGAAGTGGGTGGAGAGAGCCGGGGAGGGAGGAGGAGGAGCAGATATCAAATACTGTGGTTAACTATAGGCCCGACTCTGGCAGTATCAGATTCATGAACAGTCTGTTGACTGTAGGTCTGATTGCCTATCAAGCAGCAAATCGAGTTCACGAATAGTATGATCAACTATAGTCTTTACTCTGGCAGTACAGGATTCTCAAACAGTCCGTTGACTGTAGGTCCAATCACCTTCCAAACAAGTAATCGAGTTCACAAATAGCATGATTTATTCAAATGCAACATTTACAAAGCATGTTTCAGATGTCAATACCGGAAATTCTGTAAAACAGTGTGGGGTTTTTAACCACCTCTGATGTACAAATGTGCAATCATCACTCACCACAGAAGATGGGAGAGGGCTCTCAGTCTCGAGTCTCCTCAGGCAGGATCCCAACCCTAGGGGAGGAAAGGGGTTCAGCCCATTGACTGATCCAGAAGTTATGGAGTCTTCCCCCCAACTTCTTAGTCTCCTCAGGTAGCAACCTGGCCCGAGGCGAGGTAAGGGGTTCAGCTGGTCAACTGACCCCAAAGTTATGATGGAATCTTCCCTCCTACTCTTTCCTCCTTAGTTCACCTTTTATACCTTTTTTTTTACATCTAGGTGGAGCTTCAGTGACTATAGTCATACTTTTGTTATTGATTGGTGAAAAAGTCTTTCTCTTTCATTTAAAGGCACAGTCAATCGAAAATCTAGAGCGCATGCTCAGTGAGGAGTGGTCGTACCTCTGAGGCAGGTACTTTTGGCATGGAGGTGTGTTTTGGCATAATAATGAGCTTATAATGAGCAAAGTTCAAACAAAGTTCATCCAAAAGGAGTGATTTGCCTCCCTTGCTGGCTCAGTACCGGACATGTTATCGTATATCTCCCATTGGGCAGCCGCTATGCGGCATATCAGTGGCCCAGCACAAGGAGTTCAACAGAGTTTGGCCGCGTTGTCTTCACTCCGCTCCATCCTCCGTTACTCCTCTTTGCTTCTGCGAGGAGGGCAGATTGTGCTGCCTAGGGAAGTGTGGAGGAGCAGAGCCCATGCACCAACCATCTTGGAAGTGGCAACTGTGTATCACCCCAAGCAAGCCTTCTGTTAGGCCCTATTTTTTCTCCAAGTTCCCTCTTTTCAAGCTGTTCTTCCACAACTGCCTTCTGTGGATCATCTGCTAAGCAATGAGCCAAACCTTAAGCTATTATACAAATATGGCTTTCCTATTTGAGCTGCAACTATCTGGTAGGAAAGTTAAGTTCATGAAGAAATATGCTTTCCACAGAAATGTTCATTGGAGAAAGTGCATGGATTGTCATTTGTCGAAAATAGATAAATTTGTTTCAGATATATTGCTTTAATTCCAGTTGAGCTACCCATTCCAGATATTCTCTGTGAGTATACACCAGCCCAAATTAGATTTCTTGAGATCAGTCATCACTCCAGAGATGCAATGCTTCCCAATGCAAAATATCCCAAAAGGGACGTTTTGTGTAACATTGAAGGTGCATTTTGAGCTGAACATGAAATAGAAAAGGACAGGAACAATCAAAACTATAATACAGAGAAACGTGGTAGCAGTATTTTCCTGTTCAAGTTACTTAATTTCATTCTAAAGTCATAATTATCCTAACAGGAAGATGAGGAGATGAATAAAATGGGTAGCAAAGCTGCTCCAATTTCTGCCACTGTTGATGAGATTATATGTACATATCTCTAAGCAAAGATGAATATTTGGTCCTCTTAACATGCAGTAACTAACTTACAGTTATGTTGTTTATATCAAGTTATCACTGTCACAGATGCTTATTAACACAGTATTGTTAATGCGTATGTGAGGTTCACACAGCATACTCCACATACTAGCCATGAAAAATATGGAGAATTTTCATCCTGTAGCTGAAAGCTATAAAATTGGTTCTGCCCATGGCTGTAGCATTGGACTACATTTCCATCCCCAGTGTTAGCCAGTGATAGCTATGGGTTTCTCAAAAACTTCCCAGTTCTGCTTTGTTCCAATTTCAGTATTTAGGGAGATGGGGACGGGACATTTTTTCTCTTTCTCTATACTGAAACAGAGGATAACTATGCAAAGATCCCTGTCCGTAGTCCCCCATGGTACAGTGAATGGTGCTCTGTGTCTGGAGGCACTCTGACCGCTACCACAAGGCAGCGTGCCAGGGCCTGGTCCCAAACAATAGTGAAGACTAGCTTAGAATAAGTTTTTTGATTGTGTAGGCATTGCACTGTATGGTATTTCAGACATAATTGTCAGCATGCATGGGCTGTGATGGAAGACTGTGGTGGAAATGTGGATTTTGGTCTGTTAAAGGCAAGATCCAAAGCAGTAGGTATAACACTGAGAAAAAACTTAGCTGAAAGATTACTGTTACTCCTAGTCTTATCAATATTATTTTTTAAAAAAGACGAGATTACACAGACGCAGCAGGACCAAAAAGCAGTTGTCGCAGATCAGAATTACCTGCCCTTAGTACTATTACAGCATGCTGGGAGAACTGCTCACAAGATGGAAAACAAACTTGCAGTTGCCTGTCACATTCAAATATATTTCAGATAAAACTTTAGAACTTCAACTTGCTTGAACTTTGCTCACAAAGAATAGAGGAGTGTTGTCATCCCATTGTGAACACAGTTAAAGATTAGTGATTATTGCCTCTTTTTTTTTTTTTTGCACAAGCTGGTTAGACAGAAATACTCTTAAAAGTTTCAAATTGTCTAAATTAAACACTGTTGAGAATGCTTGCTTCTTCTGCTTAGCAGTCACAAAAGCGCACAAGTATTTCAAGCAGCTTGACATCTGTATTACATAAGCAGAGAGCAATTCAGAGAGCAATTCAACTGCTTGGAGAATATAAAAAACAACTTTGACCTTACACTGGAGGCGTGCTTCAAAAGACCGATTATTCATATGCGGCAAATTGCTCAATAACCATTGCTTCAAAATATTCTCAGAAAGAAAATAGATAAATTGTTCTGAGGCAATAATATAATTAGGATATGACAAACTTAATCATTATGTATGTTTTTTATTCCTAGTTCTTTTTTTACAACAAGTATTTGATCTGGTGTCATTTTGAATATTTAATTTCTTTCAAAATATTGCTTCCCTTGTTTATTTGGATTATTTGTTAAATAGTTCGAATCTAGTTCTTCAGGAATGTGGAGAGTTGCAAGCCATTGCTCTCTTCCTGCTAACTAGAGAGTTAAAAGCAATACTGCCTCCTGTTACATTAGGTTAGAACCCAAGCAACTGCGGAGTTAAGGAAGCATAACTGTAGGTAGCAGTTGTACAAAAGAGTCCATAAGAAAAATCTGTGACAATACAAAATCTGTGACTATACAAATTTTGAAAATAGTATTCCTATTCTGGATTTATTTTAAAGTAGCATTTTCTATCTGAAGGAGGAGGCCTAGTCATCTGGTTAAGGGACTGGGTGGAAATTCAGGAAATCTGGGTTCAATTCACAGTGCTGCTACCGATTTCCTCTGTGACGCTGGGTAGATAACTTAGGCCCCATTCCTGAAAATACTTATGCAAATGTTTCACTTTACTGCTATGACTAGCCGAGGGATTTCAACAGGTCAGATCATAACCTAGTTAAATGTTAGACTGAAGCCAAAACCTTCCAGTGCCTTTGTTCCTCATCTATTAACTGTGAATAACAGCTCCTTACTTTCTCCCACCTATTCCTATTCTGTCTCATCAGCTTGACAAATCTGTGGATCCAGAACTGATGTCTGGGCTTGTCTATATGAGCAAATTAAGCTGTCTTAACCTCACCAGTGCAGCTGAAGCAGCAGATCTCCCAACGTGGATTTAAGTCTTACAACACATACTGATAAAACAGGCTCCAAATTTTCATCCTTCCCTTAAAAATACTATAGCAGCAAGTCCTGTAACCCTAATAAATTGCTTCAAAATAGAGCTTTCAGGACATTTAGTAAATGTCAGTACAGCTCCTAGCGGGTTGTCAGCTGGGGTCTCTGTATTCTAATACATATAAACACTTTATTTTTTATTGTTGTAATTAGGATAATAATAAAAAGAAGTTTCCTTCTCTTTTGTACTTTCTATGCTATTTGAAATACTTTGACACCAATGTAAATGCATATGGGAAAGGTGAATTTTACTTCTAAATCAACATAACTACCTTGACAACTGACATGTGCATTCTGAATTTCTTTCCTCTGTTTCAGTTTAAAATATTTTCTGTATTTTTATGTATATGTAAAAATGCTGCATTCCTTGTTTATTCAGAATGCTGCTTCAGGAGTAGAATACAGTTCTGCAGGTTGAAAGTTGTAAGATCCAAGGACAGTCCAACTTCACATGTATGACATATTAACCTGCAAAAACTCTGTAGGCTGGGGAATGAATGATCCTCAAGTTCATACATATCTTAACTGTTTAGGCTTGTGTCAGTGAACTCCCATAAATATTTTTGTGTGATTTTTCTGATAAATGGAAATAATCATTTCCAAATGGAAATAATCATCCATCATTTTGTTTGCTGTTCATCTTACAGCCTGTTTAGCATCTTTTATATTTTCAGAACTTCAGCATAATTTCTCCATTTCTACTGTTTTGCAAGTGCCTGATGAGCTCTTTGGATATAGAGGTCTGTCATGGCTGTTTACTCGGAGGTTCCCTGGAACTTGCTGCATCATCAAGCTAAGCTTTGACCCTTAAGCAATGCTGTAACCTGAAATATCTGGGTTTGTGAAGGATGAAGGAGCATCTGAAAACCTACAGTAATCCTACTCCTTTCCTAGAAGTATTGCTTTTGTATAGTTTATTAATCAAGTCAAACTAGAAAGTTGCCCTATACTCAACATGAGAAGTTTCTTGGGTTTTTAGTTCTTCTTTGTGAAGAAAGCTAGACATTTCAATTGAACCAGAGTTCAGAGTTAAAAAAAAAAATCAAACAAAAAAACCCCCAATCAAACAAAAACAAAAAATCCTCCCCAGAATTCATTAATTTTCTTTAAGCTCCCTGTAACCCACCTCAGTGAAAGATTTTCAGATAAGGTTCCCCCCTTCAGGCTCCAGTGGTCCAGGCACAAAGCTCTGGGAAATGTGATGCACTGTTATCCCTAACATTAAGCTGATTTTAAAAGGCAGCTCATTTGGTTCCTTTCATTTGCATCTCCATTTTATTTGTAAAGAATCATGGTAAACTGGGCCTCTTCCCTGACAAAGTCTAAGTTTGAGCTTCTCTTTTTCTACCTTACATTTTTCAAATACTTTAAAACCCAGGGAAGGAATTTCCCACCCCCAATCAAAATAAGCCAGTCAGCAGAATTGTTTCAATTTCCAGCTCTTAATAAATCACCCAGACTTAAATCAGATTCCTGAATTCCGGAGTAGTTATACATTCATGCTTTCAATTTCCATAACAGAAGTTACAGCTTAATGGGAAAATCTGAACTCTCGGGTACTCACCCGCTGAATTCCCTTCCAGGCAGGATGCACTGGTTTATGTCTGCTTGCCACTGAGCTGAAAAAAAATTAACATAGTGTTAGCCCCTCACTCACTTTTTTTTTTTTTGAACTCAAAAGCAAACAAAGTGCTAATTTCCCTCCTCTCCATCTAATGCTGGTCTCTATTTGCTCTACAGCACATCTGCCTATTGATGAAGGTCAGGCAAGGACCGTAAAAATGATTACACTCATAGACTTATGAAAGCAAATGGCAAGACTGTAAATCTCTCCGTGAAAACTGATGTGTAAGAGACATGTCATGTCACCTTACTTGTAGGATGTGCTGCACGAGCACTTGCTCTTGACACTAAACACCAATCCCTCCTTCACTGACACTGCTTTTCATTAACTTGGTTATCTAGCTTAGGCACTGCAAGGAGCACGGCTCTCCCTCTCTGAGGGCTGGCAAGGCCCTAGTGCCTTTTTCCCAGAGCCGTGAGGAAGGCTGCTCCAGGAGCTTGGGGCCAGGGATGCTGCAAGGGAAACAAGGGCGTCCCACCCTTCGCCTGTGCTGAGTAGGGATTCACTCCACAGCTGAGGTCTCCAAGCTCACAGCACAACATGCTGCAGTCATGTCCCTAAACTGGCTTCCTATCAGGCTTTGAAATGAAACATTATGCTTTTTCTCTCCAATATGAGCTTTGCCAGAGAGGAGTTTTTCACTTGAAAAACAAAGAGCGAGAGGAGAAATGCTGGGAAAAAAAACAAAAACAAAAACAAAAACAAAAAAACAGGTCAGTGACTTGATACCTGTTTACTAGGGCTATTAAGTGTGCACCAAAAAAAAAAAAAAAAAGGAAAAGAAAAAGCAGCAATTAATCTAGCTCTTTCTAGCTCTTTCCTGGTAAGAAACATCACATTTGCTTGTTCTTCTGTTGATTACAAATGTTGTGTGATTGCTTTTATTCCAAGAGCAATAAATTTTTACCAGCTGCTTAATCTGATCTGTAAACTGAGTTTTTAGGTTTCTTCAGCCATTGATTTATTACCCTTTTGAGATAACAGCCAATGTTTGATACTGCCTCACTTTAATGTACTACATCTTTTTCAGTTCTTACTTTTACTAAGTTTCTCTTTACCTCCGTTCCTTTTGCAGACAAATTAAAACCAGTAATGATCATCTTTGAAGTTCCAGATATATTTTTTCAAATAGGGGGGTTGTTCCACTTGGGCCACATTTACAGCACTGGGAACCAAAGGCATTTCAGATCACACAGCATTAGTCAAGTCTCAGAATGTGTGTACAGTAAATTCTCCCAGAGCAACTCTTAGATTGGCCAATTTCAACATTTTACTCTGCCAGCACATGCCAGGTGGTAACAGAAAATAATTTTAAGTTCTTTCTTAACTGTACATGGAATAGTGATAACAGAAATGATAATATCAAGCAAGTAATAACTTTTCTTTAACCTTTGCCTTCACATTTTGTAGATGCAAAAGGCCATTCACCCTAAGTGCTTGCCATATAGTGTACATTACAGAATAGAGACTAGCAAAATCTGGACCCTGGAGCATTCAGAAAACACCCTGTTTGAAATTTCCCAATGCCAATGGAAAAAAACAGTGGAAAAATCTATTATTAATGTGTTGTGTTTATGATTTAAAGTGCAAGAAGTCAAGAATTTTGGTTTTCTTTCACCGAGTAACCTTAACAGAACCTCTTTGTTCCCTTCAAAGCTATATTTTAAACTATGTTCTCCTGTATTTGAAGATACTGAACCACAATGACCACATTAGACCATGATACCAGGAAATTCCTTGCTTGGCTGATTTGCTAGAGTTATCTCGTAGGTTGCCACGGAACTGGGGTAAAGATGACTTTGGAGACCTGAAAATAGGGCTGACCATGCTTTAATCAGATTTGATGTCTGGATTCTTATCTAGTGCAAACTGTATTAGCATTGTTTGTAAATGAAGTCTTGCCAATTTAGGTCATCTGGGCATGTGGTCTAATATCTCACTCTGCATATGTCTCCTTCTAAGACACAGTTTCTGTGAAAGAAATTAAAGGAATGAGTGACAGCTTTAAAGGGATTGTCCATTATTCTTTCAAATGAATATGCCATATAATAACATTTTAACTAAGGGCTGTGTCTTTGTCTAAGATATGACTATCTAAAGGTGTATTAATTACTCAGATGGGCAACATCATAGAAAATGAATAAAAACAATCCCTTGAAAGCAATGATCTAAACATATCTAAACATAAGGAAAAATAAAATCTCTCCACTCCTTTCTTGCCCCCCCCCCAAAAAAAAAAAAAAAAGAAAAAGATTAAAAGAGCCTTCTGCTTCCTGTGGAAGTGACTAAAATGTAGATGCTTTCTGTCTCACTATCCCCTGCATGGTTTGGAAGGCCTTTTGTTTTCTGTCTCTCAGCAAAATGAGACCTGGAATGAAGGCCTCTCCAGCCTGCATCTAAAGAATGAATCCTGGAGTACCTCAAAAGTGTATTGGAATAATATCACCCAAAGTGCAACATCACAGTGTTTTGCTTATAGCTCGAGTATGAGTATGATCCATTCCAAACAGTCCAGAGAAATATGTTGTTGTCCACTTCTTTCTTCCTTCCCACTCAGCTGTTCCTCCAGGTTACTTCCAGTTTGTTTTTAATGGAAATTCCTTCTGACCCCAATCTGGTGTTTAATGAATTCAACCTTTTGCATGTAACAATCAGGCTCTCCTTTAATCCAGCTTATGGGAACTAGGGAGAATGGAAAGAAACAAAACAATACAGATCAATAGAATTACAACAGTATGGTTAAAATCCACCCCCAAATGGGAGTAATTAAATAGTATCCTGACTCTAGTAACTGAAAGGCTTTTAATATATATATATATGTTTTTAACTGAGCTTGAGCCAGTGTTCAGGATCTTCTAGACTCATTGAGTTATGAGTTATAGTCTCCTTCCAAAGTCTGCTTGGCAATTTCTCCTCAGTGCTCATGTAGTCAAGGTCTCATAGGTATTGCAGGCCTCTGGCTGATCTCTGATTGAGATGCATACTTTGCATGCCTGACTATGTTAGAAGTCCTCATGTCTGACCGCCATCATAGCCAAAGAATGCCTCTGGACAGCCAGGCATCAGCACCATCTTGTGGTGCTGGCACCACCATCCTTTCAGTGTGGCACAGAAATCAGGAGACGAGTCCCTGAAAATCAAATTGGCCACAACTAAAAATCACTCTGTGCATTTGAAACCCTTTTTTTTCCTACAGTTCTATTAGGGATATATCACATGGCTTCTTTATACTAAAAAAATTCTAATGTATTTCAAAATACAAAAATGATAAACATACAGATTTTTAACAGTATGGGTAGCATTTTTCCTGCATCCTCTGAGCCTTCTGAACCCTCGTTTTATTTTATTTTTTTTCCTGATATCACACTTTGGACTTTTATTTTTGCAATTCTGCTGTGTAGTTGAAAGTGCATGTGCTACATGTCATTGTTTTGCATCTGGAAGTCAAAAGTGTTTGCCTTATGTCAGCATAAGCATGGGATTTGTGAAGTTCTCCATGGGTCAAGTTTTCCAGAGGACATGGGTTCTCTAGGTTCACCTGTTTTGTCTGTGAAAAATTCTGTGCTGTTTAGGAGGTTTATTGCACTCTCTTGTGTCACAAAATCCCTTGTCCCTAGGTGCGGATTCTTGCCCTTCGCTGCTTTATTTTCTCTATCTCATTTTTTGGGACTGATCTCCCTTCCAAAATTTCCTACTGATATCTTCTATCAGGGGAGTGGGATTTATGAAAAAAAGAAACATAGCAGTAAAACACCAGAACCAAAGAAAGAGAAGAGATGTGAGAAATTGTAATGGAGCCTTCTCCTAGAACAGTTTTTTCTCCCAGAATGGTGAATTCCTGGAGAATATGATCCAATAACCTTTAACATCCATGCATTACAGGTGCTAGGGACATCACAGGAAATCCCTCTCTAGTTGCTCCTCCTATATCTCAACCAGATGACAAGTGATGCCACCCACATACTGTTATTTCTCTTTTCCCCATGAGCACTTTCAGGAAACGGCCCAAATCCCAACAGTTTCAGATTAAACATCAAAACCGTGGAAACTGTAGCACCTCCCTTGATTTCGGCTGAGATGTAGCACCTTGTGAAATTCCAGGTTGTTGCAGCGGACACAGCAGAGCTATTCAAGCAGATTGGCATGATCCAATTCAGAAGGATTTTGGACCAAACATTGGACATTATGGTCCGAACAAAAGACACTTTTTGCATAGCATAATAGGAATTCTTTTCCTCAAAGTACTTCATATGTCATATGGCAGTTTTGCATGACCCTGATCTCCACCACTTCTGTAAAAATTCTTCCCACATGAAAAGGAGTCAAGGTTTTCTGGAGGATTTTCCTCCTCAGAGGCATTTACAAAGATGGGAAATATTTCCTTTTGCTTTCTGATTGATAGTTCAACTGGTCAACTTATTGCCTCAATCTTACTCTTGCTTTATCATTAGCGTCTGATATTTTCTGTGAAAAGACAAAACACCTTCAATACCTACACACTTCAAATTCCCACTTTTATGAGGCTGAAGAAACTGCTGGACTCCTTGTTAACATGGAGGAGCTGCATTTTTCCTTTCTTCGTCCATTCTAAAAGGGAGGGGAAAATGATTTATCTCCAAAGCAAGTAAATTTGGTAAATGAGAAAACTAAAGTGCAGTAACTGTAGTGGTATTCTTCGGTAATAACTTCAACATATCCCTGCCCCCGTGGGAGCACTGTATCATAGAATAAATATTACTTTATTTCAGAATATTTAGTGTGCTTTCAAAGCAAAGTAATTATTCTCGGGAGGAAGAAGAGAGAGGAAGGGAGTGCAAGTCACTTTTATTCTAGAGTACAATTCCCCAGCAGCTATTCCATTCAATTTACAAAAGCAGACAAGCCTGGACAAAAATATGCTTTTCTTAAATATAGAATGGATGAACTCTTATCATTTAGAAAACTGTATAAGAAGCAGTTGAAGAGGAAAAAACACCCAACCCTGAATTAATCATATACTGCCTTCATACAAATTACTATTATCAACATAGCGCAGCCCTAGATATTGCCCAAAATACATATTTTTCCTTTATCAATAATCCCAAAACAACTAGAAATGCTAACAAAATATGTCAAAACACTTTCCATTCTGTTAGTTTTGAAATAAGTCCATTATCACAGATATTTCTGCAAGGTATTGCTTAATATTAGTCAAAATTGTAGACAAAAATTATAGCTATTTCAATGGACTTTATAATAAACATATTACTAATGAAAACATTATGGAAAGTTTGAGGAAAAATTGTTATCTCCTTTTTTCTTCTTACTAAAAATGCAGTTAAAAATAAAAATAATTGCTTGAAAGACTTCTAAGAAAAGCTTTAATTTTATCAAGGGAGTAAAGTTTACAGATAAATTGTAAGAAAACTAGTTTTTATGCAGAAGAAAGAGCAAAAGTCTTCTTCAAAGAGATGGTTCCTTGCCTATGTTTCGTTTTCTTCTTGATTCATTGGTAAATTTAAAACACAAAAGTGATTTCAGTTTTATCACACTGTAGAGACTAATTTTCATGTCTCATATGAGTACACTATAAATTGCAGGTTAAGTTTTAGGGAGTTGTAAACACTGTTTCTCTCATGACAGTCCATCCACTTCAGGAGCAAAAAGCCTCCACTAGGATGACAAAATAAACACCTAATCAATCGCTCGAGGCAAAGTATTAATGGAATGATATTGCCTGCTCCCATTTTTAATCACAAGAAATTGCAATGGAAAGAAAACGAGGTTGCCTATTGTCACACATGGAAGTTTCTGTGAAAGGTATTGAAACAGAGGAGAACATGACAATATATGAAATAATAGAGAATTAAAGGTTTGAGAATTGAAGCATTTAAGAATATGCAGAATATATAATGGTAACCTCTTAAGCATTTTATTATCAGCATTCTCCTTTTCTTTGGTTGTTAAAGGTGGTGAAGGAAAGAAGAAAGGAAATGGAACCTCTTAGGGTAGAAGTTACTCTTCCATTCAAGATATTTACTTATTTTAACCATTAATTTTTGAGAGCTGATATTTCTCCTGTTACTCAGCTTGAAGGTTTTCTTATTAAGTACTTTGATTTGCTATGAAGTACACATTTTTTTTTTCTAAAAATTGCTACTTTTTGGTAAATGTTGCTTTCTTTAAATTTATTATATAGTAAAATATTTCAGTTGGCTGTAACTCCAGGATTATACAGTTGTACACAGAATGCAAGTGTGATGAGTACCTTCATTTTCTCCCCAAATTTTAAAGCCTGCTTTATACTTCTTTACTATAGCATTCTATGGACATTTCACTATCTTATTCACTATCTCCATTTTTCAGGTCTTTATGTTCTTTTTCTGTGTTCAGTATTTGCTCTAACATAAGAGAATAAGAGATTTTTCTACATAGTACATTACTATAAAAAGAGAGGACATAACCAGCCATTCAGTAATGGTCTTACCACTTAATTTGACAGTGATTTATACAGTGAAATCAAAAGTATTGTTACTGTGCATGTAAGAATAAAACCCTGATGGACAGAAAGTAAGCTAGCTGCAAGCTGTGCTTGTTGCTCAGTATTTCAGATTGCCTCATATTTCGGATTCTGAAATGAGTTATAAAGCAAGTCAGCCCAGCTGGTCATACAAAGTGGGTTCCAAGTGACCTGAAGTTGACTGTCTTGTTCCTTTCTCCCTACCCCCAAGGTTCAATGTATCTGAGATATGAGGAAAGACCCTCCTAATAAGAGATTTTACTTGCTACATGACAAAATAAGATCTTTGCTGTAAGAAAACTGGCATTCCCACAGCAATATTTGCAGCTCTAGCATGCTACCTCGAACAGGTCCTCTTTACTGGGTGAATCAGTTACATGGGAAGATGCCCTTGTGGCTAGGCCATGCCCTAAGAAACCAAGCTTTAACAAAATGAGCTTGTACTAGTAGGGATATATGCAGAAGGTATGTAGCTTTCCGTATTCCTAAAAGAGAAGGTATTTAAAGGAATGATCTTGACTGAAGTTCAGGTGGGCAAACAAAGTGATAATATAAGGCTTACATGCAAAGTATCAAATAAAGTGTCTGCTTTCCTCTTTCTCTTACAGGGCTTTGCAGTTGAGCAGTTTGGCCTAAAATAGAAACAATGCTTTGCTAACTGTATAACACAAATAACTGTTTAAAACCTAGCTATAAGTAGGAAGCTTAAGAAAACCATAATACAGCAGCTTGATATAACTTCATACATCTGATGGCTGGCCAAATGAAGAACACAGGATGACATGCTTATTATAGGCTTTTTTTTTCACTCCAAGACACCAAGAGTTTTGGCCAGTCTCATTTCTTCTGGATTCCTTAGTCACTGCAATGGTTTACATATTTCATGCCAACAGAATAGGTTATGAGACTGTGAGCAGTCAGCTTACTTCAGTCTGCTTAGTTTCCTACTATCTTTTAGCCGCTATAAAAAATGTCCTTGTCTGCTTTTGTGCCATAAACAATCAAAAACCTTTACTTTTCACTTTTACTTTCACTTACTTTTGTTACTACGCTGCCTTCAGCTGCTGCTTCAGTCTATTTCTTAGACACTGATATGCTTTAAGTCTCAGGTTTTGCACTCAAAATTTTTCACCCAGATTCTCATCTCACTGATAGTAGTTTTCAGCAATGTGACTCAACTGAGTTACAAAGAGTTGCAGTAAAGACGTAGATGGAATAAGGGGCCAGCTCATGATGCCTAAGATAACTTTGTGATGGGATGAACTGCCCTCTGGCTTTGAAATAGATGTCTACCTTTGCAATGCTTAAGTTAGGCAATTAACACAGTTACAATGGAAATTTCAGATGGCCCTACTGAGAGCCATGTAAATTTAAGTGTTTCAGGTCTAATGAAAAGGTCACAAAAGTGACTGTTCTTCCTAATACTGTGACCCTAGAACAGATGATCCATTAGACAAGCCATAGCTATTTGCTCCTGCACAGCACAGTGCCGTCATTTCTGGTGTTGTCATTCATTACCCACAGTTGATTTGCACAAGCCCGAAGTGCTTGCCACATTGCTGTGCTCTCCTGTTGTTCCTGGAAGTGTCCCTAGCCAACATGATGTCACCAGGCAGGTCAGCTCATGTGGCCATACCACAGCAGCATTCCTAGAAGCAGTGGTCTCATTCCCGCTTCTCTGGGAGATCACAGAAAGCTGGAAAGTCAACCGTTATTTAAACAGCTGTCTAACAGTAAAACCTTGCTCAAGGGTCCCAGGCAAAGTTCTCCAAAACATGCCCAGGCTGCCTGAAAAGGAAATTCCTTTAGTTTAAGATAGGATAATCTCCCTTTAAATCTCCCTTTAATCTTTCTTTAAAAAGATAATTTAAAAAGATAATCTCCCTTTCTCTCCCATGACATTTTCCCAAAATGAACTACTATGATTTTCCCCCTTCAGTGTAGTATACAGCACGGCAATGGCTAACAAAGTTTCACGAAGAGTTAATTATTTGTTCGTTTTTGACAGTTTCAGTGTGATGGCTACATAGAATCAGAGAATAGTTGAAATTGAAGGGGATCTCTGGAGAACATCTAGCCCATCCCCCTTGGACAAGCAGGGTCACATAGAGTGGGTTTCACAGGACGCTGAGTGCTCAGGTGACTTTTGAATATCTCCAAGGACAGAGATTCCACAACTTCTCTGGGCAATCTGTTTCAGCGCTCACTTGCCCTCACAGTAAATAAGTTTTTCCTCATGTTCGGTCAGAATTTGTAAGTCTGGCCTATCCTCTCTACACCCTCCCATCATAAATTTAGATGAATTGGCAAGACCCTTCCTCAGTCTTCTCTTCTCCGGGCTGAAGAGTCCCACTCTCTCAACCTTTCCTTGTATGAGAGATTCTCCAGTCCCTTAGTTATCTTAGTAGTCCTTTCACTGGACTTGCTCTATTGGCTTTGTCTCTCTCGTACTATAGAGCCCAGAACTGGAGATATCAGTTATCTCCTTCAACACTCGTGAGCCTGTGGACTTTATGTATATCCAATTTGCTTAAATGTAACGTTATCCTCTTCCACTGAGGGAAAGTTTTCTTCAGACTTTTTCCCCTCATCTCCAGGACCTGGGATTCCTGAGGGTTGGTGTTAGCAGTAAAGACTTGGATCAAAGTTGGCTACTGCCCCATTCAGCATCAGGCTAGTTCCCCTAGCCTTCCCTTCATTAATGATGTATTTATGGAAGCCTTTCTTGTTGTCCTTGACATTCCTTTCCAGATTTAACTCCAGATGGGCTTTGGTTTTACTAGCCTATATCTGCATACTTGGAAGATGTCTTTATATTCTTCCCACATTACCTTGCCACCTTCAGCAAGTAGTGGCCCTCCTACAGCACGCATCTTTGTGCTGCTTGTTATCTTGGATGGCTTAGTAAAAAATGCCCTAACATTTCCCTAGTGTGTGTTATAAATATGTATGTATGGATATGTATGTATATAATATGTACAAGAAAGAATTGCTGACAAAATAATAATTGTAAAAGAAAATGAAGATATTGATGGCACAAAAGCATTGTAATTATTAGATGAGGGATACAACAGACTTTTACTGGAGAATACCAAGAGCTAAAAGAAAGGCACCACCACCAACAGCATGCCTTAGGTCTAGCAGCATGCACAGTCACTTAAATAGAGCCTTCAGAACCACGTTGAGGGGACACTTCTGTTTAAACTTGTTTAATATTAATACTACGTGACATTACAGCATTTGCCCTGTTGGGGGGATTTTATGACACAGTCAGTAGAGGTGACATGACAACTGCATGACTGCTAATCATTTTCTTTTCCCTGTGGGTTGTGAAAATGAAACTTCAAATATGTGCAGTGCCTTTAAGTTTTTCCTGCCGAGTTAACATCGATAGGCCTGTGAGAGCGCTCTCTGAGCTGTCGCCAGCACCAGCTGTAGCCAGACTCCAATGGCGGGGCCGCGGCTGGCAGCCTTGCCAAAATGCTTGGGATGAAAGGAGAGGCTACCCAGCTGCTACTTGTATGTGCAACCCCAGAAAACCCCAGTCCATTTTGTGGTGTGAAGAACAAGAAAGATTTGGTATGGAGGAGGTGGGGGTGCAGGCAGACGGAGTTGGGGGTTCCTTTGTGGAGGGCTGTAAATGTGCGTCTCAGGACACTGCTCCATTGCAGGTCCTTAGCAGATGAACCCTCAGTAAGTGAGATTTGCCTTTGACATTCCCTGGCTGACAGCTGAGTATTGCGATTTCATGCACGTATCCTCCCGCCTTCCTTCCTGAAGGAGAGGTGAGATTCCTCTGTTCTCTATGGTTACATCTAGACAGACCAACTTGTTTAAACTTATGCTTTTTTCATGTCCTACAAAAGGACTGATGACTTCCTTTTTTTTTTCTTTAACAGAAACATTGGAAAAAAGAAGAAGAAATAAAAAAGGAAGATCAGCTCATGCCTTCCCCATAATTTCTTATTTTTTCAGTAATTTCATCCAACATGTTATGAAAACTGTTCTGTACTATGCCCTATATCATTACATGCATGCCATTACATGCATGTAATCTTCATGCAGAAACTTTATGTGAGTATAACTTTGCTTTTGGCTATAAAGGCTTATATATATGTTTACAGATTTTAGTCTGTTCATCTTGTATCTTTTTCAAAGTTTTTATAGGTGTCTCTGTGTTCCTGAATTCAAATATGGAGATAAGAGCATACTATTTCCCAGTCTATAGACTTCTTTATCATTGTAGTCAGAGAGTTTAATAACAAAATATTCTTCTACTTTATTAATAATTTCAGTTTCACAGAGTACTCTGTTTAAAGGATGGAAGTTTTTAGGTGCCTGATGGTGTTGAAAGACATCTAACTCACATGAGCATTTTGAAGAGTGAATCCTGTCACTACCCAGATTGTTCAAGCAATTAATTTCTGGAGATCTTACCTTAAGGTGAGTTTCTGTGATTATAATACACCTCCTTTTCTCCATGCATATGATTTCTGTCACAAAGTGCAGTGCTCAGGACAGTCTGTTCCTGTCTGAACAGGCACATCATAAAGCATATCAAGTTACTCTCATTAAATTACCAAGATTTTTAAAAGCATCACTGTCTGTGTGCCTGCAATGTTATTCAACTTTATATCAATCCTCAGCTACAAGTTGGTATATTGACTCATTCTCTCCTGTAGGAAAAGCAGTGCTCACCCTTCAGTCTGATTTTCAGATGAAACAGATGAATGGTACAGAGACCATCAGGTACTTTGATGAATACTATTATTTTATTTTAAAGTAGTTATGCATTTTACAGCTTCACAAGAATGAATCTGTGGAATCTACTTGAAAAATATACACACCAAAGATTTGTTTCTCATTTTAAAGGGAATAGTTTCTCTGGATAACTACATATACCTTCCCTTCAGCTACCATACCCTTCTTTCAAACACACTATCAAATGTGTAAAACCATAAAGAGGAATGGGAGATAAAATAGAAAGCAGAGTTTTTTGAGACTGCTGCTAATACAAAGCTTGAAGTATCCATGCCCACTGACTTGTTGCTGAAGTGTGCCTCAGTGTTGTGAATTGAATATTTTTTCCCTTCTCATATCTACAGCATTAAAAATGCTCTCTGTCCCAGTGGAAATGGTAGGGAGTGCACAAATTACACAGAGGACTCCATTCACGCTTAGCTACTTCCTACTTGATTATAGGAAATGTTGTAGCTTGAATATACTTTCTTTTTAGTCAATACCAAGCTTTTCTTATCCCAGGCTTGACCTTATGCAAAAGAGGAAGCACACATCTTTCACTTCCTACTGCTGAGCGCTGCAATTTTGTGCTAAGCATACATGCTGCCGTTATTCAATGGGAAAAAAAAGAGGATGAGCAGAAAAATATAAGATCACAGACTGAATTCTGATGATATATATTATTTTGTGAAAGATTGTTATTTGCAGACTCACAGAACTAACCGTTGCTCCATTTTAGTCTTCAACCTCAAAAAGAAGTCATGAGGCTCGGATGCAACTCAGCTGAAAGACATCCAAATAACAAGTAACAATTTATACAGTTCACTCATGAAATCTGGAAGATAATGGGCAGACTTTGACTTACCATAGTGTACAGGGAAGCAGAAGTGTGCATCCCTGCTCCGCAGCTCCTGTTTCAACTGCTAACATTGCAAACTGCAGCCAGGAGAGGTGAGCATCTTCCACACATCTTTGCAGATATCTGTGGATAGCACCTGCATGGGCAGAGGATGGACGCATTCTTGGCATAGCTCCCTGACACACTGGCCTGAGGAACTGTAGTGAATAATTTCTCCCAGGCAACTACAGGCCAGTGAGCCTTACCTCCGTCCCTGGAAAAGTGATAGAACTGGCTCATACTGGCCATTGTCTCCAAGCACGTGGAGGACAAGAAGGTGCTCAAGAGTAGTCAGCATGGATTCACCAAGGGGAAGTCATGCCTGACTAACCTGTTGGCCTTCTATGATGGAATGACCAGCCGGATAGATGAGGGGAGAGCGGTGGATGTTGTCTATCTCGACTTCACCAAGGCTTTTGACACCGTCCCTCACAACATCCTCCTGGGCAAGCTCCGGAAGTGTGGGATTAGATGAGTGCACAGTGAGGTGGATTAGGAACTGGCTGGATGGCAGGGCTCAGAGGGTGGTGATCAGCGGTGCAGAGTCTAGTTGGAGGACTGTGGTTAGCCGTGTCCCCCAGGGGTCAGTCCTTGGTCCAGTCCTGTTCAATTTATTCATCAATGACCTGGATGAAGGCACAGAGTGCTCCCTCAGAAAGTTTGCTGATGATATCAAACTGGGAGGAGTAGCGGACTGACCTTCTGGAGAGCAGCTCTGCGGAGAAGGACCTGGGTGTCATGGTGGACGACAAGTTGACCATGAGGCAGCAGTGTGCCCTCGTGGTCAAGAAGGCCAATGAGATCCTGGGGTGCGTTAAGAAGAGCATCTCCAGGCAGGTCAAGGGAGGTGATCCTGCCCCTCTACTCAGCCCTGGTGAGGCCGCATCTGGAGTATTGTGTCCAGTTCTGGGCTCCACAGTACAAGAGGGATGTGGAGCTGCTGGAGAGAGTCCAGCGCAGGGCCACAAGGATGACCAGGGTCCTGGAACATCTGCCCTATGAGGAGAGACTGAGGGAGCTGGGCCTGTTCAGCCTGGAGAAGAGAAGGCTGAGAGGGGGACCTGATCAGTGTCTATAAGTACCTCAAGGGAGGCAGTGAGGAGGATGGTGCTGGCCTCTTTTCAGTGGTGGCCACTGACAGAACTAGAGGAAATGGCCGGAAACTCAAGCATCAAAAGTACCACATGAACTTAATGAAAAATTTCTTAACAGTGAAGGTGACAGAGCACAGGAACGGGTTGCCAAGAGAGGTCGTGGAGTCTCCTTCTCTGGAGATGTTCAAAACCTGCTTGGACGCAGTCCTGTGCCACATGCTCTAGGTGACCCTGCGTGTGCAGGGGGGTTGGACTAGATGACCTCTAGGGGTCCCTTCCAACCTTAAGCATTCTATGATTCTATGATTGTCCCTTGGATTCAAAGTTCCCTCTGCTCTGTTTGAATTCCTCTTATCTGTGTCTTATGAAAGACAGATTACAATGTCTCAAAGAAGGAGCATGATTTAGTAAGGGAAAACAATCTGCAAATCATTAGTAATAGCTAGCCCTCAACTACACTGCAATTTTGCCAGTCTGTTTTCATAAGAAGTACTAATATATGGAAGAAAAAGTATTAAATCTCACTCAGAAATCTACAGTTCATCAAAAGAGCCAAGAAATTTGATAATTATCTAGAGTTTTATTTCTACATATTTTAAATGCCACAAGTAGAAGAAGCAGCTATAGAAACAGCATGGCCATTCGGGAGTCCGTCTTTAAAAGAGGAGAACCTAGGTAGCTGCCCTAGAAAGTTGAGGCTTCTATTTAATGTCTATTTAATGTCATAACATTCTATTTAATGTGACATGGCATTAATGGAATTGAAATTTATAGTTTTATAACAGTTTGCAACTTCTAAATTGAATCTCATGGTTTTGCCCCAGCATACGCCTTTTACTGGCAGTAAGACTACAAACAAAAGACTACAAACTCCATTCCATTAATTTTATCAGTGTAGAATATGAAAGTCTTATTAGCAACTTTTTAGGTCACAATACCAATGTTCTAGCAGCTTAGTAAAGATTGAAAAAACAGAGGTTGAATAATGACAGAAGAAAAAGCTGCAGGAAATCCAGAGGGACCTTTTACATTCTCAGTTCAGTATAAAAATTGTTAATAGACTGGGAGATTGCATTGTCAGACCTGTGGAATATAAAATGTACAATACCAATACGATATGAAAGAGGTGTTTTTGAATGGCTTTCTCAAGTTTCCCCTTAATGAAGTCTGTGCTGTGTTATTGCAAAAGGAAAGGTGGAGACAACCTTATATACACACCTCTTCTTGTATCCCTCTTTAACTCTTTCCTGAAGTATAAGCTAGGCACCAGAACTAATCAGGAAGTTTAATGTCACATAAATTTTAATATAACACACATAATTTCCAGTCAACTTTCAAAGAGGGACTATCAAACAACTTCTGAGAGAACAAAAGCATAAGGTACCACAGTGCGCCCACTGCAGACAGTAGAAAACATAACAACTAATATCTTCAGTAACTCCATCGCTTAGGCCCTCAGGGTGAGGGTAGTACAGACAGGAGAGAAGGAAACCAAAGCAAAAGCTGCGCTTTTGTTCACTCTAATAGAAGAAAAGAATTGAAAATACTGGACCTGACCACAAGCCTTTGGCTTCTCTCTTTTTCTTGTTCCTCCTGTCTTACACCTCAGGACCCTGGTGGGGTTCCCTGGAGGAAAAAGGATTTCTGCTGGCTGCTATGGTATCTGCATTGGCTCCTCATGGCCTCCCTCCCTGGCAACAGGGGTGGGAAAAAGACAGAGGCTCTCATCCCAGGAAGCCTCTTTGGACTTCATCAGGAGTTTGGTCTCCTTTTTGGCCCAAATGGGGCCAAAGAGCAGGTCAGAGCGAGGGAGGCTCTCCAGCAGGCAGAGCAGGGAGAGAGCCATGTGCATCCACAGTGCTATGGGCAGTGCCTTGATGGTTCCAAGCTGGGTGAGGAGGGTAACACAGAGCTACAGATAGCTACCAAAAAACAATCAAAACACACCCCACCCAAAGTATACCTCATGACTGATTTCTATATATTCTTGAATCCTGAAGTTGCTCAATCCTTTTTCTCTTTTCCATGTGTAAGTATTGAACTCTGCCCTCTTCATTAATTTTCTTCCTTCCTTTGGTCCAAATAGAACAGAAACACAGAAACAAACAATATATTTAAAATGTGATGTTCATCAAGCCTTGTATACAAGGGTTCATGGCCCTGGGAGAATCCAGTGGAGAAATAAGTGATTTTTGACATTTGCAGTATACCAGGGATCAATTAAAGACTATTATACTCTTCACTGATGGTGCAAGATGAGAACAGCCAGGGAAGTTTGTGTAAGACACAAATGGAGCTTAATGAGGAAAGACATTTGACAAATGCTGTAATAATTAAGCTGTAATATGCATTTAGCACTTGTCAAGAGCTGTATTTCTGATTAGACCAATTTATAAGTTGGAGCATGCCCCAGCTTGTACTGATGCAAACAAGATATAGTGCAGTGACTTTGAGAAGCTTGAGAGCACTAGACAGAATTCATTGATTCCAATCACTGAGGTACCAGATCAATTCTTGAGGTAATACTCAGTAGGCCGACTCAATAGGATTCCAATTAGCCTATGCTAAATGTATAAGTGAAGCACTATATGAACAACCATCACTTGGGTTGAGATTAATTTTAAATTGTCTTTAACATATGAAAAGTAAAGATCCTCTCTCTGAAATAAATGGCATATTATCTGGATAGAGTGTAAATAAATAAGAAAATTTGAAGGATTAAGAAATTAATGTATAGGGGTGGGAGATGATCTTGCATTGAAAGTACTCAGACATAAAAGGCATGATGACAATCTATAGGACTAGTCATTCTCTAAGGGACTGAAATGCTTTTAGAAATAGTAATAATAATAAACAGTATATGTAAAATGAAAGATCCTGTTGACAATTCCTATATAAATTTCTACATGAAGAGGCTAGGCAGCCAGTGGTAATAGTTCTGGACAACTCCACTCAGGGGTCCACGTTTATTGCCAGGCAGGGCAGTCTATGATCCCAACTCTAGCACCAGTGGATTTTAGGGACAGTGTGCACCCCTGCCCATGGTCTTATCCTTCCTGTGACCATCTCAGCCACAAAGAATGGTGCTCTTTTCACCATGTCCTTATGAGAGGACAACTCTATTTTACATGTTGTTTCATGCCTACTCCCCAAGACGAATTTCAAATAATAACACTGGTTCATACCAGAACCTCAGATTATTCTTTCTTTGTTCCTTTTTTTTTTTTTTATCTATCAGTCTGTTCAATGACATAATTTGTTCTAAAAAAAAATCACATTTAAATATTTGACTCCTAAATATTTCCAGATGGTGCTATTGTTCAAATCCTTCTCTTCAAACCATTCTATCCATACCCTAAATAACTTTGTTTTCAAAATACCACATCTCTCATATACCTAGGTATGGATAAAAAACAAGCTCCGGTGAATCTGCAGAATCCTTCTCATTCCCTCCCAACAGGAAACCTCAGCCCTGCATGAGTTTTTTCAAGGAAGAATTGGCAGCATGCAAAATTTGGCCTTGTTCCTTCCTGTCCCCCTAGAAACTATTCTGCCAGCCCATCTGTGTTACTAGCCAGGAGCAAGAGAGGGACTTTTATTAAATAGCCTGGACTGTCCATATAAAAGTAGAGTGTGGGAAGGCAGGAAGGTTAAGGAAACAACTGCTTGAGAAAGGCTGGACACAATCGATTACCTGAAGAGACAGGAGACTCATGTAAAAGGAAAATGATTTGGAGAAGGATAATTAAAATGGTAAGTAAAAGGCTAATCTAAATATCATAATACTGTCATGCTATGTGAGCAGTAGCAAGTTGGTGTGAAGGTGTGGGCAGGTTTTTTGGCTAATAAACTCTTCTGCTGTTCTTGTTGATGTTCTTTAGTTTCTCCTCAGGAATTATATCTGCTTTCTGTTTTTTCCCAGCACTAATATTACAGCAAGTACACATTATAAGCAAACTTCATACTTGGTCTCCATTGAGAACGCTTTCTGTCACTTTGTTTTGACTGGAAACCCACAATACAAACATCTTATTTATATAAAGATGCCTCCCACCAAGGCCAGACCACAGCTTCCTTGTCAAGCATGAAGAGAGTGTATAAAAAATTGTCTTTGGGTCCATGTCACACCACTAAGTGTCACACAGGCTCACTGTGGTGGCAGAGCAGACTGAGGACACACAACTGTTTATATCTCTCAAATTAAGGCCAGGCTTGTTTTCAAAGAGCAGTAGAGGCTATAGAAGCACTACACGAGTTTTGTCTTATTTTAAAATGTTGTTAAACATACACTGAAAACCAAAGCTATGGTAAACGCAAAGCACAATTTATAACAGAATCAGGAAAAGCTAGAAGTGAAACCACAAGCAGGGAACAATAAATACTGAGTTTCTAGATATATAGACCTGCCCTTTCCCGCACTCCACTTTATTACTCACATACTGTCTTTAATAACCTTTCCTAGAGCCATGAGCTCCAGGTGTCTGTTTACTACTTGGTTTAAGATGGCTCTATCCTTCTTACTAAGAAGAGAGGGTGAGACTCATATGGTCCCCACCATACAGGAAATCCTCCCCATCCCGGTTGCTTCTTGGCTTGCTTCAAGCTTGTGGTAGTTGACAGACAGTGACAACCATCAGGGTTTGGACTCAGGCATGAGCCTGAGCTGTGAATCAACAAGGGAGCAGAGCCACCTCTTTTGAACCTGCCTCTCCTTCCCTTAGTGCAATTCTGTGGATTTCCACAGAGTTGCATCTGGTGCAGAGTTCATCACACAGTGCAGCTCTAGCAGCTTGGCAGCTCAACACCAAGCTGCTTCTTTTCTGCTGAAGACCTTGTAACTGCTTGCTGAGCAGCAGTGTCACTTAACTGAAATGCTGTCAGGCCTGTCTGAATTCTCTCCTGCTTTGAAATCCATTCAGCACTAAAAAGGTGGGCAGAAAGAGGGAGTAAGTGACAATTTTCTTGTTCTACAGCAGCAGCTGCTGTGGTGTTGGCTCTGTGATATGCAGGCATCAAACTCAAAGACTTAGAGATCTGTCAGGATCTTTCTTAAAGTGCTGCCAAGCTCTTTCATCTTTCAAAATAGAGAAGACAGATTTTGTTCCTCTCCTTATATCACCTCACATCTTCAGTGCATTTGCAAACGTGGATGAAGTAAAAAGCAATTGCACTGTAAGGGATTTTATGGGCACTTGTTTAGCACAGCTGGTACAACCCATATTTATTTCCAGTGCAAGCACAAGCAGCTGAAATCCGCAGAGAAAAAATGCATGGTCATTTCTTCCTTTCTTCATAAAGATTTTATATTTCTAAACCAAAATGGGTATATCTGAACTGTTTTGTCTCTAGAGCAATGACTGCAACATGCCTCAGTGCAAAAAGCAAGGAAGGTACTCCTTTCCATGCAGCTACAAAACTCAGAGATGACCTTATAGACACCCTTATAGAGTTGCTCTAGCTGAACATTTTAAAGTTATAGCCATGGGTTCCACTTCTCTGATTTTCTCTGTGTTTAAACACCTCCAGTTTCTCTACTATCCCAACGATCTGATGAGTTTACATACCTAATTTCCATGGCAGGGAGGACAAAGGGCTCTATTATAAGAGCAGGCATAGCTACGGCATGCTTGAAGGCCTCACACGTGCATTTCTTCTATAAATCCCAGGCAAATCTTTATTCTAAGAGGCAATTGCAGAGTTGGCTGCTCGTCCTGGAAACCACAATTTCAAATAAAATGCAATGGAGGAGAAAAGAAAACTATTTTTCTTCTTAAAAACAACAAAACAAAATTGCTGCAAAAAGGGAAGAATTTTAGGTTATGGTAGTAAAAATGAGCTCCAATTTAACCAGAGTAAGAAAACCCTTCAGAAAAGGGTTGCTCCTTAAAGGTGAATGGGGCAAAAGCCTGCAGTAGTGTAAAGCAAGAAAGCTTTGTCAAGTTAGTGGAGCAATAACAGTTATTCCAGAAGTGCATCTGCCCTTGATACCTGTCTGTTTTCAGGAAACTCATCTCCATTTGTGTGAGTCATAGTGAGGAGGCCAGTTTCTTACGCTGCAGCTCTCCATCACAGCCACATATTTTGACTGAGCTAAAAGCCACCTGGACTACCTGGCAGAAACAGAACGAGAAACATTTAATTAATGTCATAGGAAAGTCTCCAAGTATGCTTGGAATAACATTAATGTAAAGATTTCATAGGTTTATAGCCCTTTCAATTTATTCATTTATTGACATATATATCCCTGTGCTGCCTTTAATCTACATCTGTATATACATATATATATAATTTTCTCCCCTAAATCAAAAGATACTCATAAAGGGTAATGGGAAAGCACTAATTTCTTGCTTGGAGGCAGAAGATGCTCAAGAGTCTAGCACCCCACAGATGCAACAACTCAGAGTATTCACAAGCTGTTTACTATCTAGAGGTGGAATGAATCCCTGATATTCAACCTCTGCTCTATGCTATGTACATATCTGTCTGATGAACAAAAAGTTAAGGAATGTTTTTCTTTTTTTACAGATATTGCGCTTGAGAAAGAAATTGTGCCATTATACTGTATCATGAATCACTAAGTGCATATTAAAGTAATATTCAAGAGAGAAGAAAATGAGACCTTTTTTATACTTGTCAGCTTCTCTTAAAAATCACTGCATCTTTCCAGCTTTAAGAACTTTTAAATTATGTTAACTTGAAAAGAAAAAAAAATGCAGAAAAAAACCCAATCTTCCCCCAACATTCTGGGAGGACCAAACTAAATCTTGCAGTGTGAGCAGCTCTTGCTTGGAATGCCAGTTTCTTGTTATTCTTGTTCATTTTTTTTCCATCTACTTGTAAAACATAACATAGGAGATGCTCTAAGAAAAAAATCAAATGGTATCTGCTCTTCTTGCATTTAACACCTATTATAGACCTAGCTTGTTAAACGCTTATAAAAAGCTAATTATTCAATAGTAACAATCAAAGAAAGACACAATACTGTTGCAGAAGATAACAGTGAACAAAATTCAATTGCAGGCCTCATTAGGCACAGGATGAACATTAACCCAACAGTCATACTAAATCACTTTAGGCCTGCAAACTGGTGAAATAGCTACTTGATGCTCAAGGTTTTGCAGAAAAAAAAAGTCATTAAAAGAAAAAAGTATTTTCTAGGTTAAATCTGAAATGTTTCTTAACTACATTCTTATCAGAGTGTAGCACCGACAGGAACTGGTATAGCTTGCTCTGAGGAAAAACACTTGGACTCAGCATACCAACACCTACTTTTATGAAGCCTTTTCCTGAGGAAAAGTTAAATCAGTTCACTCCATAAAGTCAGCTGAAAGGTATACAAATTATAGTTGTGCATATGGGGTGCATGTGAAATTGATGCATGAAATTGATCTGTCAGTGGAATGGAAAAACAGGCATGGTAGGAATTCTACAAATAAAGCACCAGAATTGCTCAGATTTCTTTCTAACTGATACAGCATCCAGAAGCCTCAGCCTTTCAAGTAATCTGTGTTCAGCCTTAGAAGGCTCCCTCAGAGACCATATGTATTTACTTTAAAGTTGACCATAATAATAATACCACATGTCTAGGAATATATACATGGGCCAGCCTTTGCTACTGATTTAGAGACTGCTCAGAAGTCAATCTGAATATTTCCGTGAGTCACAAAATTATTTCTTTCATTTTACTTTTAGCCACCGATATGTAGAGAGAGGAGGAACTCTTAGTTAGATGTTAACAACTGTTAGGCTTGTAGATGTCTCAGTAGCTGGATCCAAGGACGACATTCGTACACTGATGTGAACTGAAATTCATGTAACTTCTGATTATATCAGAAACCACAGCTGAGTTATGTCAGGCCCTATAAACTGCAGGAGCAAGAAGTTGCTTTTCTATATACCACTTTTTTTTTTTTTTGTCATTGGATAGAGCTTTTTACAGCTCTTGATAGTTGCACTAGCTTTTACTCCTATATGCTTTACCCTGACAAGACAGTCTTAAGTAATTGCCTAATTACAGACCAAGTTATTTTTATTTTTATTTTTGAGAAACAGAGAACTATGGGCTCTAACCACTGCCTAAGCACAGAAGCCTCAAATACCTCGTCCCTGGACTCTGGTTTTGCTGCCAAAGCAGTGATCTCTGCAAGGGTCAACTCAAAACTCAAATGGTAAGCCCTCAGAAAACTGTGAGAGTCAAGAATTTGTCCTCTTTCCAAGAAGAGTAACAAAAATATCTTTATATGCACTGTTCAAATAAGGAGAGCTGTGGGTTGAAGAGGGGGAGTAAGAGCAGAACAAAAGATTCCAGTGCTTGAATGCAGTGACTGGAAAAAAGAAACTGAAGCACTTGCAGATGCTTTAAAAGGCAGTAACTGGCAATGTCCAAGCTATTCAGTCAGGTGTGGAGTGTTCTAAAGCTTTTTCTGAAATACTGGTAAGAATTCTTCTCTTTTTGCTCAGAAACTGAGGTATTGCACACACACACACACACACGCACACACACACACAAAGACAGATTGAAAGTGCCTTAAAACTTAAAAACAATTCCCAAAGTATGGCTTTTATACACCTACATTTTTCCAAAGCCCTTGGTGACAGTCTTATCATAGCTTGCTAGCTTTCATGATAGCTATCCCATGATATCTTGTCCTTGTTTCCAACTGCAAAAATGCACTAATGGACCTAAAAATACACAAAATATCTCCCTACTATTACATTTCTGTAGGGGATTGCCCTGACGGTTGTTACCCGATCATCGCTGTAATGCGAACAGTTATACCAATGTAACTTGAAGTCAATCTATTAGGATACTTTTTGGTATTTAACAAATAAAAGGACTGTTAAAATTTTGGCCAAATTTAAGCATTTGATTAAGAACTATATTTGAAGAAGAACAAATACAGACCATAACCTAAGGGATTACTTTTACTGAACAGTGAGAGACCGGGAACCTTAAAAATATATTGATCTGGGGAAACCTTAAATAAAGACAGAGATTTATGGAGCCAAAGGATATATCCAGGATGATATAAAAGGGGAAATGGCTACATACATCCTATGTGAGACATGTATACCTGCTGGGAACAAAACAAAAAGCTGTATTTAATTTCTTGTCATAGTACTTACATGAATACACAAATAGCCATTTTTTTTAGTAAATGTTGCCAGAAAATGCAGTTAGTAGGAAATATTTTTGAGGTATTGTTGTTATTTGAATAGTGCATTTGCTCAACTGGAGAGTATTCAATTAAAACAAAAAAGGAGGTCAGGCGGTTTCTTTCTGAAGTGAAAGACAATATTAGATACAGTTTTGCAGAAAAGAATGGCTACTTGCTTGCATTGAGTCATTTTTATTATTAAACTTCATATAGATTTAGAACTGATAATTCAATGCTAAAAAATGACTAAATGCATGAAATGTTTTCAATGTTATTGCTGACCATGTCTCCTGGCAAAAATCTCATAATAACAGAATAACTGAGGTTGGAAGAGACCTCTGGAGATCATCTAGACCAACCCCCCTGGTCAAGCAGAGTCATCTACAGCATGTTGCCCAGGACCCTGTCCAGGTGGCTTTGGAATACCTCCAAAGGAAAGATACTCCACATTCTTGCTGGCCAACCTGCTCCAGTTCTCTGTCATCCTCACAACAAAGAAGTTTTTCCTCAAATTCAGATTGACTTTCCTGTGCTTTGGTTTGTGATGGTGACGTCTTGTCCTGTCACTGGACCCCAAAGAAAATAGTCTGGCCCCATCTTCTTGACACCCTCCCTTAAGATATTTGTATACACTGGTAAAATCCCCTCTCAAGTTTCTTCCAGGCTGAACGGGCCCAGCTCTCTCAGACTTTCCTCATAAGAGAGATGCTCCAGTCACTTAATCATCTCAGTAGCCTTATGCTGCGCTGTCTCCTGTAACTCCATGTCCTTCTTGTACTGGGGAGCCCAGAATTGGATGCAGCACCCCAGATGTGACCTCACCAGGGCTGAATAGAGGGGAAAATATTCTAATTAATTTAGATGTCTAATTTAGATGTTGAAGCCAGCTAAATGCACATCTATTTATGATATGACAGGCCGTTATACAGAAAGGTAATTGGACTATCTAAGAATCAAACAGTTATTAGGAAAGCAGATGTCTTTCAATACATCCTGCTGTCTTATTCTTGAGAGGTTTGCTAAAGTAATTTAAAGCTCACATACAATAAGGTGCACTTTTAAATTTGTTTTCTGTGTTCACTGAATTAACAAGTAGGAAAGCATGATCAACTGGTCAAAAATTTTAGCTCACAAGCAGTATTATTTTCCAAAGTGAATTAGAAGAGAACTGACAGTGCATTTAAAGTAAACACCATGGAAAATTTCAACTGATTTTGTCAGAATTATTATGATATTCTCCTCCTCATTCATTAAGAAGTTATTTTAAAAAGATCAATGATTTTTTTTTTGTATTTGTCAAACAGTAGATCTATCCACAAGCTTTCATAAGACCTTGTGTTTTAACACCTAAGTATGTATGTTTGTGTATATACAGGTTTGCTCTGAAGAGAAATATAGGACTGGATTTCAGAATAATATGTTTTCGTTTTTCAAAATGCACAAACAATGAAATAGAAACCTTTTGTGATTTAATCAAGTACTACATATTTTGTTCCAGCTTCACATGTTAAATATTTTAGTATAGTGTCTTGAAATGTGTCAGAAGTTTAAGACTAGATAGAAAAACTGCAAATGAAAACCTGCAGTTCTTTATTATTAAGTAGGCCCAAAGCACATATTTTAAAGTGGACAATTTGTATCTGCTGAGCAGTAACAGTTTTCACATTTATCATCTTTCTCTGTTAATATATTCATTCTTAGATCTCTAATAATCAAGAAGAGGCACTGTTGTTCAACACATCTGGCCCACAACCATGCCTTTCAGCATTTTTGTCTAAAGCATGTAATATATTTAGATTAGCTATCCAATATTTCCTGATTATATCTGTTTATTCTTTCATGTTTATTTTCTTTGTTGATTATGCACAAATAGGCTTTGTCTTTTTCATTTTGCTCTATGTGCTGAAGCAAGTAGAGCCTTTACAGTTTGTGGCAAAGAAGTGGAACTAGTGAAATATTCTTGCACTGAGAATGCTCAATTCCTAACCCACTAATTTCAGGGTGGAACTATTTCTGGAAATGCTTTGAGGCTGTGTGCTGAAGAACCTCTTATTCTGTAAGCGCAAAGGTACTAACACATTGATACAAATGGTCTGTGCTCAGATGTTTTCCATATTCTTGGGTTTATTAACCAAAGTTGGGTTTATTAAAATTCTTCTAAGAAGATAAGTATTTCTTACTATGTCTGCATGCTGACTCTGACATCCACTTTTCACATTCAGTCAAGGAGAAGCAAAAATTTTATAACTCATCCAAGGATGAATACTAACTATTTCTTCAAACTTATGAAAATACAAATGTCTATGGAGCTGGTCATTTTTTCTATCTCTAGAAGTCATTTGAAAGAAAAGAGCAGGAGGAAAGAGGTTAGAATCTAGGAAACAGCATGTGCTAGTTGCTTAAAAGAGTGAAACAAAAATGGGACTGTCTTGTGAAGAGATGGGACTAGCTCAAACACCCCACTACACAGGGTAAGTCACTGGGCAGACACTCCCTATGAAACAGTGAGAAGAGACAGGAGGAAAGAAGATGAGAAACCACACAGAGTGTTCCTACAGGAACAGATTTTGTTTGCTGCTGTCAAGTTGTTTTTCTGCAGTGGGCTTTTCATCATTCTCAGCCTACTCGGACTTGGTGTAGGCAGGAAGAGACAGCAGAATTCAGCCAAGAAAAAAAAAAAAAGAGAGAGAGAGAAACATAATCTGTCTTTGAGCACCATTTCAACTTACCTGCAATGCATTACGATCTTCCTGAGAAATTAGATTCTTAAAGAACATATAAACAAACAAACTTCCTTTTCCTCTATAGTTTTATGTAATATAGGGGCAGGGACACAGTAATGTTTGTAAAATGACTATGTAGCAGTTTTCTCTCAGTTCTCACCTGACAGTGCCTGATACTAGGCACTGTCAGCCTATATTTATTGGTTTTGCCCATCTTAAATTAGGATTAAGTATCTGCAAAAGGTGTTAGACTGGTAGCCCAAGAGCAAAAACCTCAAACAGTGTATGTATCACACCCTTCATAAAAATATCACAGCATACCGTAAAATTAAATTAGAGTGCTTGTTTTGCCCACAGATCAAATATACCACCAGGCAGAGGAATGCAGGGGATTTTTTCCTGTGCTGCCATGCAAAAGTGCTTCAGCATCAACTCACAAGACTTCCTCAAAGGCTGTGGCTAATTCCATTCCTTCCCCAGACCTCTTTAATTAAGACTGAAAAAAGCACGTGTGGTCACAGCAAGTACATGTTATGCTGGTGTTTTCTGTGATGTAAACATCTCATAGGAATTGCCTTGTACCAGCTTTTCCTCTTGAAGCTGAAGCACCATCTGAATGGTAGCCCAAAGCATATGAGATTCAGAGTTTCCTGCATTTGAACTGAAGCTCTGAGAGGGGGAAAAGGTACCACACTGTGCTTAATCAAGAGTCATGTCAGGTTGACTCTGAGGAAAACATTTAGGTATGCTTTATATTCTCCAGTGGCTCACACATAGTTAGAAGAGAAAAAAAAAATGGAAAATGAGCAGACATACTTTCTGTTACTTTTTTTAGAAAAGCAAGTGAAGATGATGTACAACACTTCTGTCTACACTGAAGAACAGAATAACCCCAAGTTCTAGGATACACAGTTAGGATTTAAAATGGAACAGAGAAATCATATCCCACAGGTTGTCAATATAAGGCAGGAATCAGCTACAGCTTAGTAACTTTCTTTTTAAGCCATCCTAGGTTAAAACATTTGCGCTACCGTTTTTATTTATGGACTTTAAAAGTGTTTTTGTGCCCAGTAACGCCCTCATTGGGAGGTGAAAAAGGTAAAAACCTTAAAGCACTCTGTGGTCTAGCCCTAACCAGGAACATAGCTTTGCGCGCTCACATTCTTGCCAATTCTCACCCAACATCTCGCCCACCTTTTCTTGGAACGAGGCTTTATATCCTCAAATTCCTTGGACCTCAATCAGTCAGACCACAGACCGGGGCAGAGCACGGAAACAACATTACCCTCCTCTGTCTACAATCTCCTCAGAGCAAGGAGAGACCAACTTGTTTTGATGGTGCTGCTTGGCCTCGTGCTGACCTCCCGTCCCAACCAACGGCTGCCATGGCCTCTCCCTTCCCTGAGGAAGAAGCCCCTGGCAGGCAATCGTTCTCATTCCTCTGCGGAGAAGCTGAGGGGCTGGATACAGCTGGGCTTCAGCTCCTCAAGGGCCCTCAGCTCTGAGGAGGTTCAGCCCACACCCTCTCTGCCACTACTGTCCCCTGTAGCCTTGGTGTCGCAGATGCATTTCCTGGCCATGCATGCGCAGACTGCCTGCGTGCTGCTGACGTTCAGCATCACCGTCTCCTGGACATCACAGCCACATGCATCTGACGTGATACCTCCCTCACAGCTGCTCAAGATTGGTAGCTGGATTTGATCTACGCAGGATTTTGTCTGGCCTAATTTAAAGGAAAATGACGCCAACTGTCTTGAAGGAGTCTTCTCAATGACTGCTTGGATGGCCATCTCCCACTGAAGAGCATCTCCTCTCCAAATGTTGTCCAAAAGCAGTCCTACTTCTTGTCTCTCTTCAATGAGTTTAAGTGAGAAATCTCGGTGCACAGACAGAAACTTTTGCTCATGAGTTTAGTGGGGCCAAAACAATATCAAATTATCAGCATCACTGAGTAAAAGCATTTTTCATTTGATGCAGAGTTTGTAGCACTACTAAGTGATACCAGTCAGGTTGTCCTCTGCCTTTGTACTTTTTTAATGAGTCTACTTCAAAGCGATCGTGGCCTCAGAGTCCATGCTACAGAATAGCAATGCAACACTCCAATTACTTGGATTGATGAAAGAGTGCATATTCTGTGGAAAAAAACATGTCTTACAAAACTCTGTGAAAAAATATTTAAGGTTGACTGAAAAGAAAAGCTCCAGTTTCCTTTTTCTTTCTTCTTTCTTTCCTTTTTCTTTCTTGTCTGCAATTTTCTCCTGATTGCTTTTTTTCACTAGGAAAAGGGAACAGAATGGGGGAAGAAAAATAGGAAACTGGATAATGAAACAACAACAAAAAAGTGTCTTTGGTTTGAATCTAATTGATATTATTCAGTTTTAAATAGAGGGAAAAGAAGAAAAGCACATCATTAAAATACACAAGACGTTACTCTTTGAACGAAACATTGGAAATGTTTTGACCAGCTGTACAAAAAATTATTTGGGTGATTCAAGGACAAGATAGCAATTATCAGGAACAATATGTATCTAGACACTGTGAAAAGATACATATATCTCTATTGGGCCAGTGAAAGGAATATGCTGAACATGTGCAAACAAAGTAACTTCTCTAAAATGACAACTGGATTGTCAATGCATCTAACAAAAGTATAAGATATTGTCAATAAAACTTAAGCTATTCACAGATTTTTATTCAATGAACATATTCATGCATTTCCATCTTACTGCCTCTTGTCTGCCTGACACACCAATTAAACTGGTGATTAAAAAATACAGAATCCATTATGTCATGCCAGCATGAGATGCAGAATAACCTTTTTAATCTGGTTATTACCCAATGAACTAAATTTTTGTGAAATCCATCCAAGATGCAAATGACTCTTTCACATGATCTCAAAATTATTTCACTGTTGCAAGCATGTAACCTAATTCCCAGTGAAGGGAGTGATCTGTAAAGCAATATGGAAAACAGTGTTTTTTTGGGGGGGAGCCACATATTCTTCTAATAAATAGAAACCTGTAGTTTTGGTAGAAAGGGTGCTTAATAAGAGAAAGCTGCTTAAGTGAAAAGAGTTCAAGAATTGTTGCCCTGTATCATTTTGATCTGGGAATTTCCTACCAGTTCAGAAGAAATTAAAAGTGAAGAGTTCTCTCTCTACCTTATGTAGCAATTTCTTCATTAACAAGTCACCCAAATTGAATATTCTTGTATATATAAATAAATATATCAGCACAAACTTTTCATTCCTGCAGACACTTCTCTTAGAACATGCAAAAGTAGTTTTTGAGATTGGAGATATATTTTGACATCTGTATTCAGATCAATCTCCAGGTCTCAATCTTGTAAAGAAATACATACACTAAAATTTTAAGTTGTACAGCAAAAACTGCTGATGTGACAGGGATTGTTTGCCTAATTAAAATCCACATACTGAAATGGAAACAGGTGAAATCTAAATTTTTCTTCTGTTTTAACAATATCTTTTGCAGCTGCAATCTAGAAATTTGTCAAAATCACAGAAATAGATCAGAAAGATATCACATATTAACTGTAGTAAATGATATATAAGAAATGTAAATTTCTGTATAGAAACCATTGTTGCTATTGCTATCTTCCAAGTCAAATTCAGTTATAAGGAAGTGCATGCCATTTCTTCTACCAAATGGTTAAAATTAATCAATATTAAAGGAAAAAAATACAGGAGTACAAGAAAAATCCTAATTTAAAACCAAATTAACATTAAATAAAACACACTCATTTATTAAAGATCTAGGATTCACAGTTCTCTTGCATAAATCACAGGAAAATAATTAACATGCAGAGCATGCAGTTTGAATACTTCAGAAAAAAAAAAAAGAAACATATAGACAATTCTGTTTCTATATCAAAACATTTGAAGTGCAGGCCATATCCTCCTGAGGGTGAGCAAGCAGTAGAGCGTTTGAACCTGCAAAGCTCACCTTCCATTCTGACTGCAGAAGTTGCAAAATATGAGATAGCAGAAAATATCAGCACTTCTTGCAATGTAAACTCACATGCATTTAACCTCACCTAGGTGCAAAATGTGTTTAAAAGGTGCAAAAATAGGTTAACATGGTAAAACATTTTATGGATCATAAACTTCCTTGTTAAAGAAAGATTGTGAACTATAGATCTCTAGCTTAATTTGTAACACCCTGTGTTTACTATTTAATTGTGACACTATGTGGCTTTGCTGAAACTGAAATAGAAAAGGCTCTTGTGAAGAGTCTAAATCTGACAGGGTTTGATGGTGAGAAGAAAAGAATCAAACAAAAAATTATAAGAAAATATTCCATGGGCTAAAATGTTATGAGGATACTGGATTATCACAAGAAGAGAATTGTCATTGATGCCTTCTATATCTTGTTGTTTTGCAATAATTTAAAGCAGAGGAAAATAATGTAAAATATTATCAGATCAGAGATGTTTTTTTGCACTGACTTTAAAATCAATGATGTACTAATAACACAGATCTTCCCTTTCCAGTTCCAAATACATCTTATTCATGTTTCTTTTAGGTATGGATATAGTATTCCCTCTTTCCCCTCCACAAATTCAGCAATTTTTTAAATTTTATTTATTTATTTATTTTACTTAGGCTAGGGGACATAATTTTAAGCATATGCTCAAATACATTGCTAAAATAACATTGGAAACTACATTACTGTTAACAAGTCTTTGAAAAAAAAAAAATGATTTTTCTATGACACAGCTTGAACAGTCCCAATAAATATAGGTAGAACATAAGCTGGAGAGCTTATCTTTTGGGGAGTAGAAAATCATAGAGGAGGAGCATCAGTGATAAGGAATGCAGCTCCTTTGTGAATTACTATTAATAATTACAGGTCATACCAATATACAGACAGCATGGTGGAACTTGTCAGGTTCTTAAAATAAGCTGCCTGTCTTCTATCAGATACTTACAGGGATAAACACAGCATATTTATAATAAGTAGCTGAATGCAGAAGAAAAGAAAAGAAAACACAATAAATCTTTCAGAACTGAGTTATGCTTTGGAGAAAATCCACTACATTGAAACACATTTTTAGGAGGTTTATATGTATACTTATACATATGCATTTGATCTCTTTTGGAATAACACTTTTTTTTAGTTCCTACCCAGATCACTGGATTTAAACAATGCTGTCAAAAATAGCCATTATCTATAGAGGTGGTACACTGCTTGACCTGGTTCGTATTGAAGCAGAAGCAATGCATTTCTTGGCTGGTGCTTGGACATTTTTTGGCGAAGCTCTGACCTTTTCCAAGTCTTGGACTAGTGAGGCAGGAGAGTTCAGTTTCAGTGCTGTCTGTACTTATAAAAACACTAATGCTTTCAAAAAAAAAGTCATCCCTAAGCTTAGAAAGACACATCTTAGAAGAGAGGCCTAGAGGGTAATAAAGAAAGCTTCCACTTCTTGTGAGCTAGACTAAATACCGCTAGTTGTGGTTGAGTGCTGAGGCATGACAGGGAAAGGAGACTCCTACCCCAGGGCCAGGCCAAGGTGTCTGCTGAAGCTCAGAGCTCCTCTTCCTCAGAGCTCTTGGCTGTTGTGGCAGGAGAGGCTGTGTTGGATATGGGCCTTCAAGAGCAATGGGTCACTTCCTACCCTTGTCCCCATGGGCAAGGAGGAGTGTTATGCTCCACACTTGTTGGCTTTGTGCGAAGGACAGGGCAGAACAGGCTGGCAGAAGAGCACTTAATTGTTTCATGTTCCTTTCAAAACACTTTCCCCCTCTGTCACCTTTTCATTTGTATAAAAGCTGTGCAATGTCATCCACAGAACATACATATAAATTAATTCACTGTTAATTAAAAATCCAGACTAACCGATCTTAACCTGAGTCTGGTGAACCCTGAAAACACTGAATTCACAATGATTTTGCAGCATGGAGAAAGGTTACAGAAAGGTGGTTAACAAGCCTTTTTGTCCATTTTCAGGAAGTGTTTTGAAGGTGAACAGAAAGCACTGAGGTTAGTGGTCAAATGACCACACAAATCCACTTTCACACATTACTTAGCAACACAGGGAAAAAAAAAAAAAAAACCCACACCACGGTACTTTTCTTACCCCTTGCAAGTTATGTACTAGCCCCTAAAACAGGGGTCATAACTGAGGCTATAGCATACAAGATCTCACAAAGATCTTGAATATGACTCTAAAAGTTCAAGAAATAGTGAATATCACATTATGACCAATGAAAAAACTTATTATGGAGAAAAATAAAGTAAAATAAATGTCTTCCATTGAATTCTTCAGATTAATATATGTTAGTACTGGTAATCACAAATAAGTAAAATTAAGTTCTATAAAATATTGCACCGTCCATCATTACAATGCCCAGTTTCTGTTACTGACCAACAGGCCTCTCCATAAGATACAAAACAGTTGAATTCTTTCTCTTGTGTCCTCTGGCTCAAAAGCTAAGAATATTGTATTTCTCAGCTGAGTAACTCTGTTTACTTGGCCTTTACAAGTTAGCACGAGGTGTTGTTAACTCCTGCAGTGAAATGGTGAAACAGCCAGTACTCACGTGTGAGGATTGTTTCAGAGGTCTGGTATTGTGCGTATGAGTATATTGTGCGTAGGTGGTCACATGATTTTTTTGATTAAGAAAGTGTGGATAAGAAATTTGCCCAAGAGCAAAACTGAGCCAGGCGAGGATCTGAAAATACTGTTCCCAAACATATTGTTAAATATTTCTATCTGATTTCCACACAGAAAAGGCAGAGATCCAAAACTTCTTTAACTCATCCAAAATACTCAGGGACAAGGTCAGCAGCAGGAGCAGCAAAAGCCTCTGAAATGCTATATTTCTCTCTTCGTACCAAATTTTAACAGAAGACTTTCCAAAACCTGCTTTACTTCAGTCAGCTTTGGAAAGCACATTGTGATGAGAAATAGGCGCATAGATAGATCAGGTATCTACATCTGATTCCTAACCAACAAAGCCTCTCTATTTAAATATCGTGTAAATTAGAGGTCACAGATGTTGCTGAGCATTTTCGAAGGTCTAGCCTAGGTGTGACAGAGGGCAATAAATTTGCCCTTGAATTCTCCTGCATATCTGATACCATTTGATCAACACAACCCATTCTTTCTGGGTGCTTTATGGTAGATTTTGGAGAGACCTCACTTCAGGCAGAGGAGTTGCAAAGGTATTCATGATACAGAAGGCTATGCCGTATCGCAAAGGCTGTGTAACTGCTGTGCAGGCTTTTCATGAGCTGCAGAGCATGGGGATTTGGTCTTAGCTCTGCTCCACACGGACTGGGAGCAGCCACAGCAGGTGCTCTCTGCTCTGACTAGGTTTCACAGTCACTGCAGTTCACATAGGTAGATCAAGTACCACATCAAGGGAAGACCTTCAACACTGTTCAAGATATGCGCAAGCTTCTGCTAAACTTTTGAAGTCAATCAGAAAGTCAGAAGGGCATAGAGAAAGGAGTTATATGTTTTGGAAGGATATCCTTGAAGTATTAAGCTTTATGGTATGATAGACGCAAAGGACTTACATAACCATATTATCTTTTATTATTGTTATTATTCATTGAAGGGAGAAGAAAACTTTTACTTGGTACCACTGGGAGTTAATTAACAGGGCCAAAATCACTACCTCAGTCTTTCCACTGGGAGCTTCTGCATGCCTTCAGTCTCCCACTCAACACAACTCTATACCTCAGCCAGCATCAGTAGTAATTCATGCTTTATTCTGGAAATATCTCATGCTTTCTATGGGATACAGCTATTTTAAAGTAAACAAAAGTTTAGTGAGAAGATGATATGTTACTTCATCCAGAGACCTAATGTTCATACCAATTCCTAGGGGGCTGCTTTTAAGTGGGAGACAATGAGAGATTTAAAATGTTTCATTACTGTTTTCTGATTATATCAGCCTCCTGCATAGAGGGTTCGATGGCTGCAGTAAAACCCTCTGTGACCGCTGCACAGTGGAAAGGGTCACTCACCATTTCCATTGTCAACTTGTTTATTTGCCAAAGCAACCACACTGGAATGACAAGCAAAGATGAGAGGTCTGTTAGTCATACTGGGCCTCAGTATCTCAGAGAAACCTTGTGTTTGAGAGAACATTGACCCAATTTATAACCAGCTTGAATCTCTAAATAACTGTACCTCCCTCACAAGATAGCTAAGTCTTTTGTTCCTTATATCTTCCTATTCTCTCTGTAATCCAATTGGAGTAGCTGGAGCAGCCTCAGGGCTGTTCTGAATCCATGTGACTTAGTTCCTATGCTGAAAGTTCTCCTCAGGATTTTCACATAGGGCTGCATCCCTTGAGGCAAGAGATGTTTTGGTCATGCTTATTAGCTCATCCTCTCCCTCTGGGATGTCTGAGTGCTGCAGGCATGGGCTTTGTGGTGGATGGTGAAAAGCCTTACCATGCTGGGGAGGCATCAGACTACCTGGAAAGGCTGGAGAGAAGTTCCTATGTTTTATACTGGCAGGCTTGTAATTAAAAATTAATAAAATGACTGAAGTGAAGAGGAAAAGATGGGAAATGTCATTTACTAGTAGTCCCCAATGAAGTTGAAAAATACTGAAATCACAGCATATGTTTTCTGTCTTCTTAAAGACAGTAGGTTATTACAAGCAGACTTTATTGTGGTCTATAATTTTGGTTTTCTACTTTTGACTATGCCAAATGGCATTTTTTGTTTTGTTCAAACTGCAATTGAGAATGGTATATTATCAAGCCACAGTGCTGTGACCTTTGGATCTGAACTGAATAGTCTAGCTGCTTGGAGCCAACTCTTATATTAAATTGTAACACTGGAGGAAGGGTGAAAGCCAGAGGAAGTGTTTTTTAAGTTGGCTTGCAACCTTGAAGCTCAGTTCTTCATTTTTGCTCAAGATTTATCAATTTTGGTGCATGATTACAGATTTTATAGCAATGTTGTATTAGGGGCATTCCATATGTTTTGATCAACAGCCAGTCAATTAAACTTCTAAACAGCCAAGTCAAACTAGATGAACACATGGGCTCAACATTTCTTAAAATAAAGATATAATAATAACTTAAATGCTGTCTCCTCCAGTCTAGGCATGGAATAAATAAATCAAACAGTTAAAGTATTTCTGATTTTGACATATACAGGGAAGAAGGAGAGAGACTGTAAGAGAAGCATGTTTCTGAAAGTGAATAATAATTACTACCTACAGGATGATTAAATGCTTCAGTTTACTAATTAAGTTTCTTCCCAGGAGAATGCCTAGTAATGTTGGATGACTTTCATACAAAATATCTAAATACATCTTTTTAGAAAACAAACCAAAAAAATTCAAAATGAAACAAATCTTTGATTTTTAAATGTTCTATAACCTGCCATCCTCTCATTATTTGCTTTTGTCTTTCCTTATTGCTTTAGAAGAAAAAAAATAATATGCACCTTTCACCTTCTCCCAAAATATACCATATTGACTTCAACTGTAGTAGGTGGATAATCTTGTCTGGACATATCATGAAGTTAGATCCATGGTCATTGATCTTTTTTTTTTTTTTTTCTGTTGTCCTCCTGCAATGCAATACATCTGGAAAATTCTACTTGTAGTGATATCTGGCTCCCAGTTCTTAATACGCTGATAACATAAAAGTGGAGGGAAGCTCTGTAAAGTTTAAGATCATTAAAAAAAATCAAAAATTGAATGGAAACAGAAATCACTTCTCCACACTGAATCAATAACTGAATTCCAGTTTCACATGCACTCTATTACAGGAAGACTGATACTGAAAGCCAAGACATGGCCTTAGAATCTAGGTGACCTAATGCCAATCTGTTTTAAACATAGCCTCTTGATACTTTAGAGGACTGGAAAAGGGAAGAAAATCATGAAACAAAGATGTTGAAATTCTTCAGCAGTGTGTGGCCCACCAGAATTCAGGTCAATAAAATTTTACAAGCTTCCCATTCCAGCATTCCTAATTTGGTCTAGAAAAGGAGCAGTGCTACAAAATATTTTTTTTTGAGCCATATCTATTCTTATAACTTTCTGGTTGCACCTCTGTGAAGCCTGACATGCATAAGCTCATGCAAACAGAGTAATTTAAAGGATAAAGCCAAGGCTTTTTTATTTTTTAGCTGCATAATCAAAATGCTTCTTGTCTCTCTGTAGAGAAGACAGAGTTAGGTGCCTCCCAAAGGATAATTTGGAGGACTTAGCGTTTAAAGTGCCACCTGGATTTTTTTTTAAGAATGCGTATATAAAAGATTACATCATGCAGGCATCCAGAGAGTTCATTGGGATTTGACCACTATTCCTCAATTGCATCAAATGTACAAAACAAATAGAGTAATTGCAGACTGCAGTTTCATGTTAATGATGACAGTAAGATGCCCTGAGGAACATTTATTGTCTTCTTCTTTTTTTTTTTTTTTTTTTTTCCTGCTAGTGCAGGTCACTGGTTTGGACATTATGCTTTATTAAAGGAGATAAGTAGAGAGCTTAGTCTCAAGGTCATACAATTCCAGTAAGTGTAGTAGTAGAAGTTTACTTATCTTTTTGGCTTAAACTTGCTTTTAAGTATTCCTGTGTAGGTAATGAGATCTTTTATTGTCTTTCCCTGTGCGGGCTGTTGAGACTAGTCAGCAAAGAAAGGTTTCACTTACTGCCAGACGCAATAAGGGTTTTGGGAAACATGATTATTAATGAGTATCTGTGTGGGTCTGTGTGTAGATCCACTTCTTCTAATAAGAATATGAGATTTTCAGATGTGAAGTGAGCTTTAGCCTGTATTCTTATCTGATTTTAGTTTAAGCTGGCAATCTATGGATGCGAAACTTAAGTACTTGGAAATTAAAATACAGCTGTCTGTATTATAATCACAGAGTACATATAGAAATGTTTTCATTAATTCCTGATCTACCTGTTTTGACAGCAGCTTAGTTGTCTGATAACATAACGAGACAAATTAAATCCTGCTTCAGGCAGTACACAGACCACATTACTCAAAAAGAGAAATTAAAAACTGTTCAACATCTGTTATTGCTGTGAATTTAATCGTATAACAACTTCATTATTTTAGCTCACATATTTAGCTTTATTATAGAAAAGAAGGAAAATGTCCTGTGGTTAGAACATTGTTTTTTCAGAAAAAAAAAATCTGTTATGTATTCTACTATTTGCCGTTGATTCCTAAGTGCCTTTACACACATAATTCAGTCTCTATGTACCTCAGCTTTTCCACTAGAAAAATGAGAATATTGTTACCACTTACATCATGAGGTAGAGAGAATATTAATTAGTTTCTAATTTATGCTGTCTTAAGATGGTAAAAGGCACTTCCTTCCTTGAAAAAGGATTTGAGATTAATGAATGGAGAGTACCATATATGGAGCTAAGCATATACGGAGCAAAAGCTATTAAGCTTCTGATTGTAAAGAGAATAATTATACCAGAACTTTCAAACATGACAGAAATCTTAGTATATTTCATTGGCCTGGATTGTATCTCTTTTACTTATAGCATAGTTAGGTGCAAATCTATTTTAAATACTGAAAATAATGCAAAATGTGTTTCCTTTACCAAGTATTTTCAACACAGGCTCTCATCGTGTCCATTGGAACATCATTTCTTCTGTATAGCAGAGGATTTACTCTTTAGCATAAATTATTTTCGTAATATAAACTAAAAATGTCACAGCACAAAGAAATTTAACACAGTTCTCAAGATTTCTTTTGTCTGTAACTTAACTCATATACATGGCATTGATTGCCAGCAGTCTTGATCACGTGAAGGTCTGAGTGCCAAGAACTGCTCCATTGGTCTGAGCTTACACTGTTAAGTTCATACAGTGCTCTGACAAGCCAAGTTCACATATCATGTAAAGTTGGCACTAATCATAGTGTTGCTGCACCACATGTCCTTGTACAGTATGGGAAACTACCCTGAAAACTTCAGGGCAGGGAGGAATTAGTCAATACTGTAGCACTAGGATAAAATGGAAGGATCATTTCTGAACTGAAATCACATAGAATCTTTCAATCGTTAGTTTCTGTCATTAAACCTCTCCACACATAATGCATAAATATATATTGCCACTTTATTAATACATTTCCAGGTGTAAACTTGAGCTAGAATTAAGCAGAGTATTTCAGAGGGTTCCCACAAAGGTAAAGCACACTTTTTAATGCACTTAAATGGAGTAAAATTCTGATTTTGTTCAGAATAGAGAATACTTATTCCTATTTTGTAGCAGAAAATCCTTGTGGCTTGAATCCACCAATAGCATCTAATTAGAAAACAGAAATATTTGCAGAAAAGACATGCCAGAGATGGAAAGTGATCAATGCAGAAACATGAAAGAGAGAAAAAGAAAAATAGAACTTAGAAAGCGGCATAAAAATAGATTGCAATTGTAACAGGAGGAGAAGGTAAATCTTTAGTCTTGATGGACAGTAAAAATCTGATGTACAGATAGATCTTACAGGATTCTTGAATATATTCATTTCATTTGGATTGGTATGATTAAATGCAAATATTTATACGCTCCATGATTCTAACAAAGCAAATGCCGATAAAAGGAAATCTGTTTTGAAAGAGGGAGTCCGGGATACCTATCAAAAGCAAAGACCATGAACAGGTTTGAATAAGATGTACATTATAAACACATTAATGATGTGTCATTTTGTCTAGCATATAAATAAAGGGAAAGCCGTAGATGATATTACAAAGTAGCCCATACTCATATTCATAGAAAGGATTACTTTCTTTTTCCATGTATTTACTGTGTAATCTGCTTTTAATCTGAATATAGACAGTGTAAAGTCTACTGTGGACATCAACAAAATGAGGTTTGGCTATGAAAGCGTGGATAGTAGGCTTCATGGATAATTGGTCTTTCATAAAGTTTGGAAATAGATTTTTCTGTTTTACACCACTCTACTATTTCCTTCTAGTTCATCTTTAGGTATACATTTCCTTCCTCAGAATATTACTGTAATTCCTAAAACTTTTCAGAATATTATGCAGGATTTCATGTAGAACAGTGTCAGCAACTACAAAGCATAGGACTACACAGGATAAAATTTTCAGAACAAACCTTCAGCAGCAGTAAAGGACTGATGAAACACTATGACGAGTCTCCAGTGTTTGTACCTTGTAATGCTACTTCAAAAGGAACTGGATATCTACAATGAACTTCTTGTTTCTTTCTGGTCAAATAACCACCCTCCTACAGCCTTCCTTTCTCTCTGTCTTTTTGCTTTTTTTTTTGTCTTAAAATGTAGACATGAATCAACTCTGGGGGTGTAGTAGAAAACTGATAACACTTTATTGCTTCTTCCCTTCCTTTTGTTTTTGTAAATCTCTGAACTCCAGTCTCCTTAAAGAGGTTTTTATGTTAGCACATTGGTTTACAAAAAATAATGCCATTTTGATTGTTTATTCTTCATTTCAATTGCCCTGTTACTCCCTCTCTCCCTGTCAATGAAATGAAATGCTTCCTGGGCAGTGAAAATAAAGACAGTAGAACTAAATATGTAAATTTTATCCAGAGATACACTTACACTCTGAAACATATAATAATTATTTTGCCTATATCTCCCTAATTCTGCGTCCTCCCTGTGAAATTACTTTCCTGGTAAAATCGTAGCGATCATCACTTTTTATTCTTTAAACTCATTAATTTTTCTTTTCAGGAACTGTTTAAAGAATCTGGCATTTTTCTGGCCATTCATACATATGATAGCTAAGTCGAAATAAAATAGGAAGAAACAGAGGAGGCGTTTCAGGAACAGTTAAGAGCTATTTCAGCTTAATTCTGGATACATTTCCAAAAGAAGAAAGCAGAGGTGCAGGGAAGCATTCTTCATGCAAGACAGTGATGTAATATAGCAACTGGTTGGCCATGACTTCAGGATCTACTCCTGCAATGACGCCAGCTATGGCAGACTATCTATGAACCTATTGACAACAGGAACAGTTTTTCTCCATCTCGATACTGTAGCAGAGACCCTTTAAGAGCCAATGATCACTAACATTCTGGAAAAGGTTGAGAAGTGAATGTTTGCTTAATAGGTTATGCCAGGATGAGTGTTACTGCTGATCCCTGTTGAGAGTTTCCTCATCTGTATGACTTGCAGTTATTGAAACTATTATTGTGCAATCTTTTTTCTGACTATTGCCAGAGGGCAGTAGCTATGGCTCACAACCTACTCAGATATGCACAGAGGTCCTAGAATTTTAGTGGAATTGAATTTTGGCCAAGGGGTGAGTTCAACGGCTGTTTGCCCAATTATGAGCTAGTAGAGACCTACCTTATGCCGGTATTCTATGTACTCAGTGAAATAAAGGAAAAAGCATCTGTTTCTGTCCAGCTTTTTCTGGAACAAATATAAATTTGCTCTGCTAGCAAATGACTAGCTGTAGTTACTGGGAAGAAGCTCAGGATGTCCAGTTTCTTCTATTCATGGGTAACTGAACACCTTAGAAAATTAAGACTTATGCAGTTAAATATCTTTTTTTGACATAAATACTAATTTTTCTAACTTTGTATCTTTAGAAATATTGCCACCCATTGTATATTGCACCATATAATTACACATTCTTCCCTCAGAATTCAGTTTCTGCACACACTTCTCTCCACCTAATATCTTTTAACAGTATTAATTACAAAAAAAAAAAACAAACAAACAAACAAAAAAAACTTGATATTGTGGTTTATTATATAACGGAGTAGTTGGTTACTACAAAAGATAAGCGCTGATGCATATGCTTCCAAGCAACAACTCTGCATAAAATCATGCATAGTTACAATAAAACAAGGGTGTAGTTACAATAGCTATCCAGTACTCAGGAATTTTTAGTCTTGACATCAACTTAAAATTACAACGAGCCCTATTTTCAACTCTCTTTCGACCCAAATCAAATCAAGAGGCATCTCTCAAGCTCAGCCTGTGACTTCTGTAAGTATTTTTAAAGCTAAATAACTGAAAGACAGACTGGAATTAATGTGTTTTAATCAAATGTCACTTTAAGCACTTTTTAGTAATGAAACAAACAAACAAAAACTTTTCTGGATTACTTCAGAAGACATCCTAGAATGTAGTCACCAAACTAAACACACACCATCTAACTTTGGTTCAAGTTCCTCGAAGAGTTTCCAACTTGAACCTAGTTAACTGCAGTTCACCTCACGGAAAAGAATAACTGTTTTACCTTAGAATGTCTTTGCCATGAATCACAGGTGGATACCCTCAAATGCTATTTATTTTGAAAGCAGAGAAAGTTTCTCTGCTGAACTCTATGGGAAGTGGTTCAAATAGTCTCTAAAATGAGCTACGTGTAAGTTAATTTGCTGCTGCAAGCCAGAGCCCTAAAATTACCACGTCTTTGCAGCTGCAGGAAACCTTGCATTCTTCAAGGCTGGCCAAAGAAATCAGTTTAAAAGTAGCAATATTACCTACCTTATGTTCTCCTTTCTTTTCCTCCATGTATGTTTTGAAGAGAAGGTTAAAGATTCATTAAAAAAAAATACAGGACGTGGGCCTGAATATTTTGTAACTACTTTCTGTAGTGTAAGCTAAACACAATCTCTACTGCATTCCTTAAAAATGAACAAATGTATAGAGAAAAATCACTATAGAAAAGACATGTAGGACAAAAAGAAATTGTGGAAATAGTAGACAGAAAAAACAGAAAATGGATTGTTCTTTTTGAATCCTGAGGATAAATAAATCATTAGAACAATTTTACTAAGAGCATGGTTCTTTATATCTTGCCCGATGTTTTAAAACCAGGACACATTTCTGCAAGACATGCAATTGCTTATGCAGCAGTTGTGGTCCAAGCATGCTGTAGAGTTTCTATGTCCTGGGTCATGCAGCAAGCACACTCATTTCATAGAATTATAGACGGCTTTAGGTTGAAAGGGACCTCTAGAGGTCATCTAGTCCAACCCTCCTGCACACGCAGGGTCACCTAGAGCACGTGGCACAGGACTGCGTCCAAGAGAGTTTGGAAGATCTCCAGAGAAGGAGACTCCCCAACCTCTCTGGGCAGCCTGATTTGTCATCGTGATCTTATAATTTCTGTGTACTTAAATAAAATTGCCTTTACAAGAACATGTCTGAACTCTAATTTTATTTGTTAGTTTTCATAGCTTTCTGTAGAAGATACTTTCTGGAAAAAATATCTTGCAGTCAAAAGGAAATTTGGATATATTCTGCAGTCCACTTCATGATTTAGAAAAGCAATTTTGTTATTAAGTGCCTTAGAAAAGGTCCACCACAGCGAAACTGCTGAAAGGCAGCTTGGTCATTTATAATTATTGTTTTTGTTTTGAAGTGCTTGGTGATCTTTGCGTAAATTGTTTGTTGTTGTTGTTTGGTTGGTTTTTGTTTTGTTATTTTCTTTTCTTTTTTTTTTCTTTTTTGAGACCCTGGTAGGGAACAAAGTAGATGATCACTGTCCTAATCTGTCAAAAATTGCTTAAACTTAAATCTTTTGCTTTTAAATCATTTGCTTTTGTGCTTACATAAATACGCAGCCACTTTCATTTACTTTTTTCAATCCCGTTGTCTTTACAATTCTACTGGAAAGAAATAAAGTAGTAGATATCCTATGCCATATAGGACTATATATATTCTCTCTCTCTGTATATATACACACACGTATAGGATTATGTATACACTATCCAAATAGGGGTACTGCCATTTCAAAATTACCTTTTCCTCACAAAAGATTTGTCCCTCTTCCTTCGTACACTTCACCATTTTTCTCTCCTTGTTGTCATAAATAAACCTAGTACACCTCTTATAGGAAAAAAAAAAGTATAAATACAGGAAAAAAGCATACTCACTTGGCAGTTCTTTTGGAAGGTCAGACTGAGGTTAAATAAATAGGAATGTTTTCGTTTCCACTCCAAACATGGATTCTTAAGTATATAAGGCCTTAATCAAATTAAGGAATAAATTCTGTATTTGGCTCTGAATTCTATATTCGTCTCTGAGTTCTGTATTTGTTTCATCCCAGAAAGTCTCATTTCCCTTGGGCTTCGCATCAGTTCAGTTAGGTGATGCAGTACAGAAAAAAAAACAAAAACAACAACAACAACAACAAAAACTCTTTTAGGATGTTCTTTTTGGTGTTTTTACTTGTGCTACTCAGTTTAAAAAAAAAAACATATTTCCTTGATTGCCAAATCACTGAGAAACATAGCTTTTGTTAAGTAAGGTTCAAATTTTCCTCTTTAGGGGGTAAGGAGTAGGGAGGAAGCAGCTTTTGAAGAGGTGACCAGAATCACTTTCACATAATTAAAAAAGAATTTAAAAATTCTTCATTTAAAAGTCTCTGCTTTAAGCCACTAAAATCTCTGCTTTAAATCACTCCCTATGATGAGGCTTAGTCCTGGCTCAGGAGATCTCAGTCCAGGTTAGCCTTAACATCCAGGGCAGGTTAGGCCCACATGAAGCTGAAGCAAACTACCTCATGGTCACAGCTGCTTCCTCAAACCAACTCATCTTCACCTCCCACTTCCCACAAGGGAAGTCTCCCATTTTCCACAAGGGAAGTACTTACACTGCAAATTCTATTAGATTCTCCAAACTGCTTTGCCCAAATTTTGTCTTCTCTCCTTAGCCAAATGATGCTTTATGAAAGTGATTTTTACAGTAGTGCTAAATTATAATTGTTTGCTTTTGAAAAGTAGCAAAAGGAAATTGTCTCAGTCAGTTTTAATTTCTGTAGGAGTCAGCTTATGTAATTACATAAAAATTAATGTTTACATAAAGCATTAATCTTGAAATTATTTGGGATTTTTGGACTAGGTTTTTCTGTACTTGCTGTGTCCCTTTAATAATTAACTACAGAGAATATTGCACAGAATGTTTATGTTTATTTTCTACAGGATATTCAAGGTCTTTGTTTATATGCTAAAGAGAAGGATATAAACATAGTAATCCCAGGAAACTCGCAAATGAGAAAAGCAAATGTAGCTTTAAACAAAATGGCCTAATGCCTTTTGTGCAAATATTTTTTCTTCATTTTCCTCTTTTGATCACATGGCAGATACAGACTTTTTGCACTCCTCTTTTTGGTCTGATGCATTCTAAACTTTGCAGACCTGAGTGCCTGCAAAATGGAAAACTTAGTGATTTACTGACATGATTATAATGTTCTTAGGTCAGTTCATCATGTTCCTGGCTTTTCTCTTGCTTTTCTGTGTAGACATGTTGAATTCAAATTTGTGACAAGAAGCATTTAATAACTTGCATCTGTCCACTTTTGCTAATTTAGCAAGTTGTTGCTCCATTTTAGCTGACAGTCTCAGATGGTCTAAACCACTCAGTACATTCTTAGTATTTTGCTTATGACAATAAAGAGAAGCTATATGCAAAGCGAGGAAAGTATTTTTGATTTTTGAAGTCGACGCTTGTGTCAGGATCCATGTGTCAGCTGGCAACTTCAAAAAAAGATATATATAAAGCTGCAAGTCTAACACTGCAGCCCTCCCTGCAGCCTCTTTGGATTAACTTTTACTGTCCTTTCATTTGTTAACAGCTTGAAAAACATATTCAACTGTTAAAATGAGAGACATGATAAAAATAATGTGATTCTGGATGAGGAGAAAATACAAAACATTGCAATCACATACTTAATCATTATGGAGGAAGTGGAAAAAATGGAAAGAAGATTGCAATTGTGAAATGGAAACTGAGAAATGAAATAATGAAATGAAATTAAATTAAATTAAATGGAAAGGGACCTTCTACAGTGATTAGAATAAATGAGACTCATTCTTTTAATTTTTCCTCTAATGTAAAGGCTTACATGCTCATAACTGGAAATACTGGGTAGTATTCAGGTCCCTTATTCTACCTTAATCATAAAAATACATTTTGCTAACGTTGGTATTAGTTGTCACTGCTGTTTATCTGTTTATCTGATAGAAAAATTAATGTGAACAAAAAAAAGGTTTCAGAGGAACCACATACCAAAATGTGCAGTTGCTGCTTCTTGAATTATCCTGATTGCACTCTAAGTTTTCAGACTATGTTTGTTTTATTTTTCTCCTTTGCCTCCTAAATCAACAGAGTCATCAACAACTGATGCTGTTTTCGTTTTGTGTTTCATCTTGTGTTTTCCATGTTTCCAAAATGAGCAAACAACTTACAGCTGAAGGGTGCTGACACATAGTAATTGCTCAATAGATACACTTTTGATGTGGAGAGAATTTGCTTTTTAGGGCAGTGAGAGAAAGACAGTGCAAATACCCCTTGTACTCAGTGGAGTTTCTAGCGGTTGACTACCTGCTGGCCATCAGTGACATCATCAAAGTGACTGAGACCCATGAGTCACTTCCCAAAAAGAACTACAGGCAATTCATATCTAGTTTTCACAATAATTTTCTGACCTGGGATTTAACTCAAGAAAAGCAGGAAGTTGCATAAGGAGGTAATGGTCAGTCTGGGGGAAATGCCAGCCTCCTTAGGCACAGCAAGCAACCTCAGAAAATCTCAAGTTTTTTTTTTTTTTTTTTTGGTGAGAAAATGCTGTTCAGTATGTAGAACCCTCACAATATGTCCCCCTCACAGTAAAAAAGTTCTTCCTCATATGGAGATTAAACTTCCTATGTTTCAACTTACACCCATTACCCCTCTTCCTGTCACGAGCCACCATTGAGAAGAGCCTGGCCCCATCCTTCCTACAATCATCCCTCAGATACTTGAACATGTTGTTCAAATCTCCCTTCAGCCTTCTCTTCTCCAGGCTAAACAGGCCCAGCTCACTTAGTATTTCCTCATAAGATAGATGCTCCAGCCCCTTAATCATCTTTGTGACTCTATGCTGGACCCTCTTTAGAAGCTCAATGTCCTTCTTGTACTGGGGAGCCTAGAACTGCACCCAATGCTCCAGGTGCGGCCTCACCAGAGCTGAGTAGAGGGGGAAGATCACCTCCCTCGACTTGCTGGCAACACTCCTCCTGATGCAGCCCAGGATCCCGTTGGCCTTCTTGGCCATGAGGGCACACTGCTGACTCATGGTTAACCTGTTGTCAACCAGGACTCTCAGATTGCTCTCTGTGGAGCTGCTTTCCCCTAATTTGTATTGGTGTCTGGGGTTACTCCTCCCCAGGCGCAAGACCCTGCACTTGTCCTCGTTGAACCTCATAAGGTTCCTCTCTGCCCAACTCTCCATCCTGTCTAGGTCTCTGTGAATGGCAGCACAGTCCTTGGGAGTGTCAGCCACTCCTCACAGTTTGGTGTCACCTGCAAACTTGCTGAGGGTGCACTCTGTGCCCTCATCCAAGTCATTGATGAAAAAGTTGAACAGCACTGGACCGAGCACTGACCCTTGCGGGACACCATGGGCCACAGGCCTCCAACTGGACTCAGCCCCATTTATCATCACCCTCTGGGCTCTGCCATCCAGACAGTCTTCAATCCACCTCACTGTCCACTCGTCCAGTTCACACTTCCTGAGCTTCCCTATAAGGATGTTATGGGAGACTGTGTCAAAAATCTTTCTGAAGTCAAGGTAGACAACACCCATGGCTCTTCCATCGTCCATCCAGCTGGTCATCTCATCATAGAAGGCTATATCATGTTCATCAGACTAGACTTTCTCTTAGTGAATCCATGCTGACTACTCCTGATCACCTTCTTTTCCTTGACATACCTAGAGATGGTCTCTAGGATGAGCTGCTCCATCACCTTCCCAGTGATGGAGGTAAGGTTGACCAGCCCGTAGCTTCCCGGGTCCTCCCTCTTGCCTTTTTTGAAGACTGGAGTGATGTTGGCTTTCTTCCAGTTCTCTGGCACCTCCCCCACCCTCTATGACCTCTCAAAGATAATAGCGGCTGAGCAATAACCCCTGCCAGTTCCCTCAGCACTCTTGGGTGCATCCCATATGGGCCCATAGATTTATGGGTGTCCAGTTTGCCTAAATAATCCCTAACTCAATCCTCTTCGACCAGCGGAAAGTCCTCCTCTCTCCTGGTTCTCTCTCTTGTGTCCAGGCTACATAGTTCATGGGGACTAGCCTTAGCAGTAAAGACAGAAGCAAAGAAGGCATTTAGCCACTCTGCCTTCTCTGCATTCTCCACCACCAAGGCATCCTCCTCATTCAGCAACTGACTAACATTTTCCCTAGCCTTCCTCTTGCTGCTGATGTATTTATAGAAGCCCTTCCTGTTGTCCCTGACATCTCTCGCTAACTCCAATTCCAAACGGGCTTTGGCCTTCCTCGTTGCATCCCTGCACTATCTGACAATGTTCCTATATTCTTCCCATGTGGCCTGGCCCTTCTTCCACACTACGTACATGTTCTTTTTCTCATTGAGTTTACCCAACATAGTCACAAAAATGAGTCAAAATTAAAATCCACTGTAACCTGAAAGAAGACACCTATGGGAATACTGGATTTTGTTGTAAATGTGGCCTCACAAATTTTGCAGAGATAGCTTTGAAAAGTATCTTATTCTGTTCGCTCTGTTAGCTCTGTTTATGTAAGAAAGAGGGTAAGCCATGTGAGCAACAGTGTATTAAATTACTATCCTTAAAGCATACTTCAGAAAGGAACATGGAGAAACTAGAATGCTTCTTAGTATTATTAAACAAAAATCAGAAAGAAAATTAGTGCCATATTTCTCCATATGAGAAAAATAATCTGATGATTAACAAACATGGATAAAATCTGTTTTTTTTTTCAGTTCTGCTTTCTCATATATCAAAAAAAGACTACAGTGAAATTTTGGCTTCTTTAAAAATCGGGCAATGAAGACCTCAACACTTGATTCTCTGGTTTATTTCTTAGGTTATAGGAGATGATTCTTCCATCTTTATATTTCTTAAATAATTATTTTGTTCTAAATATGCTTGTTAATTATTAGCCAACAAGATGATTGCATAGGGAATACTTAAGAATATTATTCCCCTTTGGAAATGCTCATATCATTCCTATTTTATTAATAAGATTTAATGTTATACTTAGGTGCTTTGTTCTGTGGATCTGGACAACAAAAGGAAGATCAGGGAAAACATGGGTCCGCTGGCCAACAAGATGGGCACCCTGGTTACAAATAACAAAGAAAAAGCAGGATTGCTCAATGCCTTCTTTGCTTTGGTGTTTACCAAGGGCAGCCCTTTAGAGCCCCAGGCCCTAGGGACAATAGAAGAAGCCGGGGGAGAGGAAGACTTGCCCTGGGTAGAGGAGGATTGGGTCAGAGAGCACCTAAGGAAACTCGATACCCACAAATCCATGGACCCTGATGGGATGCACCCCAGAGTGCTGCGGGAGCTGGCAGATGTCATAGCTAAGCCACTCTCCATCATCTTTGAAAGATCTGGAGAACAGGGGAGGTGCCGGAGGACTGGAAGAAGGCCAATGTCATGCCAGTCTTCAAAAAAGGCAAGAAGGAGGACCCAGGCAACTACAGGTCAGTGAGCCTCACTTCCGTCCCCGGAAAAGTGATGGAACGGCTCATACTGGCTGTTGTCTCCAGGCACATGGAGGACAAGAAGGTGCTCAAGAGTATTCAGC
>NW_010582014.1:236591-314909 GCF_000705375.1 Tinamus guttatus
CTGATCAGTGTCTATAAGTACCTCAAGGGAGGGAGTGAGGAGGATGGTGCTGGCCTCTTTTCAGTGGTGGCCACCAACAGAACTAGAGGTAATGGCCACAAACAGAAGCACCAAAAGTTCCACATGAATGTAAGGAAAAATTTTTTCACAGTGAGGGTGACAGAGCACTGGAACAGACTGCCCAGAGATGTTGTGGAGTCTCCTTCTCTGGACATCTCGAAAACCCGCTTGGATGCAGTCCTCTGCCACATGCTCTAGGTGACCTTGCGTGTGCAGGGGGGTTGGGCTAGATGACCTCTAGAGGTCCCTTCCAACCTTAAGCATTCTATGATTCTGTGATCATGAGGGTGATCACATAGCCTTTGCATGACAACCATGGGACCAGGCCCAGGCAACATGGGTTCATGAAAGGCAGGTCCTACCAGACCCACCTGATCTCCTTCTCTGACCAGGTGACCCATCTAGTGGATGAGGGGAAGGCTGTGGAAGTGGTCTGCTTAGACTTCAGCAAGGCCTCTGACACAGTCTCCCAATGCCTTCTCCTGGAGAAGCTGGCAGCTCATGGATTAGACTGGTGTACTCTTTGATGGCTGAAAAATCGGTTGTATGGCTGTGCCCAGAGAGTGCCATACCTTCAATTTGCAGAGATTGCCACTGAAAAACAAATAGGGGATACTTCCACTAAAGAAAGGAGATAGATAGTGCTCTTATCTTTCCCTTTTCCATATGGTATGAGTAGGATCTGACTTTCTTCCTTTAAAGCCATTAAAATATCCCTACTGTATCTTAAAAAGCTTCAGGATCAAAGGCAAATCAAATCCAATGTGGTTTAATACTTGTGAAACTCTGGAACTTCTTTTGGGTTTACTAAGCTTGTTTTAACTTGTGAAATACTTTTCCTTTAATTAAAACCCACATTTCCTGGCCTTGGTCATTTAGTTTTTCACTTAACTAAAGCGACAGAGTGCTATGTGTTAATATAATCTAAAACACATACTCAATTGGGAACAGAAAACAGGACACTAAATATTCCTTCAGACACAAAAAAAGCAAATTACTCATGAGTAAGCAAGGCAAAATAGTAGCTAAAAAGGCAGAGCATGACTAGACTACTCTTGCAACCAGATCACGAAGCAGAAGCATGAAGTAATTAACTTTCCTTAATAGGTAGTGTTCCACTACTACTGTTGAATACCAACATTTGGACGTTGGTATTCAAGGAGAGGAAATTGTTATAGAATCTCTGACCCTTATAAGCCTCTACAAGTTCACATCTGCTGAAAATCTCTCCTAAAAATGTGAGGCTAATTTCTGGAAGTTTTAGTTCTGGGAAGAACTAAATAAATCAGCAGATTTCAGAGAAAAAGAAGAAAAAAAAAGAAAAAAAAGAAAAAAAAAACAAAAACGTAGAGATTGCCTCATAAAATTAAAAAATCTAAACAGTTAATGGCATGTTTATATTACACAAACTGAAATGGAGCAATATGGCAAATTAAGAGGAAGGGAAAATGCAGCCAGAATATTCTTACTCAGAGACGTAACAGGTTGTGACATCCTGTCCTCCAGTTCATTCTCAGAGCTGAAACAGCTTCTTGCTTATATCCCAATCGTACTTGATTCTTTCCACTTCCGTACCTCATACCACAGAGTTCACACCTGACTCAGCTTTCTTCTCTGGCCTCCTTTTATAGGAACAGCAGAAGCAGACTTTGACTCCCGGTTAACTTTGTCAATTGTTGTTTGTCATCTATGCTAAATTTATTATTGTGTTTACCTGGATAATCAACAATTAAATCAAACATGACAGGAAAAAAGCCTTAGGAAATGAGAAAGAAAATGTCGAGCAATACTTATTAAAGAGAGGAATTTTTTGACTGATCTGATTTACAGTATTTTAGTACTATATATGTGTAATCTGAATCAACTAGAAGTTTTCGTCTTTAAATCTTTTGCCATAGAGAACAGAGATAATTAGTAAACATGAGAGAATATGATGGATTAAAAGGGCATTCAAGGTTACCTGTGGAGATAGAAAAAGAATTCTGAAGGTGACAACTAGACTAGTTTTGACATTTGAGAGAAATCCACTTGTAGTGGCAGATTTCTCACTATAAAAAGCCATCTTAAGAGTAGGAGGTGAAGATTCAAAGACATATCTGTAGTCACAGAAATGTTAGTGTGGGAAACAACTGGGGAAGCTTTTGACAGCATTGCATGATTTTGAAGCTATACTGACAAAACACTGTGAATCAGGCTGTGTTTGCAGAAAAAAAATGTTATGCAATACACTTCAGATAGGAGAAGGGCAGAAACCTTGACTATCTATTCTAAATACGCTGCTATACACTTAGACTTGCATTCACCTTAGAGGAACAAAATAGGGATAGGAGGAAATATATGTTTGTTAGGGAAGATTTGGCTTGCACGGTGTACAAGGAACGGTCAATAGTATCCTGTAGGGTACTTCATTCTGTGATTTTTAAATTTTCAAGCCCAGTAGACTACTGCGAGCTCTTAGAATGTCTTGCAGACAACCAAGTGTACTCTTGCCATCAGTCTTTTAACTTTTTTTTTTAACTACTTAATGAGTTTTAGCATAGGAAGTACATAGAGACGCATGCAAACTACAGCTGGGCCACTGCCTGGAAGCCTTTGCTTTGTTTTACCAGTTGTCTGAGAATTCTCACTGACGATCCATTCTAATCAAGGAGGTCTAAAAAGAGGTCACCATGACTAAGATGACAACATCTGTACTACTAGAACTAAGCAGTCTTCCTTCACCATCTTTCTGTCTACTGCCAAACCACCAAGATGTCCTTGTTTATTATTTAGAAATCCAAATCTGGATGGGGAAAAACCTAATACGAGGTGGGAAAGGAAAGTCAACATTAGGTAAGAAAACAGCATTAGAGTTACTTAGCTTGCATTAGGCTTACCCTTGTTTATTACTGGCAAATTAATTTTGGGCTGGAGAGAAGAGGAAACCTCTAATTATTTGCTTTTAACTTTTTTTTAAAACTGCAGCTGGATTTTTTTTTTAATATTCTGGGTTCCTTTACCTAATTGCATCTTCACACTGGCAAACAGACTTAAAGATATCCAAAGAAGTTGCTGTTAAAGCATTTTTTTTTCCCATGCCAATGACTATCTAAAGCTTTAAGGGGTTGCTGTTAGATTTGGAGATTGCATTTTGTTATTGTAATACATTAATTGTACGGAATCAAGAAGATTCAGGTCAGCTTTCCTGTGTCACAATGTCTTGCAATTGATCAGAGCATCTTTAGGAGCAACTGCATTTTTTCTTAACAGTTGATTTGGAACTTTTTTTTCTAGAAATGATCAGACAACACTCCTGGGGCTGGTTACAAGATCTGCTCTGGTTACCAACTGACAGCCTTATCCTCCTCATTTCTAAGAGTATAGGAGCTGTAGGAAGCTACTTTCTGCGCCTCTCCTCCAAGGATGATCAGGAACAAGGCTCCCCAAATTATGTGTGACCAGTCACATGGGGAAAATAGAATCCATTTTTTTATGACCAGAATTCCAGAATTACTGTTGCACTGGAGTCCTTTCACAGCAATGAGGCAATTAGGTTTTCTCCAACAGAAAGAATCCTGTTTATGGCTCTCCTCTTTGCTATTTCTCAGCTCTAAAGAATCAACTGCCTTGGACAGAGTTGTAATTTATGGTCAGCACATCATATTTTGTCTCTTCTGAAAAGTTGACTTAGACTTGTCCAAATGCTCAGTTGTTCCCTAAACATTTATGTTTCTTGCAAGAGAAATGATCACAGACACAGTGTGCAATGCAGCAACAGAAATGGTCACAGACATAGAGTGCGCAATGCACATGTACAATATTTTGCTTTGCCATGCCATTTCAGTGGAGCTATTAAGTGGTAGAACTTGCTTGACACAGCATAATTAGTAATCTTGCTCATATATTTTCTTTCAATTTACTGCTAAGAAAGCTAACAGTACAAAAAAGATTATTTTTTTCTGGAAAGAACAACTCTGAATCCCAGGTCTCATGATCTGCACTGTACATGGATAATATGGCAGCTCCGCAATTGTTTTCCTACTGGGATCTTATGTTGGCTGGATGCCCTTTTCCTTCTCTCTTGATGTGTATAGGTTGATTTTTTTTTTTTTAAGGAGAATAAAGAAAAGAAACTGTTCATATTCAAAGCTTAGGGCCAGATGTTGTCAGGTCCAATTCAGGAACTTCTGTGAGGCTGAGATGAAGGCACTGAAAAGTTCCTTCTCATTTCTCACATTGTCTTGTGGAAGTGCTGACTGAAATCATACTCTTTTCTTCCCCTAGAAATAACCACCTGATCCAGTTTAGCCACCAGCGGTAATCTCCCAATGAGGGGAGCAGCTTCAGTTATGCCTCTGCCTCTTGGTTGGTTAGTACCATTAGAAGAGATTGACCAAGTATTTTACCTCTTTCAAAATTAATACAGGCAAATTCTGTTGTGAAGTCACGTGTAATTTTGGGAATGATCTTTTCAGACCCTTTTCTGCAACCAGAATCTTTTGTCAGCTCCCCTTCCCTAGCACAACCCAGTAACTGCAATCAAAGGTTTTACCCAAAAGGTTGATTGAAAAATCATCAGCATTAGAAAAATAGCCCATCATGAAACATTTACTTTCTTGATACAGTTCATTAAGAGAGGCCAAAGAATACCCACATAGCAAAGGATAAAGAAGGCGCATTCTCTGTAATGCATGTAGTGAGCATTTCAGGGGCCACACAGTTCAGGATGAAGATAGTCTTTCTCTGGAATGGAGAGCTCTTCTTGGGTGCTCTTGGCTTCCTCTGTTAAAAATGCACGCCTAACTGAAAGATTTCTTGCATGTGAGAATAGCTGCTAGAAAATCTAGTTGAAAACGTAGCTTTAAATGTAAAAGGCAAAGACTTTGTTCATGTCAAGAATCTGCTGAACACTGCGTTATCCATCTGCCCATGGGTAATTTAATCTGGCACTGTTTCCAGTGATGTCATCCATGGAACATCCAGCCCTGTGGAGAGACATTCACAAGGATGGAGTTTCTCTGTGAGGCAGAGAGATTAGCAGATGCGGTAATTCACACTTGGAGCTGGATTCATATCAAGTTGTGTTTCTGGGTAAAGAAAGTTTCTGTTCTTTAAACCACATATTTTTGAAACAGGCATATGTTCAAGGGGCAGGTAGGTGAAGAATTCTATAGCAAGTTCTTCTGGCTGAAAGCTATTGTTTTAAGGAAGTGTTCTGTTATGTCATTTCATTTCATTTCTTGGCAGCTGGATTTGCAACTGTGGGATAAAGGGTGACTGGCAAAACCTGTTTTATGTTTCCTGCCCACCCCCAGCCCTCCACCCCAGTTAGAAAAAAAATGTGGTGAGATTTAATAATGAGTATTTAAGTAGCATGGTCATCATTCAAGAGTGATGATGAGTGCCTGCTTCTTCAGTCAGAATCTTACTGCTAGGTAATGGTCCTGTTGTGTTGTATTGGTATATGCTTGAATGTAGTACTGCTTGCAAAGTTTGCATGGTTTAAATTGCTATGGCTAGAGCCTCACTGCAGACCCACTTCTGACATCTTTGCTAACACTGTTTCATACTTTTTCCCGTGAACTATCCCACTAAAGACAAAAGGATCAAAACAGAGTCAGGTAGTTGTCAATATAGATGAGAAAATGTTACAATCTTTTGCTTTGTAACTAAAATACAGTCAGATGCCTGTGGTCATTCAACCTTTACAGCACAATTAAATCTATATGGGAACTGTATGTGAAGAAAATATAGCTTCTGCTTTGAGACCTGTAGAATAGCTCAGCTTTTTGAAGCTGGGAATATGCACATTCAAAGCAGTTTATCTGCTACTACCTGGCAGCTTCTTTGAGAATCACTCCTTAATCTATGGTCTTCCCAGCAGGACTCAGAAATTGTTAATCGTGGGTATGTGTTTCCATGACTCCTCCCACACATTCCAACCAGGAGGATAAATACAGCTGCAGATACTGGCCAGCTATCTGCTTTTTTCTCCCATGGCTTAGCTACAAATTATAGCTGCCACTGAGAGAAGGTGTATGAAAAGAGCAGTAGACTCTCTGCAACTAGGCAGCAGAAAACCATCAGGATTTCCGCACACAGCAGCTAGGATTTGGTTGCCTTTGTGAGTTTCACCATGTAGCAGGAGTTACATAAAACAAATACTTCATGAGAAAAATGTAGCCTTTCCCCACCTCCATTAACTTCAACAAGGCAATCACACTCTTCATGCTTTGGTTTTATGAAAAATTGCCACTGAGTGTTTCTTACTCATGAAGAACACCTCAAAAATTATATCTCTTGTAGACAAATTGTTGAAAGAAGACCTAAATCAGTTCACACAATCCATGCAAAACATTAGCTTCTCCCATTATATTAATTTGAAGCTGCTAAGCATCAGTGAAGAAATCTCATTACTTTTAAGCCTCTCTTATCCAGGTCACTGACTGGAACTTGTTATTCACCAGCGCAGTTTACACTATATGCCTGAAATCTAACACTCTAAAGGAGGTCAAATAGGAAACTTGCTTGCTTGCTTGCTTTTTTGCTTGCTTTTTTTGCTTTCTTTCTTTCTTGCTTGCTTGCTTGCTCTCTTGCTTTTTCTTTTTCTGGCAAGAGCCTTCACAGATGAGCTTGAGTAATTATTTTCATTTTGTGAAGGATTCTACAGAACACATTGGGTTTTGAAGTGCTTTCCACATGACGAGTTCTCAAAGGCTGGCTCTAAACTCACTAGTAAGGACTCATGCACTCCATTCCCTAGTTAAACTTATGCTTCAAATGGAGCATCCCTGGAAGTCATCTAACCTGTGCACTCATATTTATTTTCATAGACTTCAGTGTGTGAAGTGTAAGGAGAGAAGATAGGAAAAATTGAGACCCATGTATTTAAAAGCACTTCAGGCTCTGTACAGACAAAGCTGAAATTTTGTCCACAGAGTACCCTCTTAAAAGCCAGGCCTCATGTTGAAGCTGTCTAATAAAATCGATTCATAATGCAACACCAGGACAATCTCAAAGAAAAGCTCTCTTTCCAGATTTCAAGTGAGGACTTCATGGCCACAAATATCCTGTGGGCTGCACTTTGGGATTTCCTGCACTATTTGACAATTATTCAGCAAATGTAAAGTCATTACTCATTCATACAACCTCCCTAACCTCTCAAATCTGTAAATTACACTGGATGAAGAAACATAGTCCTCACCATAGTAAAAGAGATTAATAGCTGCCTCCATCAGTTAAAACTGTCTCCTGCAGAAGATGATGGCAGATAATGTAGGAAACAATACGAAAAGCACTGAAAAACACCTCAATGTTTATATTATACAGTATCAGTATACTTCTTCCTGACTTCATCTGATGATTGCTTAATCTCAGGAATCTGTGCTGACTTAATTACATGGAAGCAATAAGCATGTCTACTCTGCATGCAAATACCTGCTCAACATGCTTTGAGATTTTTTAGACTAAAGTTAGCATTAAGTTCACCTCTAGGTTCTGCTAGAAGCATAATCAAATTAAGAAACTCTTACGTGCTTAGTCAGAGTTACAATTAAGCACTGACTGTGAGGTCCATACTGAAACTATACATATCACCATGTTTTCTTGAAAAAAAATTAGCTCAAGGACACATTTGAGCTGTCCCTCAGAAAAAACATCAATGAGAATTACTCATGTAATTATGTTTAAAACTTAGTTGACATCTTGCTAAGGTCCCATTGCCTATCTCTTAATCTTGCTCAGAAGAGATAAATGTCAAAAAGTTATGCTGGAGTTCTGATTCCTTATACATAAAAACAACAATTTTTGATGATTGTAGATAGGAATGTTGAGGAAAATGTTTTAAGACTTGAGTTAATCCTCCTTTTTAAGGAGAATTGTCAGCTACAGCCAGAGCATAAACTGAATGGAGATGGATGATCTCACTCTACTTCTACAACAGAAATAACAGACAGCATCAAGATTTCTTTTTAATAAAAACTGAATTTCCCTCATAAAATACCAATTCATTCAAATTTATCAAGCGATCTGAACTTATAGTTTTGGATTACTTATCAACACTTGAAAGAGTAAGGGAAACCTACTGCAGAAAAGCCAGGGATCAACTAGCACATATTTACTGTTGGATGCTGTCCACGCATTGGGATGAACCTTGGTGGACTGGATCCATCTGTTCTGGTATCCTTTAAGATGGCAATTCAAAACAGTGGAATCACAACCTGGAAACCAAGGAAGAGTGTATCCTGCCAAAAAATAGCTGAGTTCTTGTCATCATTACATTTGCAATGTTTCTGCAGTATTTTTACTGTAAACATTCTATCTTTTATAAAACTTCATCAGAACAACAATTTTAGGAAGAGTATATATATATTTATCTGCTCCATATGCAACATACTTACAATTATAAATGCTCTAGAGCGTGTTCATCCTTTGTCCCAGCACCGCTCAACCACTTAGGCTGAGAAGTTAGAGTTTAAAGAAGATAAAAGTTACACCCTCCCCTCTCTGTGGATGTAAAATACTGGGGTTCCTTACACATGCCCTTAACACTGTTAGCTTTTTTATTAGGAAACAAGCCACTTGCTCCATATTTGGTCACATATTTAATGGCATGACCTAATGCAAGGCCAGAACTTAGTCTTCCTTACTTCTACAATACGAGCATTGGTCAAATTCTCCAGTCCACATTTTGCTTGGAAGAAATAGGGAAAAATGTTCTTTCTCAGATTGTATCCAAAATAATTCAGCATCCAGAAATACTGTTTGGAAATTTGAGACAGTGCAGGGTTGTACTAGTCTGACTGGAATGCCTGGACTCTTCATCAAAAGTGACAACTTATGCAAGTCTTACAAAAACAAAAATAGAAACATTAAGAAACATAACGTCTATAATATTATTACAGCTCATCAAAAAGAGAAACTTTCCAAATAACTGAGCAGTATTAGCACAAAATGATACCTCGTTTTTGTCTTAAGAAAGCTAGATTCCAGTTCCTATCTAATAAGGATTTACCACAACCAACAAATTATTTGAAATCATTATGGATACTCAAAAATCTGATGTAATATACACTTCAAATGTTCATAATTGCGTCGTAGTCAATGACCAAAGAACACAAAATGCAGATATTTTAAATCTGTTGTATCTTCACACGCTTTTGCTTTACACACTCTTTAAAGACAAAAAACTCATAATCATTCATTTCAAGTGTAGTTGCAGTCAGAATAGTGAACTAGAAAAAAAAATGAGTTCAACATTTCTTTTCCACAAAAGCTCCCTTATCAATCATAATTGGATGATAAAAGGATAGTAAATGAGGCACAGAATGCAATATGGCAATTTAAATATATACATTAGAGCCTTCATTTAATGGTGCTGATAAAGTGTTTTATTATAGAATACTATATGAATGAAAATCATTCAATGTATTTGAGTCTGAAATCTTAATCCATGAATTCAAACAAAGTCTTTTGATGACAATATAATAACAAAGCAGTCATCTGTGAGAAAACCCTCTGAATTTGAATCAATATCATAAGGTGATTCAAATGGTTTTCTTTATAGAGGCTTTGAATAGAAACCCATAAAAAAAACAACAACTTACGGCAATTTATTAGGGGACAGCAAAAGTGAATATGTAATGGAAACGATCACTAGCCCCAGGAAGAATATGAAAGACTTGTTTGTTTGTTTAAATAAAATCTAGATGAATACTGGCAGGAGATATCATTAAGTGTTGAACAGTTCAGAGTCTTATAGTTGAAATGTCCCTGAGTAGGTATTGTGCTCACTTTGGGACCTTGTTCTCAGTCACAATGCCTTTGTTAGTTGATGTCATCTGTTCCTATATTGAATGTGGTGAGATTAGGGAAAACTTTTCAAAACATGTGGAAAAATGCCCATTTGTACTTTGTATTTTGTGATAATTCCTCCTTTGGAGATTCTGTGGCGTTCGTCCAGCAAAATTTTAAATGTGTCACATTATGCTGAGATATCCCAATATAATAACCCAAGATGACCTTGATCCAGTGAGGATCTCCAGTGTGTGAAAATGGTGACAGATTTCTCAGACAACTGAAACAACCATTCTGCATTCTTAAAAGCTGTACCAAAACATGGCAGCCAACACTTCCTGGAAAATGTTCATCTTCATAATATGAGAATCTCCAGAGTTCCTACCTACGTGCTACCCTTTTACCCGAACACGGCAACTACAAGCATCATCCACTCAGAAAAAAATGTATGAGGCTAGATCAAACTTTCTAAGCAAATTAGCTCATGGGAGCATGTTCTTGCTTCTTTTTTGGTTGTACTTTCAGGGGTCTGCTGGCTTCATGACAATCCCTGGTAATTCTCAGTCCTCCAAACTCCTCGTATGCCAATAAGCAATACAGTTCTCTCTTCAATCTTACTAATTCTTCTGCTTGTTTATTTGAATGAGGAACTTGTTTGTTTGAATGAGGAACCAGCACTACCATCTATTCTGGCTACCTTCATTCATGCCATGGCAGGAACCTGGGTATAACTGAATCCACAGGAGCAGCAGATTTGTGCTGTGGGGTTGTGCTAAGGGTGACTGTTGTACCAAAGTCAGTGCACTAATAAGGAGAGAGTAAGAGCAAACTGAAATGGTAGCAGACTCCTCTGGTTTAGTGTCATAATGAAATAGGCAACAAAAGGTCCAAAATGTAGAGCTAGTAATAGTCTTTCTGTGAGATATATGCTGACTGGCATGAACAGCTGACATAGCCTTCAGTTATGTGAAAGTAGCACTTGAAATACTGCAGAAATTCTTTATTTTTAAAACACAAACTAAACAGTATATACCAGATACTCGTGGGTAGTAATTGAATGGTTATACTTGCCAAGACAAACCCATGTATGGCATGCTTTCTAAGAAAATAAGCTCAAAGAAAATAAGCAAGATTTCATGTGCCATGAAATCATGTGCTGCGGACATAACAGGAGCCACACAGAGATACATAAGAATTAAACACTTGCATATTAGAATCAAATTCTTGTTACACAGTGGTTAAAAAAAAAAAAGTGTCCTTTTTGAAGACATTCTCTGAAGTCTCCCTCAACAGGTAGACAGCTGAAGAGAAAATCCTTTCAGGACGACAGAGAGCAGCTGTGGGAATTCAGGTTGTTTGCAAAAGGGATAAATCATAAGATAAGTAGAAGACTTTTTAAGGATGGATTTCTTTTCTGTTGAAGAAGTAGAATTTTCACCATTAGCTGAACTATTTTTCAAGTGTTTGACAGAGTCAAGTGTCCTGCGCAAATACCTACTACACTGCTGTTAATAAACAAGCGATCTTACAAAACATGGTGGGATACAAAGGAAAAGGCAGGGTGGGGTGGTTTGCTTTTCTCCTTAGGTCTGATAATGAGTTTTGGCTCCCCAAGCTGTTTGTGGTCTGTTTGTTCACTACTTTATTTAGCTGAAGGTGATTTTTCAAGTCATCATACTCAAGTCATGTTCTATCTCCTCTGAACATAGATTATGATACAAATGGAACCTGGACAAACATTTTAATAGAGAAACCCAAAAGACCAGTCTCTCAGTAATAAGATAATTTACTCTTTTATGGGCTAAATATATATGTACATATACTGCTACATATCTGTGTACATGGAGATACATGTATATGTGGACATATCTGAGTGTACTAACTCAGCTACTGCCTTTATTATAGATCTTTACACAAATCTTTCTGAATTAATAGGAGACACATAAATACCAAAGAACTAAACAACTGATTATTAAAACCAACTCTGAATACAATGAATTGAGCTAGCTGTAAATCTTTAGCTATAGGTAATCAGAAGAGTTCCTGGCTGACATAAGTTTTCATTCAGATCATTAGCATTACTTCTATTTACAACACTAAGTATTAAAAAAATAGTATCCATATCAGGCAAGAGTAAAAAATCCTATTTTGCTTTCCTAGATCAAGTCAGTGAAAAATTCCCTCCAGTCACTAACCCAGTGAGACATGTCAGTTTTTTTATTTTCATATGGTTAATATATATAATGCTGCCTTGGTAAGAAATGGGGGAAAAAATGCTTAAGTCTGAGAAGTCTTCTGCAGTGCTAATGTAGATGAGAACAGTGAAAGACATGCACTTGATATTTACGATTTACCACTTTTATGTGGGAACTTTTGACTTTGTGACATTGGAGTCTGTTTCGGTGAAATGGATTCAGATGTTGCAAAAATGCACCATTTTTTCCAGAGTATAAAACTAATGGACTCTAGAGTAAGAACTCTGCTATTTTTGTTACACAAAATAAATCAAAATAAGCATTAGACTGACAATAAGTAAAATTACAGTCATAAATAATCTGTTGCCTTTGTTAGGTTTTATGTTGTGTTTTGTAGGAGAAGTTCAAACCCCAGTATTCTGAAAATCCTTCTCATGTAGGCTGAAATCCTTCACTCTACATTGAAAAAACAAACAAACAAACTAAAACACTGGAGTGTATCTATACCAATTTACTTTTCTGGAACTTAATTTCATTTAGTGCAAGGGAGGAAACAGTGTAATTGTCATAGTTTCTCCTGGGCATGATTTTTAGCAGATCAGAGAATATTTGCAACATCGCACCTTGCAGGCCTTATGGTTTTAAGAGTTCCATTTTTTCAGCAGAAAGATCTGCTGGCCATGAGAGTTCAGAATGAAAAGAAACCTGTTAGCTTTGATGCTCTAGTGTTGAAGTCCCAAATGGAAAGCAGAGATGTTTTTCCCTAGGCAATGTCAGAAGTTTTTTTTTTAAACATCCTCTCCATGGCTGGAAAATTCATGTGTTCTAGAGTCACAAGACTCATACACTAGGATGTGAGTGACTAGGGACAGACAGAGTTCAACTGTCTGTTTAATGTTCTGTGCCCTTTATGCTTCCATACCAATAAAATTAGACCCAAAAGTTAATTGGCATAGTTTGAAAAGAAAAGGAGACTCTGCCTTTAATCTTATCATTTAGTTCTTCAGTACCCTGTTTCAAGGTCAGACCAGAGACTCTATTTATCACCTTAAAAGTATATAACCCTCCGAATCTGAACTCTCAAATCAGCCTCACTAAAGATCAAAATACAAAACAAGAGTAAAGACCAACCTTGCCCTCCCACCTCGCAAAAAAAAAAAAAAAAAAAAAAGTAAAAGTCTTGTATGGAACTGAAAAATCTTTCACAATGCTTTCCCATTACAAGACTGACACTCTCTATCGCACATATGCAAAAATCTCCCTACAATAGGACTGGTTGAAGAAAGTCAGTGCTCCCCCCACAAAGTCACATAATGAGGCCATGTAGCTGCAAGTCTCAACAGTTTCTTTCTTCCCTTTTCTGCATCCTCTTTCTCAGTAAATTTATCACAAATTCTTAGCTCACACCAGGCAAAGGAACAAACACTGATGAAGATAAATCCATGGAGTGCAAATAGGCTGATAGAACAAGAAATAAGACTATAAGGGATCCTGGCCTCTGCCTCTACTCAGCTCCAGGTGAGGCCACTCCTGGAGTATTGTGTGCAGTTCTGGGCACCCGAGGACAAGAGGGATGTGGAGCTTCTAGAGAGGGTCCAACATAGAGCAATGAAGATGATTAAGGGACTGGAGCATCTATCTTATAGGGAAAGATTAAGTGTTCTGGGCCTGTTTAGCCTACAGAAGAGAAGACTGAGAGGAGATCTGATCAATATGTACAAATACCTGAGGGGTGAATGTAGGGAGGATGCAGCCAAATTCTTCGCGGTGGTGGCCAGTGACAGAACAAGGGTAATGAGGACAAGTTGAAATACAGGAAGTTCCATCTCCATCTGAGGAAGAACTTTACTGTGAGGTTCTTCCAGAGCACTGGAACAGGCTGCCCAGATTGGTCATGGAGTCTCCTTCTCTGGAGATCTTTAAAACCCACGTGGATGCCACCCTGTGCCATGTGCTGTAGGTGTCCCTGATTTAGCAATGGGGTTGGAGTAGGTGATCTCTAGAGGTCCCTTCCAACCTTAACCATTCTGTGATTCTGTGATACTGTAATAAGGTAGAAGTGAGAATTTGTTTGATTTGGAGATGGTGTGCATGGAACAGCATTTTCTTGTAAGCTTCCTGTTCACCCTAGCAAAGCTGCCTAGCTCAAGGGAGACGTCTTGATTGTTCAGTTTTTAAAATTTGAAACCAGTAGGGCTCAGGGCTGACAGACACCATATTACACGTTCAAATTCTTGCTGGAGCATACTGCCAGCCTCGTATCACCTAGTGGTGTCCCCTGGTGGGACCTTCTGCCAAGAGGCTGGTTTTACATCAAAAGCAGAACTAACTGATCTCAGATTATCACCTCTCTGTCCTTCCTGCCTCCATCATGTGTGAACATTAAATTAATATGACCCACAGCAAACTGACAGCAGGGAGAGGTTTCTGCTTCCTAGGGAAGAGGGCAAATAGAGCTTAGATGCCTGCATTACTTGATAGAGGGAGAGTGTGAAAGATTTGAATAGACCTGGTTAGTTTTGAGTTCTAACATACTATATATCAAAGTGTAACTCAAAGGGCATGTTTATCGGACTTTTGCAGACCAGGGAAAGCCTGTTCTACCTAAACCCTGAAACCAGACAAAAACCATGTAGTTGTTGGTGTCAAGTCCTATTTAAGAAACACTGTTGAAAGGGTGAAGTACATTAGTTTGGAGATGTTATACATTACACAAATGTGTGTCTTCAGTCTGCCTTCAAAAGCCTGCATAGTTAAATTCAACTTATTTTCATAGATGGTCTTGAACCAAATATTTCCACAGATGGCACTCAGAAACATAAAAATTAATCTTTGCATTTGTAGATGTACTCAAGATCTTTACATACATGTCTGTCTTTTGAACATCCTTTTGGATTTTGGAAGATCAGTAGAAACAAATCAACTTTGTTTCATTAACTGGCATAAATTCTATTCTCAGATATCTTCTGACTGCCAAGATACATCTTTTCATAAATCTGATTTTGCCAAACCTAAGCTCCCACTGCTGGAGAAATTCATTCACAGTCTTTATATTCAAGACGGAGTTTAAGAAAGCTACTTCTGAACAAGGTCAATAGTTAATTTGCAGCTATGTGTTACCCCTGGATAAAACAAGCAAACGAAGCAGCCTACTAATTTGATATTGTAGGCCAAATAAAGTCTTGACACACTGGGAGGGGAGTTCAGTAGACAAAAATGATTACAATGTTTAAGAGACTTAATAAAATTTATTGGGCAGAACTGTCCTGCTTCCATTTTCATCCCCACTAGTTTTGCATAAAGTAATTAGAATAGAATTAAATTCATACAGACTCAGTGGTGACTGAAGTTTCCCTGGATATATCTGCCCACAGAGAAAGTAAAAGTAAAAAATAAAACCTTACAGGGAAACTATAATTACATTTCAAGCTGAGCACCTTCATTTCCAGCAAGATCTCTGCTGCGTCTCACAACTTTGGAAAGATTTTCTGATGACAGAATGGATTGTTTTTCCTGTTGCACTCTCTCTTTCAGGCTGTCTACAAGCAGTTGCTGAAATGGATTTAAATGTAGAAATGGTATTTCGAATAGAGTCTGGAAATTGTAACACATCAGAAATGACAAAGAAATAATTCTTTTAAAAGGGAAGGAATGCAAGATGGAGCAAGAAAGCATGCAGGTTGAAAGAAGAACTGAAAGGCTCTTTTGACGTAACACAAATTTAATTCTCTCTAAAATTTTGGTAGGTATTTATATCCATCTCTTATTGCATATTCCTCATTCATATATTTTCAGTAACAATGAAGCAAGCAGTAGGCAAAGAGAAGTCTTCAGTCAAAACACTTTCTGACTCCAACAAAAGACACTTAATGGAGGAAGCTTTTTGTTCTTGAATATATCAGTCATTTGGTTTAGTAAACAGAATTAATTAAAAATGAATTAATACCATATTTCACAATCAGACTTCAGAAATTGTCCCCCTCAATATGTGTCTGATGCACTTTTCTAATGTCTTACAATGGTGTAGGATAAATGTATTTCTCGCCTCCTTTTACAGCACTATCCCACCAGTGTCAAAGAATTATGCAGGTACCCCAGTAATTTAAGGGAATTTTACTCAAGTTAGTCAAAAGGACTAACTCTTGCTTACAATGTGGCTTCCAAGCTTCCTTGTCGCTCTGGGAACTGCACCTGTCTTATCTTCAAATCGGCTGCTTTGAAGACATCACAAAAACGTCATCTCTAATGTTAAATCTATAAAATAGAGGTGAATATCTTTTTTTTTCTTCTTCTTTTTTTTTTCCACAAGACTGTCCTGTTCCCTTACACAGAATAAATAATTGTGAGTACAATATATAATTCAATCTTGCTAAGCCTTTCCATAGAGAAAACTAACAAGTAATTTGGAGCCAAAAAAGTTCATGAGGGCTTCTATTAAAGTGGTGCTACATACAGACTTAGAACTAACTTTTGTTAAACTATCTAGGTCTACTTGGAAAAATTGATTAAGAGAATTTTTTTTTTTTCTGTGAGAACAGGGAACATTAACCCTGGTGCCTGTAGCTTTTTGAATAAGAAGCAACTGAGTGTATGATCAAAGGTTTCGGAGGGCTCGGAGGGCTCTGTAACTGAAATTTGGTTGACTGCTTAGGTTGCCGAAATCAGAGACTGTGAACAACAAAGGTTTGGACAGACAACACTCAGTAGTGCTGCCTGAAGAAATAAAATCTATCCTGAACCTCAATCACTGGATCCTTACCAACAAGACTACAGAAAGGAAAAACAATGTGATGAGAATTATGTGATGAAAATTAAAAACATTAGTATATTCGAAAAGAAAAAATGGCATACACAGTTCCCTCAACAGCTCTGTCCTCACTGCAGATATAGGATTAATAAAGACCTCTAAAATAAAGCAAATATGTTTGTCACAAGGAGACACTGAACTCTTTCAATACAATTGTTCTCATTTTCCTCCTGATGTACATTGCTGCTAAAGTAACCAAAGCATACTGAGTACCCAAAGTTAATAACATTTCCATAAACAAGAGTAGCAAGGACTTAGCTTTGACAAGCAATGTTGTAAGCTGGCATGTCTGGCTGCTAAAGAAGTATGCACTGGAAAGGCACACAGATCCTAACACTCTGTCTTTGATAACTGTTATAGGCAGGATGGTCTTCATATCATTTCAAGCCTTTGGTTAAGGAACTTGTGCACTTACACCCCTTCAAACCTAGGGCACTTCCCTAGAAGTCTAAAATTACTTCTGTTTTCTCCTTAGAAGGCTGCCTTGGAATACTTGATCTTTTAAAGATTTCATATCCAGCATTATTAATTTGACACCTATATAATGATATATAATGCATACAATGCAAGAGATGTTCTCATAAAAGAACAAGATCCACATTAAAGTGACCTCCTCAGTCCTACATTTCTTCCCTCAAACACAATATTTGGCTCATATAGCCTATGAAACAGCTGAACAGGATCATATTAAAAAAGAAAAAAAAAGTTTCCAGCAGACTGTCTTGAGACAATTATATCATAAGCTGTGCAAATCTGTTTCAAGGGTTCCCTCTTCCATTTGCAATTCATGAAGAATGTTGGAACCCTGACAGAATGCTTGAGCTGGAATTGCAGGTACCTTGTCCCTGAATAAATAAACCTACCATTAAAAGAAGAAAATGTATAAAGAACACATTGCTCCCAAAGCTCCTTAAAAAAAAAAAAAAAAGAAAGAAAAAAAACCCCATTAATTAGACACATTTCCCTTCTCCTCTAAAACTAACTCAATTAGAGTGTAATGGACGAACACCTGTGACAGGTTTATGATGGCTGTGAGAATACTGCATGTTTAAATATAAGTAGCATATGAAATGAAAATCAGTTGTCAATGAAATACTCATCTGCTGTTGATTTTTAGCTATTTGGAAGTACCTCCTTTCTTTGTCCCCAAAGTGACAGAGACTAGTTCAATCTCTCTTTCAGGAGAGAGGGATTACTGCTTTTTCCTACTTCTTACTTGCTCCCCAGGGAAGAAGGGACAATATGCCTGTGGGGCACCAGTGTTACTGCCCATGTGCTCTCTAAGCCTCCTCCTCTTTCACTCTCAAGGACAGTGGAGTGAGCTTGACATTCTTGGATCTAGTGTTATACTTATGTTCTAAAGAGACTTGGTAAAGCAGTGAAGCAGAGCATTAATTCTCTTATGAGACTCATGCATCAGTGCATACATAGGCCCCATGCATGCCTATCATGCCATATTAACATGGTGTTGATATGTCCAAAGTAAAGTAGTTTTCAAACTTCCAAAACTTTAAGGCTGTTTTAAAAGTTGTATTTCCTCAGAATGTGCTCATTTTCAAGAGCCCACATACCCTGCTTCAGTCTCTGAGGTCTTCTTGCTTCAGCCAGACAAGGGCGGTCAGGCTTTATCAATGATTTTGTATTTCAAAGCTTCACTTGTATACTTAAAGTTGCATATGTAAAGAATGGCTGTTCTTTAATCTGCACAACAAAAATTGAGCCAGAGTTGGAGAATAAGGGTCTTCTGGGATATATGTTGGCCCCTTATTATCTAGGAAGCGTGTTTGAAACTATTCATACTTTACCAGTCATAATTATTTATTTAAAATAGTGTACATTCTATTTTTAATCTAACTTTATAGTCTATTGCCTGGAATAGTAATATTGTCTGGGCAGAATAGGAACCTGAGATTATAGAGCATATAGTATCAAAATCATGTCATCTTAAAAAAAAAATCTCTATTTTAAGGGACCTTTAATATTCACAGAATCACAGAGTGTTGAGGTTGGAAGGGACCTCTAGAGATCATCTAGTCCAACTCCCTGCTCCAGCAGGGACACCCAGAGTACGTGGCACAGGGTGACATCCAGGCAGGTTTGGAAGATCTCCAGAGAAGGAGACTCTCTTAAATAGTTTTATTTTACAAAGAGTTAATAATTAGAAAAACAATTTTAATTCCAACATACATCAAATGAAATGCCCTAGAGTCCTTTTCTTTTGCATTCCAAATATTAATTCTGTTCTGCTATTTAACATTTCAAATTGTTTCCATGGATTTTTATTACACGTTAGTGCTACAGTGTACCCTCAGCAAATTTGCAGATGACACTAAGCTGGGAGGAAGAGTTGATGAGCTTGAGGGTAGGAAGACTCCGCAGAGGGATCTGGGCAGGCTGGATCGATGGGTTGAGACCAACTGTATGAGGTTTAACAAGGCCAAGTGCTGGGTCCTGCACTTCGGTCACAATCAGCCCATGTAACGCTACAGGCATGGGGCAGAGTGGCTGGAGAGCTGGGCTGCAGAAATAGATCTGGGAATGTTGGTTGACAGCCAGCTAAACCTGAGCCAGCAGTGTGCCCAGGTGGCCAGGAAGGCCAAGGGCCTTCTGGCTTGTATCAGGAACAGTGTAGCCAGAAGGACCAGGGAAGGGATCATCCCCCTATACTCAGCACCCCGAATACACCCCGAATACTGTGTTCAGTTTTGGATCCCTTGCTACAAGGAGGACATTGTGGTGTTGGAGTATGTCCAAAGGAGAGCAATGAAGCTGGTGAAGGGGCTGGAGCACAGACTCTATGAGGAACAGCTGAGGGAGCTGGGGTTGTTTAATCTGCAGAAGACTAAGGGGAGACCTTATGGCTCTCTACAGTTACCTGAAAGGAGGTTGTATTGAGGCAGAGGTCCATCTCCTCTCCAGGATAATTACACATAGAACAAGAGGAAATGGCCTCAACTTGTGCCAGGGGAGGTTGAGGTTAGACATTACCAAAAATTTCTACGTGGAAAGAACGGTGAAGCATTGGAACAGCCTGTCCAGGGAAGCGGTGGAGTCACTGTCTCTGGCAGCGTTCAAGAAATATGTAGATGAGGAGCTTAGGCACATCGTTTAACAGGTATGGTGTTGAAGGGCTCACGGCTGGACTCAATGATCTCAAAGGTCTTTTCCAACCATTATGATTCTAGGATTCTACAGACTGCATACAAACTGGAGAAAAAAAAAAAGTGATGAAAGTAATAAAATGCCATTTTTGCTTGCTTTGGAGATTGCACATTATACTGAAGATGAACACTATCTATATAATTAACTTGAAAACAGATTGGGTACCATTTTGATAAACCAGCCATGAGCAGTACCCATTATTGTTAAAATATTAATATATTCTTACATAATATAAAAAGCATACTATTGTAAAAGCTACAACAACGGCCTGTAGAAGACCAGCTTAGTAAAGGAACATAAGCAATTGGGGGTGCTTTTGATGGGGAAAAGCTGTGCTGCTTACAATCATGTAACAAACCCAAAGTTCCAAATAAAACCCCTTTATTAAGGCTTCCTTTCCAAAAGACCCTGAAAGCTCCATATATTTTAAAACAATAAGGGAAATCATGTGTGTACTAGGCCTTACTTTATTGCTTTGCTAAATTAGTTGCTTCCATACAACTTTCCTGCCATTAAGATGTAAATGAGGAAAGTAAAAGGTGGAAGCTGAAGAATTTGCTCTCAAAGCAAGAATCTGAGATACATTCCCACCACCTGTGAGATATTAGTAGCAAGTTGTGAATAGATCTGATAAAATTACTATGTATTTGTAGGATAAGGCAGCTGTTGCAAAGCAACTTTTGGCTTACACATAAGGCCTATTCATAAACTATTTTTATTATTCCCAAACTCCAGCAAAACTGAAAGGACCACTACCTAATTGTTACCATACTGTTGATTCAAAAGCTATTTGCTTTGCACTGAAAAAGCAATTCCCATTTCTCAACTGCCCCTCTTCAGCCTTCCCCTCTCTGACCCTTGAGTGCTTCCAGTTATAGCATCCAGTTTCTAAAATTAAACTTGAGTCCATCTTAAAACTCATAGTTAAGAGAATTCAGATAAATGAAATGCCATTTAAAAACATCTTGGATCAATGATATCCCTTTCCTGTGCTATTCTTTCCCTTGTCTCAATTAGAGTATAGCTTGTTGATTGTCTAGATACTTTCCTTTCTTTTTTTAATGTTACTTTTTATTATTTTCATTTTAAATGTTTACTTTCCTTTTACCATTCTGCATACATAAGGAAGCACAGGTGAATTTTATATGTAACTACAGGTGTTCAATACACATTGATGTGACTTCAGTGAAACGTATGTTTGCAGCCAAAAGAGACATATGGACCCAGAACTTTCATAATTAGTCTAGTGTAACATCATTAATATAGAGCAAGAGTGTCCTGTTGACAGTAGATTAATTCAAAAGATTACATAAGATTTCTAAATAAGTTAAATTTTTAATCTTTGCTGCATATTCTCAAAGCAAATGTAAAATTCTCATTTATGATCTAAAGTGAATATGTGTCTAAATAAGCTCACAGTTAGTTAGACTGTTTTATAATGCCTGTATAGTTTACCTACTAACTCTTATATGATCAATTTTACTGGCAAACCAAAAAACTGTTTTGCTGTCTTTTTATGCATTGCCTTAGCCTTCTTTTAAGTATCTATGCTTCACTCCATAAAAAGTACAAACCATACATTCAGAAGACATTCTTTATTACCCTCACATCTGAAATGTAAACAACTAGGAAACAGAATCTCTTCTTCCTTATTATTGCAGTCTTAAGAAAATCATGCAGTCTTAAGAAAAACAGTGCACATATTGGGTACTTTAAATGAGATAAAAATCAAGGAGAGTATAATCTATTCACTGATGTTAGATTCAATTTTATTGTGTGTTATTTTTGCTCTGTATAGTGATTTCACCATATATATGCATATATATATACACACATTGACAAACATTTTCAGGGCACTCTGAAATATAACAGAAAGGGAAAATTCGGCTTCTAGGATGACATAACAGAGCTGAAAAGTTTCATATTCTCTCAGAAGTTTCATCAGCAGAACACCCAAGGGCCGTATATTTTCTACATTGTTCATATCAAATGGGGAACTACATGAGCTACCTGACCTCCTCATTTATATCCCCAAAGAAACAGTTATATGTAATGGTTTCTAACAGATAGAAAGTCAAACACTGACACATTACATGGAAGCACTGCAGAGAAATTTCAAGTAAATACTGCAGAAGTTTACTCTTTCCAAGTGCTTATTCTGTGCTATTTTTGTCTTACTAAAATACTTCATTTCCTCTTCAGAGTCATCTGTAAAATTCATTTTTGATCTCTTTGGTCCCCTTTTTGGGTAATTTGTATATTCCAATGTCTGTATCCTATTTAGTTACTTGTATAATGCATTGTTTTGCAGTTATATTAACACTCACAGTCTAAAAATACAAAGTCTGTTCAGCAGCTTTCTTGAGCCTTTGCCCAAAGCTATTTCTGATACAACAGTTTACCACAAGAAAAGAAAAAAAAGGTTTCTTTGACCCATTTTTTTGTATCAGCATGCGTAAACCAAATATTGGGTCTATTATGTGGAATAATGTTTCTGAGAAACAGATAGTCAATTAGGTCTTAACAAATATTAGATAACTTAATAATATGCTCATGAAAAATAACTAGAATTAAACGCAAAACATGCGAATATTTTCATAACTTTGACCTTTTGGAAAATCTCATAAAAAATCTTATGTAAAGGATGTGAGTAGAAAAGTTCTTTAAAAGAGATATCTTTCTGATTTTTATGTTTTTTAGATATTTAAGGTGTTAAACTGATCTTTTGTACATATGTTTTTCCAACAATCTAGGGTCAATGACTTTTCATACTGAGTGAAATATAGTACAGAAAATAAGTTTTCTGATTCACTTCTGTGAAAAAAATAAAATTATGACTAAATAGTTTAAAATATATTCTACTAATGTTCATTTGAATTAATTGTCCTCGGTTGCATATTGCATTGCAACATTGCAATGAGACCGTCTTTTTGGCATGAACACATGCACAAAAGTAATGCTATATAGCATAACTTTTTTACTTCTGAAAAAAAATTTTGCTTTTGAAGACAAAGGTGTTTGAAACAAAAATGTTGCCGAATTCACTCAACAAATATAAACAAATTTTCTGTATTAATCTGCTGACATGCTTTCTACTAATCACTGGAAAAGAACTCAATTCATTCCAAGAAATTTCAAAAGCTGAGCAAAATAATATTGAACTGATTAGGAAAAAAAAATAAAGAAAAAAAAATCAAACCTGCTCACAGGTATAGAGTGAAGAAAAACAGGCACTACATGTATAGAATAAATTATTCATTACACAGAGATCAGCATTGAGGTATATTTTACCTCATTCTTATAAAGGAATGTCTGTATATACATAAAGGATTAATCCAGCATTGTTTAAAACTCCCTTAAAGGAAGTGCATAATCATCAGTCATTGACTTCAAGCTTAACATTTCCTTGTTCAACAAATCATGGGACTATATGCTCAGCGTGAGCCACAGATAGCTGTTGGGTTCTACTGAACTTAGTAAGACAGTTCCTAATACTGAAGCTAAACAGATGCTCAGGTTTTCATAGATTGAAACCCACTAAAATAAAATTAAAAGCATGAAATAGTTCTTACTTATCAAGCAGCAAAGTTCTTGTCTAGGTATGTTGTAAGAATCATTCCTTTATGAGAAGCCTTTGAACTGATAATATTTTCAAAATACCTTTTTAGCAGATAGTATGTGGAAATGTATGATCAAAGTATTTCAAACAATAAGTAAAATGTGTGATGCAATAGAACTTTCCACGCAACCAGGACCAAAACTGTGCACTGTGTGGCATGCTGTTCTTATCACACATTGAGTTCTGGTTTCACTTCTTCTCCATGTTAGAAAAAATAAAATCTAGAGAATCCCACAGAGTCCATCCCTTTAAAACACTCCACTTTATGCTGTGCAAGTACCCGCTAATGCCCTTTTATGATATAGAAGGGGAAGTGGAGAAATGGTTACATGGTGGCCTGAATTCTCCTCAGGGCAGGTACAAAATGTAAAGTTTCTGCCTCTGTAGAAAGCAAGGTCTTGGGGAAGGCATGCCTGGGAGCAGACTCTCTTTGAACCATTTCCATGGGTCCACAGCTGCTGGAGGCTGTGGGACAGGTCATTCGCACCCTATAAACTGCAATGGAGCAAAGCTCTCAAAGCAGATTATTTTGTACTAGAGATCATTTCCAACAGGTATAGAACCTCAGATTTTTAAAATTACACACAGCTATGTGTCTCTCTCTTTTGAGCTACGACTTCTATGCTTTCCTTCTATGAAACTTTGAGCAGATCCTCTGAGTAGGAAAGTATTATTTTTACAATACTTTCTTCCACAGCATTTACTAATTGAGATTCATGGAGCTAAAATAGTCTAAAGTTACAGATTACCTCTTTGGCCATAAATTACAGCCATTTATTATCTTAATACTTTACAAGTGCTATCAAAGAGACACTCCAAATATAGCCTGTTTTTAATCAGTTCTGAATATGCTGCCAAGTGGAGAAACAATGGGAGACAACTAAGAACAAAATATTATGCTTAAGTCAATGACTCTCTTTTTATTATTATTATTTATTTATTGAAGCAAAAAATAAAAGATTTTGCTTCAAAAGTAGGCAAAACTTTCAACCAGCATTTAAAAAAAACAGTCTCCCAAATCAGTCACTTAAAAAAACTTTAGTGTGGGACATTTCCCTTAGCTCCAGAACACAGAAATCTCTCTACTAATACATTTGACTCTTGAGACTGTATGTTAAGATCAAAATGCCCTGAAAATTTCGGTGAGTGGACTGAGATCCCCAGCTCTGCTTGCATGAAAAGAATTGTTCCTATAACAGTTCAGTTCCCTCTTTTATTTGGACTTTGGCTTTTCTGCTAGAGCAGCTATAACCTCCCCCGTATATATATGAAAAAATCACAGACATAAACATTTTTAGATGACCAATATGGCCTGCATTTGAACTCCTACTGTCATGGTGAAATGATCCACCATTGACCTTCACATAAACCTATCATGAACATCTTCCCATAAAACCCCTTGATAGATATTTTTAGAAAGCAACCCATATTTGTTATTTTTCTTTTCTTGGAATGTCCTTTCAGAAGAAGCCTGAGCGTGAATAATCAGGTTCCAAATTTACATAAAAGAAATAAAACATTTAGAAATTATACAGCAAGATTTAAACCTACAAATCTGATACAAAATAAAGGGAATGGAAATATTCACCTTCTTTTGTAGGTCCTGTACTGCCTTGTAGTTTTTGGATACTATTAGGCATGCCAGACTACAAATTTTACTCTGTGATCTCTAACCATTTGTGTTTCATCTTTTCCAACCAGCGAACATTTTTGGGAGTTTGATCATGATAGCAGTCAAATGTTTTCAAAGTATTATTGTTATTATTATTTTGCATTTCTTTCATTTGCTTTATTGCTGATTGCTATATATTCATTCTCCAGGGTTCTCAAGGGACTGAGCTTATAGTCATTTTAGCTGTGACCTACCAGTGATATAACCCTGAAGCACTTTTGAATACTCAAAAAAAATCCTGAGTTTTTGATTTCTGAGCTCAAGGTTACTTTTCTTGTACAAATTCAGATACCTGTCCACCTTTTATACATCCAGTACATAAAGAGGAGAAAATCATCATGAAGCACATCAACTGAATATGAAGTTTATAAGGTCTATAATCTTTTTATATACAGAAGAAATATATAATCTTATTTATCTACATATATAACACAAAGTGGAAAATGTGCTTCTGTTTGTTATGTACATATTATAGGCAAAGACAAAGAACAAGCAAATTAAGATAACTCACTTCAACATAATAATTATGCATGTTGAAATTCTGGAGACAGATAAATATTAATCTTTTATGAGCCACTGTGTTTACTTAGGTTTCAATATTTACATCATATGTTTCATTTGTGGGTTACCATTATGAATAATTTAAAAGCACAAGTTTTGTAAAATTAAATTTCACTTATGCATTCTGAACAAATCAGAAAAGCACCCAGACTAAGCCAGCCTTGGCACTATGCAGCAATAATGTGCATTAATAATGTGCAGCAATGTGTGTTCTGTGATAATTCCCTTGAAGATTATTTCTTATAAGAAGGAAAAATGCTTATTTAGAAAGAGGTACCTGTTATATAAAGATCTAGAAGATGCATTCCACTTTTCCATCTTACTAGTTCTTGCAACATATGTTCATAATCAAAACTGAGCAATGCATGCCAATATTTTTTTTATCTGTTAAAACACACTTCTTTTTTTCAGTCGCACCTTTGCAGAAGGCAGCAGCGAGTTCAAAATACCACTTCCTTGGTATTTTAGTAACATGATGAATGACTTTGCCTTTTGAACTCTGCCTTATCCTACTTTCAATAAAACTTAAACTTCCATCTAAAATAAATATGTAAATCAAAAGATTGTCCCACCTGGTAGACTTTGAACATTCTGTGTCTTCTGCTTTCCAACAAACCAAACCAAATTTACAAACATTGTTTAAAAAAAAAAAAAAAAAAAAAGCAGAGATCTGACAATTGAATGATCTGATGACAAGTAAATTATCAATACGATTAATTTTTGCAGCAGACCACTGATAGTAACTTCTATCCTCACAAATTTATCAGCTGTGACTCTCCAACTGACAGCTGAGTTCTTTTAACTCCCACAGGAGTAAATCAAACAAGAATCAGTCCCTGAAGGGCTTAAAGAAAATCCCAGCCAGAGTATTACATCTTCGCTGTGATTTGAACCATGCCACCAAATAAGATGATAGTACACAAAGATCCAACAAGAGATCTCTGTTTTGTAATTACTAATTTCCCCTTTGCATTCACTCAGACACTTTCACAATAATAGTAATGTCATAGTTCGTCTTGCAGGCCTTTCCAGTGTGCCGTTTACAGTGAGGTAACTCTCCTGAATACATGCAGATTTAGGTTAAGAGTCCTGGAGTACAAACATGCACACATGCACACTCACTCTACGAAATTGTAGCATTAGTGGTCCAGGAAGGCAGATGTCTCCATTATTTTCCTGTGTTTCCTGCAGAAAGCATCTGCATAAATTAGGATTTCAAGTTTTCCTTCTTACATTCTAAAGGCTAGAAGAATGTGTATGCATATTTAAAAAAACAAACAACAACAACAACAACAAAAACATATTGAAATATTGAAATATTTTGAGATTCCTGGAGCTCAAGGGGTTCTAGGCACCTCACTCAAATCTCACTGAAATTTAAGTAAAAGTGCTTTCCAATTTTGATGGACTTTAGTTCAGACCATATGACTCTTGGCCGAGTGTTAACCCAATATAAATCTGATAGATTGTATCCATTCTGAAGTGCATAAAGAGCATATCTTTAGAAAGATTATATGTACCTACTACAAGTAGTCTAATTTATCTTGAATTTATGTAAAGGGAGAGGAGGTCCAGTTACCATTCCTTTCCCAAATATCTGTCAATGTTCTGTTTTGAAAGCGCAAAAGCCAAATTTTATACAGAGCTGGGCACATTGAAAAATAGTGGTGAAAAAACCTCAACGAATATTCTCAGATGGCTGTATTTGTTCCATAATGGCATTTTCAACTCTACTATAAGAACTCTTCAGGGTCTAAGGAATTACTGACTGAGGGAACAGATTCATGACACATGACTTAGAAAAATCACCCAAAATGGCTTAGGGCTTCTGAAGAAAATCGTTTGCAAGCATTCTACATGTGGAGCTACTGGAGAGAGTCCAGCACAGGGCTGAAAGGATGATCAGGGGCCTGGAACATCTGCCCTATGAGGAGAGGCTGAGGGAGCTGGGCCTGTTCAGCCTGGAGAAGAGAAGGCTGAGAGGGCACCTGATCAGTGTCTATAAGTACCTCAAGGGAGGCAGTGAGGAGGATGGTGCTGGCCTATTTTCACTGGTGGCCACCAACAGAACTGGAGGTAATGGCCACAGACTGAAATACCAAAAGTTCCACAGGAGTTTAAGGAAAATTTTTTTTAACAGTGAGGGTGACAGAGCACTGGAACAGGCTGCCCAGAGCAGTCGTGGAATCTCCTCTGGAGATCTTCAAAACCCGCTTGGATGCCATCCTGTGCCACGTACTCTAGGTGACCCTGCGTGTGCAGGGGGTTGGACTAGATGACCTCCAGAGGTCCTTTCCAACCTTAACTATTCTATGATTCTATATGAACGTGAGACTTGTGGTAAACACCTACAAATGCAAACAAACACAGTTATAGTCTCAGATACATGAGACTATAGCAAATAGTCTCATGTAAAGGCATCTATCTAGCTAAGGATCCTATCCACCCAACATGAGGCAGAAATAAAAGAGTCTTTCTCTTTAACTGAGCAATTCCTTGGGGTACTGAAAAATACTATCCTCCTGGTACGGTTCAGGGAACAGGTTTTAAGGACATGTGAATGTTACATAATGAAAAATGCTGAAGAGCTATTCTTGAAAGAAAAAAGTAAAAAGGAATTGATGCAACTTTTTTAGCAAAAATATGTCCTGAATTTAATATGACTTCCCCCTGCATAATGAAAAAATGCCAGCATATGGCTCTTTGGAATATGCTAGGTGTGGTGCTTGTTTTCAGAGAAAATAAAGTTTGCTGTAAAATTGTGAAGCCTAATAAACTTATTCTCTTTAATCAATAATGAAAAGTTACCAAGGTGGCCAAATTACAAACAGATTTCTTTCCATTTTAGCCACTTAAAAGTAAATCTCAAATTTACAGAGCTTCAGAGGAAAAACCTCACTGAGAGTGTAGTATTTCTTTTAGGTTATTCATCTGATTTCTAGAGCAAATGGCTATCACTTCTGTTATATCAAATTTTTAGTACTGTTGACATGTGAGGACACTTATTAACAGTGGGAGAAAATATATTTAGCTATACCTGAGTTCAGTACAAAGTTACAATGTACTTCCTTCAAGTGAATTTGATGCCACTGCCTATTTGTGTTTGAAGAATGGCTAAAAATCATTGGCTGTTTCAAGATTAAATCAAAGAACTACAGGCCCTGAAGGGAATTTGGAGCATGTTACAGACTTCTATTTCCTTCAGGAGCTTCCTCCAAGAGCTACATACAAGTGTGCAATAATCCAGCTCTCATGAAATCTGATTACATTGTTTTCTACAAAAGAAATTGCTTAGGCTAGCAACGTCATCAGAACAAATTTCAGAGATCACAAATTGACAAGGCGAGGACTTGGATGAAGCCTGCTGTTGTGTATGTGCTCCTGACACAAGGAGCCTAGTTAAATAAAATGAGTCTACAGTAGCTGATATCGCTGTTAACAATCAAGAAGGTTTGAGTGAGAAAGTCTGTGCAGCATGCGGTGAATCTGTGTGCATCTGTCCACTGGGCTTCTGTGCACATCCTGAACCACTGAGTTACGCTGCAGTGGCATGGTAGCACTCTCATGTGCAAACACTTCTCATTATAAATTGATCACTTCTGGGATTTATAATGACTATGCATTAAGCATTTTTCTATGGCTTGAAACACATGTGCTTTCCTTATGTCAACTAGCTTTTCACCAGTGTTGAAAATGTGTGATTTATTATTATTATTGTTATTATTACTACCACTACTACATGAATTATCAAGGTGCCCACGAACCCTACTTATGCACTTGGACTCTGCTGTGCTAATTGCTAGTACAGATAAATAGGACATCCAAAATTCTTAAAGGTGTAAACACGAGATGATAGACAGCGGCTGAATAGATACAGCATACTATACGTGAGTGGGAGACTGGACAGCGTAGCTGACAAGGACTTAATTTCACCAATAGCTTGTATGTGGTCAGATGCAGCTGTTGATATAAGAAAAAAGTGAGAGATTTTTCACTTTAAAGAACACTATTTTTTGAACTGCATCTGTCTTCAAAGTTGTCGTTATTATTACTTTCAGGTCATAGAATATACACAGTTATGATTTTATCAACTATTCTCCAATTAACAGTGCTTAAAAAGTTTTAGAACAAGGTAGGCAACAAACTAAAGTGGTCAGATTTGTATGTTCATTGTTGTATATTTCACAGCTCTAAAATTTGACAATTTATCATTTGAATCATATTGCTGTTTTCTAAAGGTGTAGAGTTGAAAATTGGTATTTTGACATCAGAGGAAGACGAGGACAATTAAAAATTAGTCTCTGTTCCTATTCGTAAGAAGACATCAAAATAGGGAAGGAGGTGGGGAAGAAATGTTTTCAAAACAGCTTCCTTGGAATTATTCCTGCTTAGTGTCAGCAGCAAAACAAAATGAAGTCACTATCTTTCCAGCCATCAGTAGCATTAAAAGACATAAACCCCATGGCATACTTCGTAACCAGATAAACTTGACTTAATCCCTTTCCTCCAGCCAACCCCTTGCCCCAGAATATCTTGACTCTTGCATACTTCAGGACTTGGAGAAGAAACATCGATCCTCTGTCAAGTCTCCTCTATCTCCACAAGTAGAGATCACCAAGATTAAGGTGTGTTTGTATGTGCGCACATGTGAATGTGTGTGTCTATTTGTTCTCTTCGTGTTCCTGATATGTAAACCAATGTCTTGCCTACCCTAGCGTGAAAGCAAGTTGAGGCAACCGTATGTTTGTAGACTGTGTAGTAATTATTTTAGGATATAAGCTACAATTCTTTTACATTTTAGAGCACAGAAAATGGACATTCCAGCTATGCTACATATATTTAGCATACTTAAGATATATACAGATAATATAAGATATTTAACAAATGGCTATGTAGAATAACTATCATGCAGAACTACAGTTAAAAATTTAGCATAGACTTTTTGATAGTCTTTCTGTATCTTGTTATTTCCTCATTTAAATAACAAGAAAATAGTCTGCAAGAGGTAAAGAAAGATGTATTGTCAGTATTGGCAGATTCACAAGCAGTCCTTCCAGACATGTTTGTGTTTACAAAGTAACCCTACAAGTCCAAAATTCTCTGTAATTTTAGCACACTAATGTCAACAACTGAAGATCACCTGAAATGATAAGAAGGAACAGACAAAGAAAAAAATATATTGTTACCCTATAAAACAAAGATCAGATCATAATTAGAGAGATGTACACAATTATATTTTAAATCATTTTAACTGGTTACTATAATGCTGAGGAAATGACTGTTACTGCCTAAAAGCATCAAATTCATATAAACTCAGAACATAATTATACCTGAATCGTCCAAGCGTTTCTACGTGTTTCTTTTTTCAGCATCAGTCTGTACATGTTGGACAATGTTTAGCCAACAAAATTATTAATGCTTCATTACTGCAGCAGTCTGAGTCCCATACACACACAAGTAACGTGTGTAATAACATCACACATACCTACACTCCTCTGAAGCCCTTTAGCAGTGAAGAGTCTTTCTTTGAATGCTAAAGTCACTATGTGTTATTTTTCTGGGAGTCCTCCATATCTTATTAAGAAGTCTGGATATGAGTTGAATTTCTTCTGGATGGAGTGGTATTTACTGTGACAACTGAGAAAGCAAATGAAAGTTGCCCACCAGCACAGTGGTGGGGTTCACCTTTTCTAGTTGTTTATCTTTCCCCAGTAGTTAACAGGTCCTCCAGAGTTGTAGTCACTCCACTTTTCTCGAACACCTTGTGCTGGCATGTCTCAGGTCCTCTGGCTGCTAATCCCTTTCTGATAGTTAGACAGGGAGCTGTAAATAGATGTCAGACGATCATTTAGGATAGGCAAGATGAATCCCACCCTTAGAGAAGCTTTGGTGACCAAAATAAGAATTTTAGCAATATCTGGAACTTTTAAGAAATCAAGTCTGCATCTGTCCTTAAAACTGCATTGTACCTTTTGTTATTGAAAATACTATAGCAATTCATTTCCAAGTGTTACAAGGAGAGAAGTGAAACTCAACTCCAACTTCAGTGAACTTGAAAGCACCTTGCTCCTGCAATGAGGTGAGGCACTCCATTACACTAAATTTACTTATTAAAAAATCCTGCATGTGGCTTATCACTGTGCACAAATGATTGCTTTACAGATCCTGCTCCTATAGGCACTTGTCTTAGATGCAAAATGTTGCGGTGCCTAAAGACTTTACTAATCTTGCTTAGCAGCTTTCGGATTTAAATAAAACAAGGTGTGTTTTTGTTCTTTTAACAAAGTAAGAAAACTGCAGTATTTCAGAGACTGGTCCCAGGAGCCTTGAGTTGCATGCTATGAGGTCAGTTCAAGAAGCTGGAGTAACAGGCTAACAGAGTTTCTCTTCCCCTGTCTCTGCCCACACTCCCTACTCATATTCACCTAATTCAAGCAGCACTTTAGTAGACTGGTGATTCCTGTATGTTGTTTGTTTCTCAAATTAGTTCAAGTCAAAATGTATTTTTGATACAGTTCACAGATAAAGATAATTCAAGGTAAAGTCCCCAAAGAAGAATGTTTTGAGGTAAATTAAAAAGATCAACTTCAGGAATATATAACTCCCTGATGAAAAGTCTTTAAGTGCTTTAGATATTTTTGTAGATTTGACAAACTCAGATAATGCTCTCATTTTTTAAATGCATGTTAGTTTTACTTAATTCAAACTCTGTCAAGAATTGCACAGGTTTCAGATGTCAGCTATTTTATGTAAGGTAAGGTATTTGTTTCTGTGGCATTTATGAAAGTGTTTGATATAGCTAGTGGAGTAAAAGCTTTGGCTAAACTGAAAAGTCAGGATCTCTTTGCGCTCAAAATTCTCCAAAGACTGCTCCTTATGCCATATAAAAACAGATGTTAAAATCTGAAGAGTCTGGGATAACCAATTTTCCTTATGGAGCAGCAGGACAGCAAGGTCCGCATAGTATGTGTGACTATGTCATGTACTTTAAAACAACACTTAGAAAAATAGCTGGCTATTAAAACGAGATGCAATACTGCTGCCTCACTATTAATATGAACACACGTTGTACAGGAATAACATAAATTGCTAAATAAACTATGAAGCTGTTTCACTATTTAAAATGAAGAGAATCCAGAAAACCCAGTATTAGTACAGCTCCCAGACACAATCTCCCACTTGCCAGAATTATGTCCTTGGGTTGTTTTGGTCAGATATATCCAAATGGCCTGAGTGCATTTGTCTACTCAAGTTTTGAATTTCTTTTCAACCACTGTGTATCTAGGTCATTAAGTGCATTAAACATCTTATAGTCTTCCAACATGGAAACCTGTGCCAAACAGATGATGGCAATGGTTTATACACTCCTCTGTTCTAGAAGACTATCACTGCAAAGATAAAACCTGGAACAGGGTTGTCAAGCCCCAGATGCGTCGGTCTTTATGAAAATAACAGATCCTTATACAGAAAACTCAAGTTCCTTGTCTGTATCCCAGTCACTGTTTACAAGTGGGGCAAGCGACTTGATCACTTGATCACAGCAACACGATCACTTGATTTCCTTGTCTGCCCTGGAAAACTGACTGTGTACAGGGGAGAAGTAGAATATAATTTAAGCAAAGGTCCTGAGCACAAATCCTTCCACGTACCTGGCAGGTTTTTAAGCATGGCACTAGCACTAGAGCAACCAAAGGAAATAAATAATTGAAAAAAAACTTACCTTAAATTCAATGTTACGATTAACTGCATTGCTATGTAGATATTTCTAATATTCCCTTACAGTGGCATTGGACCCACCCTAAAGTGGATAATCATCTGGTGTGTTATCATATGACATAAAGAATTCTAATCACTCAGAAACCTATGAATCAAATTTTCTATGGGAATAAATTACAAGGTTTACGTTATTACCAGGAATGCTTCTTTAAAACATTCTTAATAACAATTTTGTTTATCCAGTCAGAGTAAGTAGTTCTTTGTGGTTGCTGACATAATGTGTGAGCTGTAAACATCCTAACACACTGTAAATTAAAGATGTGGAGAGTTTGAAAGAACAAAGATACTTCCTCTCTTGCCTTCTCTTGAATTACGAAGAGTACAGTAAAAAACAGCAAAAATCAAAATCCCTATCTACTCTGACATGATAAACAAAAGATCTAAAGCTGCGACCACCCAAAACACTTCTTTCTATAACACCTTGAAAGGGGGATTTTTGCATTAGAAGTTCTTTTTATTATGAATTTAAATCACCTGGAATAAAAAGGAAAAAATGGCAAATTCTTCCTGAGCATTCTTAAAACCTTCAGAATGTCATTTATGAGAAGCTATTTTTCCTTTTTCTTTCTCTCTCTTTTTTTTTTCCCTTCTTAATTCTTAATTCTTTTCCTTAGCCTTACCTCCAAGAGAGTTTTCAGGTAAATTGTGAGCACAAGTGGAGACGAGCGTGGGGAAGGGCTAACAGGCCTTCCCTGCAGTGCAGCTGGCAGTCCATCTGATCAGTTCTGTGATGTGGTTAGTCTTTCCTGTCCTAAGAACCAGATTCCTGTTTCTGCAATGTGCCAAAAAAAACAGCTGGGTAAAAAGAATACTTCTGTCAGATCTTTGCAGAGGAGGTGAGAGTCATTAAGGGGACACAGGGTAGAGAAGTCATTAAACTACAGCAGAATTCTTTTTCCCTGTATCCCTCTATCTATTTTTGAAATGAATGAATATTCAGTAGATGTTCCTGTAACATATGTAGTGTGGGATACTGAGGCAAGTAAGCCAATCAGAAACGAACAAAGCATAAGAGAGGGCAACTGGTCCAAAATGCATCTGTAGAAAAATTGCAAATTGGGAGTAAAACCACAGAAATGCTAAAGGACAGAAATATAAATCCATTACAGCTGATCTAAAGTGCCAAAATAGGATAAATGAGGCCAAAAATACCATAAAAACCCAATCTTTTATGCATTTTGGCAACACCCTCTCAGACCTGACTAACTGGAAATGTAAATGAATATGAATTTAATAATAAAAAGAGAACCAAACATTGTAATATAATTCCTTGAAAAAGGTTAATTTCAAGTTTGATGTATGGAACTAGGTTTTGCCAGTGAGGTTGGTAGCTTAACCTGTATTCAGATTTGCGTTTTTTGTCTTTAATCTGTTCATAACACTGATAACTATAAGCCTTCAAAGACATGAGTCAAGCCTCAAAATAATCAAAATCCTGATCAAAAGTTATCAGTGTTTAAAGGAAAAAGATTTTTCGAAGTATGTGTTGTGATCTCTTTTTCCTTTACAAGGTTATTTCTGAGAAGGCAGAGCACCATCTGATCATAAAACTTTTTTTTGTGTAGCTACACTGGTAGAAAACATAAGATTCTTTCAGCTCCCCACCTTTACCCACCAATTTTGTTCTGTTAAAATGAAAAGTTGAATCCTCATGAAATACCTGATCTTTGGGAGCTAAGCATAAAGATTACCCTTCCTCCATCAATACTATTCATGCAAGACTGAAAAAAAAAGTCACAACAGTAGAGAACACTTTTTGTTTTCCTCTTGACAAGCTATCTAATCTCAGTATGCCTCATCTACATGTGTTATGGGGAGAGTCACAAAACACAGATAAATCCAGATATGCCTAGTTACTGGCAGTTCAGACACATCCATCTTCTACTTGGACATCTGGATTTCCTGTCCTTTCTAGATGTATTTCTACTCCTTATATATCTCAGTGAGAAGATTTTCTCCTGTGTATGGCAAGCTTAATTATTAATCCTCATATTTTTACCTCCTAACTATTCTTCAGACGCTAAATTTTTGATCTTAAAATCCTTTCTGTGAAATTGTATCCCCCTAGCACTAGGGGAAAAAACAGACAAAAACAAGACAAAGAAACAAGACAAAAAAATTTTGTCTCTCGGTATCTAAATATCTGAAGTCGTCCAGTACTTACATTTTACTTGCAACATTAGATGCATCGCATTGCATTTCATTAACAAAATTTTACCAGCACTGCGCAGCTGATACCTTTTCCAAGCACATTTATGCACAAGTGCTTTCTAGCTTTGATAATGTTTCCTTCTCAAAGATGAACACTGTGACATCTTCTGAGGATGAAATATAAGGTGAAAAAATTGTTTTCTCATCAGTGTCAAAAGCAGGGCTTGTCATCTACCAGAAACCTGGTTACAAGGACAGTTCCTCAGAGGTATGCCTTGTGACTTGTTCTGCTTTATCAGTGACATGGAGAAGGACATGGCATAAACCCTTATTACATTTAATGTTGACACCAAGCTGGGGGCTATAGACCATATGCTCAAGGGCAGGGTCAGAGAGGCTTAGACATGCTGGAGAATTAGGTCGAGAAGAACTTTGTGAAATTCAGGCAAGACAAATGCAAAGTAAGTCGTGCGCTTGGGACAGAATAGCCCCCTGCAATGTTACAGGTTAGTAACCAAGTACAATCTGGAAAGACTTTGTGGGTGATTGTGGGCAGTAAGGTAGACATGAGTCAGCAGTGCACACTGGCAGCAAAGGAGACCAACACCATCCCGAGCTGTATTACAAGGAGGACAACCAGCAGGTCAAAGAAAATCATATTCTTTACCCTAGAATACTCTATCTACTTTTGAAGCCTCCAAATTTATGAAAGGCATCAATAAATGAAGTGAGTGAAGCAGAGGGTCACGAAGATGTTCAGAAGTGTAGCACTGGCCCTCTGAGAAGCAGCTGAGGGACTAGGAGTTTTTTCAGACTGGAGAATAGACAATTTTGGAGGACCTAAAAGACACCCATTTCTACCCGTGGACCAGTCATGAAGAAAATGGAGCTGAGCTCTTCCCAAAGCACATGGTAGGGGGATAGCAGAGATTGGTCACTAGTTAGAACAGGGGAATATCTCACAGGATAAAAGGAAAAAAAGATTTTCACATTGAGGACTTTTCCTCTGCTCACAATCGGAGACTGTGCAAACTCCATCCTTGGAGGTTTTCAAGACTTCATTGGGAAAGCCCTGAGCAACCTGGTCTGAATTTAGTGTCGACCTTACTTTAACCAGGAGATTGGACTAGAGACTGCTCAAGGTCACTTCCAACCTCAATGATTCTGTGATTCCGCATATAAATATTTCAAATTCTCAACACAGACACATCTAATACCAGAATGTCTGTACGTAGCTCTGCTTTACATGTTATAATCCTCCTAGAAGCTGAAATTCTGCTTTAGATACAGTATTATTTTATCATTTAGCTATGCGTGCTTTGAAAGGCTCCTCTTGTATGACATTCTATTCATAATTGTCTCTCCAAATCAGTCCTTTTGAATATAGTTTTGTGGAAAAATTGCTACTGAAGATGGAAAATAAATTAAAATAACACTTACAGAATTACACTGAAGTTATTATGAGAAACCTAGACATCTCAGCAGGGCAGACCAACTCTGAATGTAGGCTGCTTGGAAGAAAAGAGAGTCTTCAAGGATCTTTCTGTCATGAAGCACAAAAATATTAAGGATGTCATGAGGTCCCTGAATTATGCACATTCTGGAAGAATTTGTGTTATTAAATTAAAAGTGGAAATGACTAATACAACAGGGCAATAGCCTATTACTTAAAGTAATATTACATTTAGTTAATTTTGTAGAGTACAAATATTCTCCATTTAGGCTTACATAGGCATAGACATTTTTTTTTTCCAAATGCACAACCATCATGCCATTAACATACTAGGAAAATCAGGGCTAGAAGAAGGGCAGATGGGGTTGGTGCAGTAAACCAGTCAGATGCAGCAAAAAGCCGCTCTAGTTAAATAACAGTTATCCTTCTGCTTTAGAATAAACACAATCCAGCATGATCAACAGATGGTAGCACATATTTTGTTGAGATACTGCACTGGGCTTTCTTTGGTATTTGTTAATTATTAAGTATGTTTAATGAGACTTATGTATACAAATGCAAAAGAAAAAGAAAGTATTTGTGGAAATCTGCTCTGAGAGAGAAAACTTTTTGTGGCTTTTTTCAGGTTGGAAGTACTTCTATTTTAATATGCCTTGCAGATAACGAGAGAAGAAAAGTCAGCTGAGCTATACAGTTACAAAAACTTTATTGCCTGGAAGTACAGGAAAACAAAAATATAAATCAGCTTTATAACTTGGAGTATGCATCATCATCACATAGAGTATGATAGGCATATTAGTGCTGCTTAGAAGTGATAAATCTTTGTTTTTTAATAATCTCTCAGGCATACTTCACTGACTGGATGCAACCCTGTGCCACACGCTCCGGGTGACCCTGCGTGTGCAGGGAGGTTGGACTAGATGACCTCTAGAGGTCCCTTCCAACCTTAAGCATTCTGTGATTCTGTGATTCTATGACTGTAAGCCAAGAAATGCTTAATTTCCTCTTCATGTTTTCACCTTTAATGCTTTCAGTAGTTCTACTTCTTTTGATTGAATATCATGCATTAGTTATCCAGACATACTAATACTGCTGTAGGTTCTAGCCAGTTTCAGCCTTGACATTGCTAAATTCATAAATCTTTTTCTTTTCTTTTTTTCTCTTTTTCCTTTTCTTTTTCTTTTTCCTTTTCTTTTTCTTTTTCTTTTTCTTTTTCTTTTTCTTTTTCTTTTTCTTTTTCTTTTTCTTTTTCTTTTTTTCTTTTTCTTTTTCTCTCTTTCTTTTTCTTTTTCTTTTCCTGCCTTTTTTTTTTTTTTTTTAATTTCCTATCTTTATTTCCCCCTATACCTGTTTGGAGCCTTTCTTCGCTTTTAATTCTGTTCTCTCTACTTTGCAATCTCTTTAACTTCTGTCTAAACCATTTACCCTTTTTGTCCTTTGGGCAGACGCCTTAAACATATGTGTGTTTCTCCATTCAGAGGGAGGCAGGGAATTCCCTTTGCTACTTAGAACACATAAGTTTATTGCAGATTTCCAGGGGAAAAAAAATGACAAAAGGTATGTGTTTTCATTTGTGCATCTCCAAAGCCACTGGGATGCCCTCTGCCTTTCTGGAGAAACTTCTGTTTGTTTAAATGAGCAACAAGCAATATCCTGAAGAAAATAATACTCCTGATATCCACTTCCTACCCGACAGCTACACAAACAATCATTAGCCATTTGTGATTCCAGGACAATGCCTATAAGGTAAGGTATTTAAAAGGGCAGAGTCATTTTCAAAGGTTCCTGAAAGATTTCAGACATGGAGAGACCTCTGTAGTCCTGAGGCAAATGCTACCTTAAAGTAGAGGAATAGTTTAACATAGTTTCCTCCCCTAGTCAACAAGAACAAGTTTAGCCAATCCTCCCTCCAATGGGATGTGCTGCTGAAAGCCATTTGGGGCTTCTTGTCACCATTTCTGTTTCAGACAGGATGCATCTTGAAATCTTGATTCTTAGAAATCTTGTGCTACTGCTACAGAACACAAGGATGTTGCAGATCTGCCTCTCTAAGCTCCCTGCTAGCCTCTCTAGAGACAGATTGCTTTAGCCAGATTCATTCAGTTCTTTTAGGTGTTGACTGTTTTTAAACTACAAAAAAAAAAATCCCCAAATTCAACAACAACAACAAAATCATCTGTAGGAGAAGGTCTTCTCCAGCCTTCCGAAATAAGATAACAATATTCTTGGTGATGCTAAGTCATTAATATCTTTCTTAACACAGAAGAAACATCAAGTTCTGTGATGATAATCCTTAACTACTGTGTTGCTCCTCCTTAACTGCTTCACATATAGCTTTTGTTTTTTAGTATTTGGCAACATTAGAAAGGGCAGCAACCATTTTACATTGAAATGTCCCCATGGGCATTTTCACAAAAAAAAATGAACAAGCTCATTAATGTAATGTAGAGTTATGGCTGTGTGCTTTGATTTTTTTCCCCTAGATACTTTTTAAAGGTCTCCGATTTATGCTTTTCCCCTAAATTATTTTGTCAAACACACTTAGTCCAGCTGTCAGCTCATCCTTGTAAATGCCATCTACCATACAAATCAAACCTGCCAACCCTTTTGTACTCCTTCCTGTTATGAATGAATACTTGCTGAATCCCTACTAGATTAATGCGATGTGTTTGTATTCAGCTGACAGGATACCCATGATTACATATTATATCCTTCACTAAGAATAAATGAAAATTGAACTGCAGTTAAGATGATTTCCAACCATTCCAACTGTGTCAGTTCTTTATCTTATGCCCTTTTGCTTGTTGGCAAACATTTTGTTTGGAAATAACAAGACCTCCTTCCCTTTCTCTTCTGTAGTCATATTAAAAACAACTTATTATTTTCTTTCATAACTGCCCTTGACATACCTTCATAAAAATCTTATGCTTGATACAAGTAAGACATATTTTAAAAGTTTCAAAGGATGAAAGAAGCATAAAGTGGGAAGTTAGCCAATGAAGAAAACCTGCTTGTTTTAATAGCTTGATGAGCATTAATTTTGGTAATTTAAAGCTGAACTGAAATAGGTCCCTGAAGAATGATCTAATAAACCTGTGAAAGTGTCGCCTTACAGCCTACTTAATTTATTATCACTAAATAAATGATGTAACACAGGCCAGATTCTTAACAGCCAGCACAATGATATGAGCATCTATTAAATAGAGATTTTACTGATTCTTACCATGGGTGATGTCTGTTGTTTTTTGCGTTTTTATGAGATTACATAACATCAAGTCCTGCAGTATAATTAATAGTACAACGAAGCAGAACACAGTAGAATGCAGAATAAAATCTGGTACATGATATTTGATCTTGGATTTCCGGTTAGCTTGTTTTTTTCTGCATGTGTAAAAGATAACAATAATTTCAGAGAAAGACAATCCATGACTACTAACCATGCATTGATAGTTTACCATAAATTATGGGGAAATAATAAAACTTCCCAGTGGAGTGGAGCATAATTGTGAAAAAAAAACAGGAAAAATAAGCCGTGTGTTAAAGATATATCTTCTATTACCCCTTGAAAATGCATACAGCTTGGCAAAGGCACACACTTTGAAAAGATTTGCTCACACTCACTAAAAACTTCTTATGTGGCAGTAACTCTCTGAATTTTGCACTCTGTTCTGTCTGAATAATGAACCAGAACCAGAGATCAGGTTATTCTACCTTTTCAGCCTCTCCCTCATCTGTTTCAGCTGGGTGGAATGAAACCAAATCTTTTTAAGAGGACATCTTTTTTTTTTTTTTTTTTTTTTTTTTTTTTTTTAAGGAAGGCCTGGACTTGCAGATGGAGTAAATGACAGTAAGGCGAAAAAGAAGCAGGCTCAGCAGTCTGAAGCAAACCAGAAATGGAACTTGTTTTGGAAAGAGTAAAATGTGGGCAAGTGGTATTTGCTGAGAATACATACAGGAAGACTTGAGACTGACAGTTGTGGAAACAGGGTACAGATGATATACTTAACAAAGACTAAGTGGGAGAGAGATGATCCTTCTAGCTCCTAGAATACTGTAAAATCAAATATTTTATTTGAAAAAATGCTTTGAAGGTTAGTCCTTGTTTACTCAAAGCTGCATGGAAAAAGTCAGGAAAAAGCCCTGGCAACAAAATATAAACAACCAGAAAGAAAAAGAAAAGAAGAGATTAAATAGCTGTCCATTAACTGACCATCATTAATCTCTGCACGATAGGAGGCAGATGAAGTATAAAAAAATATATATCATTTAAATGTCTTTCAGAATTGTCACAGCTGTTGGAAAGGAACAGGTAAGTAAAATGAATCTTACATAGCAAAAATAATGTTGATGCTTCAGTCTCATCATCATTCAAATCTTACCCCAAAGGTTCACATAGTGGGGCAAAAAGTCAGATTGATTCGTCTGTCTCTTCATTTGAGCTAAGAAAAACTCCAAACTAAAACAAACAAACAAACAAACACAAACAGTAAAGAAGGTGCAAAGTCTTCATAGTATAATGAAAGTTCAAGTGGGGAATCCTTGTCTGGAAAGATTTTGAGGATAACATGTTAAACAACTTGATCTTACTCAAATAACATACACACAAAAAAATAAACCACCATACATGAAAGGGATTTTCTGCTTATGTCTGGCTCTTGGGCTGCAAGTTCCTCATCCTCTTTTAATATTACCGAATAACTGTGACTTAGAGCATATAGATATCATGCTGGCTATTGCACAGAACTACCTGCAATACTTTCAGACTATATCAGATACAAAACGTTAGTTGAAATTTCACATCCATTTGCCTGCATCTGAAAATTCAAACACATGATTTACCTATCTCAAAAATACACTGTCACTGTACTTAAATACTCCAGAAATTTGTTTATAATGACTTATGTCATTATAATCTCTGACCGAAATGTCTGACCTCCACAATTATCAGAGTATTAGGCTTTCGATATTAACATAAACTAACCTTTATGCTTATATATGTTGTCAGAGAAATCTCTGTTACAATCAGTTTTGAAGTGTTGCATCAGTAAAGTTGCCATGAAAATTAAGAACATTTATCTGCACAAAGTTTCCTTTTCACAGTCTTACTTTAGCACAGATCTGCTGTGTATATCTGGTTATGGAAGTCACACAAATTCTGAAGAGAGGCATGTAGAATTCAACTGAAAAATCTAAACTTTAGAATACTTTTTCTTTTTTTTCCCTTCTTCACATAGTATCTCCTGCATATTGACAGTCAAATTTAATGCTTCATGTGGTGCTCTCGGCTACCTGTTTAGTCTTTCTAATCCTCTTCATTATCACTCCCAGATACAGTGAAATCTATCAGTGATTGCATTCTGGGTGGTACAGAGACTGCAGAAGACAGATAAAAGCTTGTATGCATTTCATATAAATCATATTCTAATATCATTCAATCAATACCTTCTATTCAGTTAATAGCCCAATGGAATAAGGTAACCTAGTTAGATGTTAACTCAAAAAAAAAAAAAAATGGAGCGGAGAGGGGTTGTTGACATTGCTAGAAATTTCATTCCTGGGCACTCTACAGAAATGATGAATCGTATTTCCACATTTTCATATTGAACTTATGGAAATGGTTCTGAGAATCTGACTGTTAAAATTATTTCCATCCAATCAAGAAACAGAAGTAACAAGAAGTGACGCACATCCAACTGTAGACCCTCACATTTCTGATGGTCACAATGAATCTCTCATGTTGACCAAAACGTATTTGCACAGTGTACTTGACAAATAATTCCAAGTGTACACAGCTGGCAGGAAAGTAACTCTGCACACATTAGCCAATCACAACTGGAAATTATACTAAAAGTATCTCTTAAAATTATTAGTTATGAAGTATTTTTCTAGTTTTTCCAGTTTTTAATAATGATGATTACTTCCTTCGGTATTTAAATGTAGTCAGATGCCTTAGTGATGAGCCCCATTGGGTATATACATAGGCAGAGTGTTTTCTTCCAGTTGTTAATACTATTTTTAAACAGTATCTTGATTGTATCCCCATAGCCAAATCACTGGCAAGAAGAAATATCAAACATTTCTTTTACATATAACTCAAGTCACTATCAATTCGAACTGTAGTTAAAGTGAGTTACTACCTTAGGGAGTATTCTTGCCACACAGATCAAAAATCAAGGGAAGTTGAGCATTTTTTCCCCCTCAAGCCAGCAGAAAAGCGGTAATATGTGGTCCTCCCTTATTTTGATCTGTAAATGCAAGCTAGGAGCCTTTGCATGTATTCAAACCAGTCAAAGTAAAGGCTTTGCCAAGTTTATGATAAAATTCTGTTCCTCTCCCCACACAAGCACTTACAGGATGCACAGAGAGATGGTGAACTGTAAATAACATAAGTCACATCTAACAGTGCAGAGATTGTTATTCTCCTGTGAACTCTCTGGAAACTTTCAGTTTTTAGTGATAATGGCACTCATGATACCCCAGTGCCATTTAAACATATGTCTATGTGTAAGGAACCACAATCAGGAATGAAGATAAAGCTGCAGATGACAGTTGACATACTTTATTCCCACAGAAGCAGCAGATCATCAATTTGAGGTGAAACACTAAGTTAGAGGTGTTTCATTAAAATTTAACCTACAGTCTTAAACTTGCTCACGTGAACAGGCAAGCTAGTCAAGCAGATCACCAGGGGAGTGATTTGGAGACAGTTAAATCATTGACCTGTAACCTTAGAATGACTTTGTTAGTAAAACATTGGCTTTGCTAGTGAAAAACAGAGGACGAGGCTTGAGGGCATGTGGAGAGGAATGCAAATTTAATTTTCATATCTGTCAGATGAGTAACTGCAGCTCTCTCAGCTTTAAAATACACAGTGGGCAGTAGTACATGGAAGACACATAAACTCATCTCTCTAAAAGCCACACAAGCCAGTAACTTGAATCAATCCATTGATTCACTGTAAGGATTAGAGAGATCAACATGTTGTGATCCAGGTATAAGTAGACTGCCTTTCTATTTTCTTAGTCATGACTTTTACCTTGTTACCACCTGCCTCTTTGTGACCACCTTGAACACTTTTAAACTTTTCTAAGTGCAGGAACATCACATTTGTGCAATATGACAATCAGTTTGATCTAACCCTGAGTACGGATATACAATATACAGCACCTTTTTCAAGATAATGTAAGTAGTTTACGTGAAAGCACTTTTTAAAAATCTGATTACAATAGAATATTTTCCATCTTTACTCTTCCTTTTTCTTCTCCTCTCCCTTGGATTAAATCACAGCTTGGCTATACCTCTTCAGAGGAAATGACAGTTCAACCTCTTTGTTTTAATCCTTTGTTTTAGCTATCTCATTGTACTGTGTCTCAGTTTAGGACCTTAATTTAATGTTTCACACATTTGCTTACTTATTCCACCTAGAAATTTCCTTTAAACATTCACTGAGATAGGTATATTGTATTTTCCCTTTCCCCATGCAATCTGCATTGTTGGGAGACAGTATTAGTATAAATAACAGTGATCATACTGGGTTCTTCCTAACTCATTCATATTCAGGCAAGCTATTCCTTATTGAAAATATACATGTGGACAAGCATTCTCTTACTAGTATCACTCAGTTTGTGGTATCCAGGGCATTGGTGTGTGAAATGGCTGCTGTCTCCTGACTTTCTCAGTTAGACACAGGCTTGATCGCACATGCAAGCTCAAGGGTCTCATTCATTGTTTTATCATTGATATTTAATTTTATTTTAAAGAACTCTATGGTTTTGTAAAGAAATCAGCTTAACCATCATACCCTCTTAAAGCCACCCCAAAACAGCAGTCAATTTTTGCCAACAAACTGGCCCAATTTTCTAGGCAACACTATGTTCCTTTATCTTTTGTTCCAATGATCTCTAAATGTAAAGGAAATCTTACAATCTGCTGCAAACATTAATGCAAAAGCTATAGCTAATCACCTTTTTTTCTCCGTGTCAAACTTTGTACACTTTTCATGTGGCTCTACTGATACAGTTTTATCTCATATTTACCCACAAAACAATTCCATTTTTCTCACTATGTGAATGCATACCTGGGAAATATCAGCTAAGACACAGGGACACACCACAGAAGCTATGATGTAAGTGGGAAATTCACTGTGTGGGATGATAGCATCATCTGTTAGGAAAATAAAATAAAATAAAATAAAATAACAGAAAAAAACAGAAAAAAAAACAGAAAAAAACAGTGAAAAAAGCAATAGCCCACCGATACTCAGAATCTCTAAATAAGACTTTACAAACCATAAGGTGATGAAATGTTCAGACAGAAGTACAGAGACTGCCAGTATCCCACATACCGTTATCATGATCAGAATCACACTGAAAAAAAGTCCTATTTTTTTAATGTGGGAAGAAAATCAGTTTAGCATAAATTATTCCAACGCACTATTTCAAGTGCCCTTTGGTTCCCTGATAGCTCTTCTTCCTACAGGATTAGTAGATTATGATTGCAATACAAAAAGAGGAATGGAGTGTGTGTGGCCCTGTGGGAGCTGTTTCCTTTGATCTTGTTGGAAATGACTTTCTTTAAGGATTTTCCTGCCAGCCTTTTGTAATAAAGAGATTGCTCTTCCCATTCATTTGTGTATTTTCGTAACAAAACCTTAACTGTGATCTTAGGGGAAGCTAGTTGCTGTTCCCAGCAGCAGAACATAGGACACAAAAATGCAGTGGTCATCAACATTTCAAGATGTGAGTGATGACAGAAGCTCCAGCAATGATCTGATGAGTCACTTAGTATAAGGTTCTCTGGGGAAAACAAGCAACTTGTTACTTTATTTCACTAATTAAGCCTGAAACAATGTCTGTGTCCTTACTGCTGGGTAGACTGCCAAGACTCAGTCCTCTTCTTTTGTAAGCTACCTGATTTGTCATTGATGTCAGTCATGGGAATGAGCTTGCCAACAAAATCATAGGGTAGGGGATGTTGTGCCAGACACACACCATTCTTCCACTCATCTGTTAGCTGTTTGGAAACTTACATAAAGTCATCTAAAATCCTACAATGTGTTTAAGTCTTTTATCTTCTTTGCCTTGCGCGCTACTACACACTACTATATGTTCTGTAGACCTACATCTGATGCATGACTAATGCCATCCTTTAACCAACCTCTGGTCAGCTTCAAATATTCCTCTTCCTACTTGTTTTCTAGTCCATATCTGGGCTCTAGTACTCACTAATCCCTCAGTTATGCTTCAGGATAAGTAGTTGTAAGGTTTGTCTTTGGCATTTTTTTATACTTTAGACTTATACTTTCTCATCCTAAAACCAAATACATGCAGCTTCCTGGCTATTCTACTTTGCACTGGCTGCCAACAGCTTAGTAGCTGTTCTGGGATGTTTGCCAGGTATAGACTAGTTAGGTAGAGAGTTATGTTATTTTCCTTATAAACTCATTAGTAATTTTAGGCATTGGGACTAAATGCTCTAGAAACCTTGTCAAGGGCTTTCACCACTCAAGATTTACCACCTAGAAGAAAAATTCTGAAGGGCTGTGACTTCTGATTTTTTAATCTCTTTCTGGAAAGGCAGCGAAATCTTACCCAACAGGTAGTTTCTTGGTCATATATCATATTACAGATTATCATAGCATATAAGTCAATACTGCAGTGACTCCCAAAGACTTGGATCAATTCTCACCATTTCTCAGGCTGAGAACACACATTATAAAGAGTAAAACTGAAAAAAGTATAAAAATGAACCTCCTACAGACTGCTTATCGTGCCCTCGTAGACCAATCACTACTTGGGGACCACAGAATTTCTTTAGACCAGCACAAAAAATAATCTTTCAGTAGCTGTTCCTTTAGTTTAGTCAAAATATTCCTGACTATCTCTATTTTTCGACTTTAAAAGGCTATGTTAGGATGGGCAGGATTTCTGACAAGTCATGCATTTCAAAACCTCATTTCTCCAATGTATTCAATGTATCTTAATTTTCCTTCAATAACTTGGTGCATTGACAGCAAAGAACTGATAGTTACAAAACAAACAAACAACTAATCAAACCAGAGGAAGTTTACATATTGCTATTTCTTCTATCAATACAATTCAAATATAATTGCTATGCAAAATAGGTCAGCATCTTTTTCAAACATTTTCATGTGATATAACATGATTAAGCAATATAATCTCAAGATTATTCTTTTGATATTTTGTCCCAGTTGTTTTGCTGAATGCTTTGCCTCCATTTGCATACTAAAGAGAATAAAAGGAACAAGAAGAGCTACAACTAACCTACAAAATCTACATAATCTACAAAAAATCTGCATTAGCTAAAAATAGGTGCTGGAAATATACAGTTCTAATATACATAACATAATTTCTCACTGTCTTGAAACATGTTGCTGCCTTCCCAATTGATGGTCATCAGTCACTGATGTTACTGTTTGTTTAAATACATCTTAACCGCATATGAATTTAGCATGCATAGGAAAGAATTAACTTAATTACTGATTAGTAATTCCTCTTCTGGTTTCTACTAAACCTATACAACTCCTCAGGAGTCATAGCAGTACAAGAGGAACTTGGCGATACAGTAATTTTTTCCTTATCATATAGCAATGGGACAGTTGGAATCTAATGATCCTTAGAGCACTGTGCTAAAAACCTAACTCCAGATCAATGTCTCAGGGACTGTCTTAGGGACTGTTTACATTAGTATGCCTCTTGAAAATTGAATCTTTCTCTCAGCTGTGAAAAACAATATGTCCTTTCAGACAGAACACATTGAAAACGCTACAAGAAGCAGCTGCTGCTTATTATTAAATACCGAAAGGACCTCACCTGATATTCAAACCTACTTCAAACTCTTTTTTTTTTTTCTTTTTTTTTTTTTTTTTAATTCTTTAAGCTCAGGTGGATGCTTGCTTTTCTTTCTGTGTTTGCAAATAAAACATTCAGAAAACTCTGGCTTGTAAATAATGAACTAAAAGTTTTAATGTACCTCAAATCTTTTCTAGGTAACTTACCTAGGACACTAGCATGGGGAACAAGACCTCACATTTTAGCTAGTAGGAAGATGGTTTTGTTGAAACCAATTGAAAAGAAATTTGCATAAAAATACATAAAGACTCAGCTTGGGGGTATATAGAATTAGCATAATGGGAATGAAATGAAAAAGAATGAACACCAAAAGTATCAACTCTCCAACAGCTGGTAAAGTATTGAAGTGATGAACATTACATATATACATCCATAAAAAAAAAAATCACACAGTCAATGCCAGAAATCCTAACTTTGTCCTGGGCTCCTGAGTGTTCTGCATACACTCTAAACAGGTGGATGGTTCCTACTAAGGAATAGCTGTAAATGTGATTGAACATTATTTGCCAGGAATAAAATTTACCTTGGGTGCTCGGCATAAATGGGTCCGTGTCATATGGGTTATCAATGAATCTCTACAGTAGGAGAATTTCACTTTTATTTCCATGAGTGATTTTTGTGATGATGTACACAATTACGAAGATGAGTAAGGAAATTGGTAACAGAGAGAGGTATAGTTCTTTTTGCTTGAAGAAACAGATACGTATTCTGTTCATCACCTCAGTTCAACAATGGTTTTGTTTCCTTTCTTTCCTTTATTTTCTTAATAAAAGATATTTAATTAAGCTGCTGTCTTGAGAAAACTATCCCACCTCGAGGAAATATTTAACTACACATCATGTATATATCTCTATACCTGAAATGCATTCCTCAATAGGGATAACAGACCTAACCTCCGTAGTGTCTGAAGGGCCTGGTCTCTCAACAGTTACTAAATATATCAAAATTCAGACACATGATTTTAGGAACCAGCCTATGGACTTTATAGGCTTTGTAAGTAACTAAGAGCACTTCCATGAAGTGCAGCTTACTAATTTAACTCTCTTTTTCTTTCTTTCTTTCTTTCTTTCTTTCTTTCTTTCTTTCTTTCTTTCTTTCTTTCTTTCTTTCTTTCTTTCGCTAGTTTAGATGCAAGGTCTAAGATGCGTAGAAGAGAGTTCAGTACCACCTCATTTTTCTGCTCTTTTCTGTTTAGAGTTAGTTTTGTTATCTCTGCAGTGCCTCACAGGGCCCAATACTTACTGTGTGTCTCAAAAGCAGAAACAAAGTTCATAACCACGGTATGATCCAAAGTTCCTAAAGTGGTACCAAAATGTCCCTGAGCATCTCAGAAATCAATCTTCATAAGAAGCATAAAATTATGAAAAGAAGGGAAAGAAACTGTTTAGTTATAGAAGAAATAACTTTCAGGCTTTTAAGCAGATTTTTCAGCATTTATTAATAATTTGTTTTGTATGGTTATAACACAGCTTCTATACTGTCAGAAAGTCTCTCAATGGGAGAGAATCAATCTATCCATAGTATCTATAACCCACTGAGAGACTTTCTGAAAGTAGTAAAAATGTATTACATCCAGATGCCATGAAAATTACTATGGTTTCAAAATCTAATAGGATAAAAATATAGCAAATATAGGATCCAAAGCAACTCCAATGTATAAAATTGCATTCACACTTTAAATACAAATAATTAGAACAAGAACAGAAGACACGAGTTCTTCAAGTCATGCTATGTAAGTTGTAAACTATTTCTACAAGGAGGTTCCATGATTTATTGACCATGGATTATTAACAAAATAGACCAGTCTAAACACATATAAATCCATTGTGTTCTACAGATGAAAGAATTATGAATTGTTATAAAAAAACATTTCTCTCAATTGAGTAGCATCTAAACTAGTTTTACAGGCAACAGCTGTGAAAAAATATGCATGGCAAAAAGTATTCAGAAACAAAAGCAACAACACAGTTGGAGAATAGATGTTCTGGAACATTGCCTTGTTGTCTTCCAGAGCAAATATTTAGAGAAACAAATATTGTGTGCCTGACTCACCATTTCAAGTAAACAACTGCTAAATCAGTGACAATATATGTTAATGATGTTAAGTATTCTCAATACATAAGCAAAATTGTCTGGTACAAATTAACAATAGAGAAAAACTATATGTAAAAACATAAGGGAAACTGTTTTGTTTTTGCAATCAGTGTTGTTAATCTGTACTATTTAAGTAATCAATTTCACAAAAATGATGAAAATGAACACCTTTTTATTTATCTTCCAGTTTTAAAATTGTCTGACACTATTTCTTCAGCTACTGTACTTTTTGCTGTGTAGAGAAAAAAAAATTCTATTAATAAAATGGCTAAGAATTGTAATCACAGACTGGGTGATGTGAAAGCAAAGAATGAAAAGGCTTTTTTTTTCACAAGGACACAAGTTCTTCTATAGTAAAAACTTCATAATATAAGTGTAGAACAAGAATAGAACTGAATATGAACAGGCACTGGGCTCTCATAAGTAGTAAGAGTGTTCCTCTGTTTCCAATTTATTTGCTCATCTCTGTTCCTAAAACAGTTTAAAGAAGAAAAAATAAGTGTCAGAGAAATGAATATTTGGTTTTACCAAATTTAGAACAGAGGTTCTCAAAATTTAACTGCAAAATCTTAGCAAGTTTTAGAATAAGCCCCTGTTATTGCTAAAATATTTTAAAATGTTCAAACATAATAGGATTTTCATGTACATTGCATAGAAAAAAAAAGAAAAAATAAAACCTTTCACAAAAAATAATGCAAAGAATGCAAGCCAATGCTCAAAGAAGCAAAACTTGTAGGTACTGTTTTTGTTGTCCTAAGCTTTTGCTCTTTGCCCTCTTCATATTTAGTCTGAAACTTACAAAATTATATTCAGTTCTATACACTTCCAAAGACTAAAACTAAAACTCAACAGAAAATCGTATTATACTATTGTAAATAAACAATAATCTGACCTTATTTTCTAAGCGTAGGAGACATCTGTGACCATGTGGTCCACTGTCCAGCTGCTGTACATATTTTATGAAAATATTTGACTATATAGAAGAAAATTTTAAATTAATTCCTAAGACATTCATGCACACACATTTGAGCCAGGAAAAGGGTTGCAGTCTGACCCCACATATATTTTTACAGGTCAGAGAAACACATGTAGGCCACATATATAAATGCCTTAACTTCAGGAAAATTTTCATTTAGAATTTGGAATAACAAGAACTATGATATACAGATCTGCAGTATACTTGGCATCATAAAGTTTGTGCTCATATAGCTATTTGTTTAAGCTGTTCATTCTGACTACTGATAAAAAAATTATACTCTAAAATTTTTCTTGTTTTATGAAATTTTCTCCTAGTACCTTGATGTGATATATACTAAGAATTGTCTGTTTAATTGTCTCTCCCATTTAACTTACTTCCTCTGTTTCCTTTCCAGGTCCTTTTCTGCATACGAAATGAGAGTCCTTCTGAATCTTTCTTTTGTTGCCATACACTCTTCTACAGGTCTCTTCTACAGGAATCTCTGTAGAAGTGAATCTCTCCATCCACTTCCAGGATTTTCGCATCTTTCCCACAATGTTCATTACTCTGACATCTTGAGCAGCTTAGCTTAATTCTCAGCCTGGAGAAATAAACTAGATCTTAGATTTACATAGCCACACATTTGTTTGCCATTTATGAAAACCATAAACAGCTGAGATTTTAGGAGGTCTATTCATAAGAATTTTAGATCAACAAAATTATGTACGTCTGCATTTTTCAAACATTCAGCAGCTAATTGGAGTGTTCTGAGGCTTAACATAAGTTTAATACAGAAGCTTTACATTTCTAGAAAATAAACTAACTGTTCATTACCCCAGATGCTACTTAGTACACAGATTTTGACACAGCTTATAATGACCTGTGAGGGGAGGGAGATGGAAAGGAAGTATCAAAACCTAACTTGCTTTCCTCTCTTTTCTAGATCCCTTTATGTCACTGTGAGATGCTGGGCAGAGTCCATCTTTCTAGAGAAGTGCAGAGGATAAATATCCTCTGTAGGGTGTGGAGACAGGCACCAAGGGAACATCTTTGTTTTATTTATTTCTAGAGCACTTGAAGATTTTCAGTAAAGGTACTTATTTATATAGAAATTTTAGCATAATCTGTCAACCTACATCTGGTATACCATTGACAATATATTCTTAGTGTTCTTTCTTCAAGGTAAACTTCAAGGTAACTTCCTACTAAATATGGAAAGCTAGAAAGGAAATGATTAACCTAGTGGGCACTTGACCAGAATATGTGTTTTTCTAGGTTCTCTGTTTACCTATTTTCTATGTGGTCAGAAATGATTTTGAAACCATAATAACTTTCATGATCAGAAATACTCTCAGTGTCTGTTCTGCTTCGTCGCTAAATCCCTTAACCATTCAGCTTGTTCAAATCCTAATACAGGTGTAATAACTGCTTCCCTAGCTAAAGTGATAAAAAAGCAAGGATATTGGGTCTGGATTTACATAACTGCCTTTGATCAGTATTAATCACTCTTCATTTAAGTGTTTTGAATATGCACAGCACTGATTTCCTTTAGCTCCAGGCTTTTTTGAGGACTCTTGAAGTATTATCTCTCATTTGTAGAAATAGGAGTTGAAAGCTGTACCACATTTATTCTGTAGTTGCCTCTGAGCTGAGAAAGTGGCTAAGATCCCTCATAAATCTCTGAACTGCATTTATTTCTGCCATCCTGCCTGGCATAGGAGATCATTGGGTGCAAAGGCCCGTTGAAATGCCACAGTCCTGCTCTGCTGCACTGGTTGTTGCGGTGATGTGCAAAAGCTCATCAACAAGGATGATCCTCCAGGAAAAGAGTCCAGGCCTTATCAGAACAATTCTGAATTCCACTTTGAAAACAGGTGTGAATGACAATTAGGTACTGTTCATCACAATGTTACTAAATGTGAAAATAACTTCCCATTATTTGGAATATTAGTGAAAAGGAAATATATTTTTTTGTGGTCGCTGGATACTTAGCACACTGGAAAGATCCTAGAGGGACTGGGATCATCAATACGTTACATTTATACATTTAGATCTCTCCTTTCCAATGAAAGCGAGCAGCCCTGACATGAACGGAAAGAACTGGATCACACTGTCCCCTGCTTCACTGCCTTCACCTCCGTTCCTTCACTCTATTAAGAGTGTTAGTGTTACTGTGAGGGTTTCTTCAGAAGAGGTCTCCCAATAATGTAAACATCTTTATTCCTGTCTTTTTGTACCAAATAAATTCCATTCAGATACAAACATTAATTCCTTATTCACCTGAGGGCCTGCAACAGCCTGCTTTCTTTTTGAAACTGCAAGGCTCCCATCATACAGTCCAGCTGTCAATTGGTTTAAAGAAGAGCAGGTGTCAGTTTTTGCCTAAAACTTTTGAAGGATGCTGAACATAAGTTGGGTAAGTATTACATAAATACACTTGTGACCTGAGGTCAAAAAGCTCCGTTATGTATCAAAGCAGACTAGAAGAAAGATAAAATCACAGGTATTTATGTTGAAATTACAGATAGGCAAATGTTCATATTTCCTGCTGCATCTGTGTATGCAGTTTAACCCATATAAGTGCAGAAATGTACATAAAACTAAAGTGTGAATTTAAACTCTTTAAATTAAATTTAAATGTAATAATCTTTTGTGCACAAAATGCAATTTTACTGAAGTAAATAGAATTGCAAGTGGAATTGAATTCAGTTGGCCAGTTGTAAGGAATGACCACACAGCATATAAGCTAGGTTCTGAAAAATGACTCACAAATTTAATAAGCAGTAATATTAAGCCTCATTTTACGCTTCTGAATATTCTGAATACTAAGAGGTCTTGCAATGAAACCTTCAAAGTACCTGTATGATGAAAGAACTCAAGCTTATTTAGAAAAGTAACTTAAGTGATTTGAATTCAATTTTCTCTGATTGATAGGCAAAAAGAATTAACTGGTTCTGATACTTGAATTTAAATGGAGACCATTTCCTGTAGCAGGCATTTTCCCTGAAACAAGTAATTCTGAGAAGATTCTTAAAATGATTTTGAAACAGAGAATCTTTGAGGAAGAAAAAAAGAGATAAGAGAGAGGAAAAACAAACATGTACTCTGAAATGCTATTTTTTTCACAGAAAGAAAGTTTGGCTGAATCTTTTAGAGCGTATTAAACTATAATAAAGCCTTGCATTAAGTATCCATTTTGCCCCTCCCAGCCTTTTTTTTTTTTTTTCTGTATTTGTGGGATTCAGCAAATTGCCAAAAAGTGACTTGGAAGATTTTTTCTTTGTCTTCAGCTTTCACTTCATAGGCCCTGTAAAACCTCAAATCTGTTTCCATATACTGAGTTGCTGTGGGGCTTTTTCATGATGGAAAGGTCAAACAAGTCAAAACAGAAAACATGAATGGGGATCAGTGCTCTGGGAAAAAAAAAAAAAGGTGTATTCTGATTTCTACTGGATATTCCAGGCTCAAAATTCTGTACAGTAAAAGAATTGTGGGTATGCTTACCTTGTGCTGAAATTAAAGTGATATCCATGGATGTTTGCTGAACAGGAACATCATATATGAAATTCTATTCTTCATCCACATGTTATTAACTTTGTATCAGGGGAAGGGTCTATATCAAAAAGAACTCCTAGATCCAAAGTAGTTCAATAAGTGTGTAAGTGTCATGAACCTACCAAAAAGGGACAAGTACTACAAAACATAGGGTCTTCTTTGTGTTATAGTCTCTCTAATTGTAGGAAAAGAGTGCCAACCACAGACAGAAATGGAAGGGTAGTAGTACAGCAGCAATAAAATTATGTGGTGTAAAATTAAAACTATATATCTATTTATATCAAAAATGCTGAGTTTTACAGCTGTAACAAAAAAAAAATCATATGGATGGGGAAAAAGGAAGGAAATTCACTAAAATCTATTCTTTAATTTCCAGATTTTCTTCTTTTGACTCATGTTCTGATATCCTGTATTGGACCAAGACAAAAGTAGATGCAACCAATTCTGTATCCTTCTGAGTAAGACCAATCTTTCCTTTAAGTAAAGTTTACAAAGAACATCATAGAGATCTGTCTGAGTAAGTGTTCTTAAGTGAAACAGACCAACATGACTTCCTCCTTCATTCCTCCTTCTCATAGCTGATGTATAAAGTAATTGCAAGGGCTAATAGCACCTCCTAGGATTCAGAAAATCTTTCACAATTGAATGCAAATTTTCACCAAATCTGCCTCAATTCTGTTTTAATTACAACCCCAAACCTTGGCCTCGCATCAAACAAACTTTCAAAAGACTTGGGCTGAGTTCTGAGTGAACCGCCTTCCAGAACATAGGAAAGTAGTCAAATATATGTGTATGGAGGATGAAGGATTTATGTGTTTGGATCTCATCCAAGCTAAATTTGGAAGGCCTCACTGAAATTTTCTCTGAACCCCGCACTTAAAGCAAACCTGGTGGGATGCCAGGTGAATCAAAAACAGTGCAAAAACTTGTTTCTGTATCCTCTTGTGAACCCACACTATTCGAGAATTTAAAATAGACACATACTGGACTCTAAAAAGCCAAGAATTTGGGCTTGATCACTTTAAAAAGTGAAGAGTGTATGGGTAGACTGAGCTAGAATGAGTATTAGGATAATTTTAAATATATCAAGGCTCCTAAAGACAACAACATTTTACAGAATGTATAGACGTTTTTTGAATAGTTTAAGAAAACCACTAATTCCTGGGCCTAAATTCAGAGAATGTCTCCGCAGCAAGAACAATGTGAAAATTCTCAACTATGTTTAGATACAGGTAAGTCTAAGATCCTCTCCTCAAACATACATAAGCAACAAAAAATAGTTTTCCTGTCAACTGTGCAAATGTCAGGTGGCACAGTGACAATACCATTTGTAATAGTCCACCAGAAAATAAAACTGCCATGAAGCTTCCTTCATTATGCCTAACCGCAAACAATTTTAATCTGAAATTCTAACAAGGTTGCTGCCATTTCCAAATTGAGCTTGTTTGGTCTTGATACAAAGATGAAAAACTGGACAGGAGATAGGCATAAATGATTTAATCTCTGGTAAATAATAGCTTCAACAATTTTAAGATTTATCTATTTGAAGAATATCGATATGTTATGAACACTAAATAAATGGCAAATAAAAAGATAAATTGATAGCTATTGCCACAAGTAAAATAGAATACTAGGAAAAGCAAGATTGTCCCCATAGTTCCATAAACACAGACTTTGCTGTATGATCCAGTATTGTGATTTATATCTCTACTTTTTGAGCATGTAACAGTAACTTTTGCAATATGAAAAAGAATAAACTGATTAACAAATCAGTTTAAGTCTGTAGAGTCAGATACAATACTGCAAAGCAATGTTAACTTAACCAGACTATCACAAAAAATATTTTACCAGTCAGAACTGATTAAATAAGTCCAAGTTAAGAAAAAATGTGAACCTGTTCTAAAGCAATCTTTGCATTTGGAAAATGTAACATAGTTATGGGAGTAGTGGATCCACAAAAATTTATACAGCTGATTTGAAATTTTAAAAAGTCTTGATTCTTCTGTGATTTACACTGTTAGTGTTTTTCATGTGATTGATTTAAGTGTAGACCTGAATCTGAAATAGTGCTTTAGAAGATCTACAGAACTTTTAAATGCTCTTCCTAGGATTATAACTCTAGACAGACATTTCAAAAAATTTACTTTTAACCTTTTTTCCTTTTGGTTTCTGGTGTGTTAGATAGGCTTACTAAAAGCCAAATATTTCCAAATGGACGTCTTCCTACTATATGCTCTCCAGTACAAATCTCTTCCTTTATTTTTCTCCTCACATTGTTTCTGTGTATCAATTTCTTTAAACAGATCTTACTCTTTTTAAATCTCATGTTGCATTTCTTCCTCCTACTTCTTTGTTTTCTCTGTTATACAAAACATCACCCTGAAAATCTTTATACTGTAGTAAAATAGATTCTGAGTCCGTTTTTAATGAAGCAAGGGCAGACCACTGAACTCCTTTGAAGAGTAACTTACACTAGCACTTAATACACGTCATGTACTACAGTATGATGAACAGCAGAATATAATAAAAAGACTAAAGTGGGATTACCCTTAAGCTTTACTTAGATTAGCCTACAGTCTTGCTGACTTTAGCAGGCAAAAACTTTATTACCTCTGAAATTTATTTTAACTGCCTAAATGTAATGTAAACTCTATGTTTGGTATTGTACATGTATTTATCAGCGCATCAGAGCCGCTTCCTCTCCTTATTAGGATTTGTCATGTGTCGCTTTAGTCTCAACATGTCTGATATTGAGCTACACAGGCTTTGAATCTGGAGAGCATACATTACTATGTTGTCCAAAGGAAAAAAGGTGGGCCTAACTCTGTCATTTTCATTACCATTTAAATGTCCTACTTACTTAAAATACTTTATTTGCAAATTTCTCCTGTGCTTGCAATAGTACCAAAAGTCTAATCTAATGAAATTACCACAATCAAGTTTCTAATCTAGGAAAGCATGTTAATTCATGAATTAAGCACACAGCAGGCTTGTTGAAGTCAACTTAAAATTTGACTCACAGTTAGTAACATGACTGGATCAAATCCCGAGAGACTGTTAAAAAATAAATTACTATGGCAGGAATCTTAAAAGTTGACTCTCAAAACAAAATATATGTGCTCACCTTCATAGTGCGCACAGCTAAACACCAGGAAATAGAATCTACAGGTGGTATGTTCAAAAGTGTCCAAAGAGAGAGAAACACAAGTTCCCTAGGGGCATTAGATAGGAATTGGCACTTCTTTCAATGTATTTTGAACATTCCAGCCTAACAGATGCCACATAAGATTCTTAAGACACTGGTTAGATACGATCTATTACCATGTTAAATATGAATACAGAAATAGGTGCCTAAGGTAATAATAAAGATAATAACAAAAGAGTGTGATGGGGGTGGCTGAAAATAAGTTTACTGGCTAAAAAAAATGATTTTCCATTTTTTTTTTTAATGAAACTTAAGACAGAAGAAAAGGAATGCAACAACCCACCGGAAGAGTGTTTAGTATGTCTGAAAGGGAGAGGCAAGTTTTGTAATTTTCACTAGTTCAAAAGTCATTCAAGATTTTGTTTGATAAAAAAAAATAGTTCTCCTAAAATGATAATTTCGACAATGTACCACCTTTTCCTAAATTAAATTATAATGGCAGTTAATTAGTCAAGAATACTACATTTCTAACTTCTTATTCAGAATTTCCCAAGAACTTGGGAAAAGGACGCAATGTATGCAAAGTGTCTTTTGGATCACTTATGAATCCTGTTGAACTTTGGATAACTTTTGGAGCTTTAATGATGATAGAAAACTCTATTCCTTTGACTTAATTTTAATAATTATTATTCAGTGTCTTAATGAGTGATATCAATAACTTTTCTATCAGAAGAATAAAGGAGAAGACTGTGGTTAATAACTGCTGATCAGTAATATAAAATATGTGATACCACCTCTCAAGAGTAGGACAACAATGATGTTTTCAGAATTAATAAATAATAACAATAAAAATCTTTACAAAAACTTCTTTCTACATGTTTAGATCTTATTCATGTTGTATCCTCAGAAGAAGCCTATAATACATTACAGGCAGTACTTATTAAATTTGTTAAGTGTCTCTTATTATAAAGAAGATCTTTATAAAAGGCTGTGGGTAATTCAGTGCTTCTGCTGAATTAGTCTTCCCCTTCCTATTGCATGGTATGTCACACAACCATAAAACTGAGACTTTGACAATCTGCAGTATGACTGTAGATTAAAAGACATCATGCTAGCCAACAGATTTCAAGTTTTCTTCTTCTTTCATGGAATTACTTGTCAGACCACCAGTTTTAGTAGAAGTGCTGTGAATACTTTCCGTACGGTGCTTATATTTTATGCACTGAAATCAGATTAGTTTTTCTATATTGGCAGCTATTTTGTCCAACACAGCTTATTCCACTCAATAACACAACTTTTTTTTTTTTTCCCTGCTTTTTGCTATTTACAACCTAGCAAAGAGAAATTGCTATATAAAAATAAAAATATTATGGAAACGCCTAATGTTCCTAACCAAGTATATCTTTATAAATAGCGGTAAGGAGACCATCCCTGTCCCAGAAGCCTTGTTACGCATACTGTTTTAAACAGAGGGCCTTACAGTAAAATTCTGGCCTTACTGAAGTCAATAAACTTCTTCCCCTCCCCTAAGACTGCACATTCTTTATGTTCTGCTCTTTATTTACTTTGTGCCTGACCTTCTAAAGATAAAGTACATGAAGCTAAACAAGTGAATTGTTCTGCTGAAATCAGCAGAACTACATCCATTTGTACAAATTCAAGCATGTCATTTTTTTGCAGCTTCAGAGGCTAACTTGAAGAGACCTGTTCTCTACACAGGGAATGTTACCTTCATACACAGTGTTTAATGTATGCATGAAGTTGAAAACAAGGCTGTGAGAAAATAATGTTTCCAAAGATACGCAAACAGCTTGCCTTCATTTTGAAAAACTCAGAGGTCCTTTCAATCATTGGGATTCAATCACCTTGTTAGTCTTGTAAGCTCTGTTTTGAAGGTTAGAAAATGTGTGATGGTCCTACACTGGTTCAGAGCAGAATTATTAATAAGTAATACACTTGTACTAAGGCGACAGAGTTTAGTATCCACTTAGTAGCTCAGCATAAATTGTATTTTCCTTATTTCAGGGCTATGCCAGCAGTGAAAGATAGCTAGCTTTAAAAGCAATGATGCTGAGCATTGAAAGCCCAACATAATATCATTTCTAAAAGTTTCAATATACACAAGTTGTAAATACAAATCTACATTAATATTCAAAACAGACTTAAAGACTGTCCTAAATTTCCCATTGTATCCTTTTCTCCTACCCTTTTCCCTTTTTTTTTTCTTTTTTTAAATAAACTGTAGTTAGTGCTGTGACTGTGTTTATATGCATCTTCAAGGTACTTTTAAAATATTTTGGCTACACCAAATATAATTGCCAATGAACAAATGGCAATACATATACCAGGATGCTCTATAAGTATACAAATACGTTTATATGCTTTCATATACTTTGCTTGATCAGTCATTATATATACATAGGATTATTCAAACCACGGATGATGAGTACACTTAAATCAAAGTACATTTATCTTTACTTTGAAAAGACCTTTCACAAGCATCTCTTTACACAGCAAAGACATGACATTCATTAGAGAGAGGGGGATTCATTTAAATGTATAAGTAAATAAATGAATGCAATAATAATAATAATTTTTAAAATGAATAAATTAGAGCCTCTTGATTTTTTTCACAGTGTTGACAGGTTCATCATGAGGACAAAAGTGTAGCCTATCACTGCTCTTTCTATAGAATCAGTTTGTGACAGTTGTTAGGTTCAGGAAAGATGAGAAACTGAGCTGCAAATACCAGTGAGAGATAGGCAAGGCAAGAATCAAAATCAGCAGTAAGCACCCACCCTGGACACTATTGCTGTCCTCTTTCAAGATTTGGCACCAGGATTCATATTTGTTTATGCATTAAATATTATGGAGGAGTAATCACTTCCCCAGTTCAGCCTGTTGAGTCAATTCACAGCTATCACTGAAGCTCCAAATTTGCCTTTTAAAAGTATGTTCAGGGCATCTGTAAGGATTTTTCAACTCTGTTTCTCAGAGTCTCTTGGAAATATTTAATTTCTGGATGTTCCATTGGCACAACAAAAGTGATGAATAAGAAATGTCATATAATGGCATTTATTTTCAATACTTCATTTATCTTCAAGTAACTTAGAAAAAATATTAGGCTAATTACCTATAGGGGCATCCAGCAAATTCTAAATACATAACAAGTGTTCACTGGAGTTTAATGCACTTCAGTAACCGATGGTAACTGTGTAAACAAAGGTTACCAAAGTGCAGTTTAATCTCTTTAAGATTGCTTGTTGTGCTTTGGGTCAGAAATATCGAAACCTATAATTATTGCAGTAAATTGGCTCTGTACATACTGATATATATTACTTGTGCTTCCCTCTTTTTGCGTGTTCTTTTTGCCTCTAAAACTGAAGCTGTAGCTGAAATACATTTTGCATTATACTACATGCTAATATACCTACAGTGCCTATTCTAAATAAATGTGTAGGAAATCCAGACAAGTAATCACGGAGCAGTGGAGCAACAAAGAGCTGATCCTTTCCAAAAGCAAAGGTGTGCCTTCTTTGCCAAAATAGGTTCCACTAAAATTTAATGTCTATCATATCCTAGAGATGTGCTTACCTTAGATGGAGGATGTGCCCCCTATATTTAGCATAGGAAATAAAGTTCCAGCAGCAATTTCAGATGCTGTGAATGGTAGTCTGGCTTTTAAAGGCAGGAATTATAAGATGATCCTTTTGGAAGAAGGGCAGACAAATGACCTGCCTTTAAGCTAGTCTTTCCCTGCACTTATTCAGGAAAAGCTAAACAAACAAACACACTTTCCACAGAGACAAAGTAAATTAAACATCAGTTCTGACACCTTCTGTATTTCAGATGTCGTATAATGCCATACTGATTACACAAAATAATTTTATGCTACTATTGGTAGAAGTACCGCGCTAAAATCTTTTTTTTTTCTTTGTTCTGTTCAACCTACATATAAATTGTTGCTCAATCTGAATACCTCTTTAAACGAATCCAGAACCAGTGTTCATGGAAAATATTCTACTTGTGAATTTTGCTTATATCACAGGTCATTATTTTTCTTTCTGCAGTTGAGTGGGAAAGAAAATGTAAAGTGCAAAGTGTAAATTCAAATATTTTCAATAATTATTGAAATAATTGTTGAAAAACAGAATGTGAACTAAATAAATATAATCCATATTGCAAGTTGTCAAATCTCTGCATTCTCAGAAGAATTAGAAAAACACAGAACAGCTGTTATGTTTGAAGTTTTGTGGGAAAAGAACACTTTGTGTATTTTCAATAGCTTATGTCTTTCTGAAGCCCTTTGGATGATTTATGTTAAAGATGAAACATAGACTGAAGTTAGGTGGGTTCAAGTTGCTGTATGAAAGCCTGCCAAACAAAGCATAGAGAATTCCATAACTCCTTAATGTGATGACTTTATTCCCCTCAGAAGCAATGAAAAATAATATAGTATGGCTATAAGCACAGAAAAACCTATCTACCTACACAAATACCTACAACAAAAGTCTCTTCCCTATTTAATCTCTTTAAATGTTTTCTAGTGCTGCAAGAGTGCTACTTGCTGTATCAAATATAATGTTGAAAGAAAATACATACTAAATCTATATAATAAATTAAGACATTGTCAACACTGCACACGTCAAATATTTCTCCTACTCAGAGAAACTGAGTTCTGTTGCAAACCGACATGTTCACACAAGTCTGACCTGGGATATGATAGCTTGTTTCAGCACATTTCATAACAGTGTCCTGTGGAGGGGCAACTGGAAGGGGATACTTCATTAAAAAAGTTCTGCCAAAAATGTGTTCACTACATTGTGTTATTCACACATGAACAAGCTCTTGTTGCATTGTCATAAACAATAATTTCTGCAAATAAATGCCAGTCTTCTCCATGCCAAATCCATCCCTTTCTAGACGAAGGGGCTCATTAGTGTAATGCACTCCTTGACACCTGCTCACAGATGGAGAGGTGAATACAGAGCACAGAGGAGAATACATGGCACAGCCAGAGGAAAACTACACTGAGTTTTAAGGTGGAAGGTGCAGAAAATGGCTATATTTGGAAACATTCAAAGTGGATTTGGCTCCCTCAGTCCTCTCCTCCTCTCAGCACACTGTGGGGCTCCAGTGAGACACCCGTGGGAGTCTGGATGCTCTTCAGAAGCGAGAAGAGGGTCTTTTGGGGCCTAACCTGACTGCTTGAAGCACTTGGGCAACCCTCTAATCTGCTCAGTCTCCTGGTTAACCTAATTGTCTCAAACAAAACCACAAGAACAACTCGCTCACATGGGATAATGCTCTCGCAGCAGTTTTTAATGTTCCCCATATGAGAGGTCACTTGTCAATCAAAATTAAATTCCAAGCCATATACTTGCAGTGACTCAGAACTAACTAAAGTAAGGTCAAGCAAGACAGAGTCTTGACAGATTAAATGAAAGCACCTTTTCATTCCATATAACCTTCCTTAATACTTCTAGGACACGTATGTTCACTCTCAATTGTTTATTTAGAGATATCAGGTGTATCATTGGCAATTACGTATAAACATCATATAACAATATGAGACAAAAAAAAAAGACACTTCTGTAGGTATTTTTTTCCACATCCTAAGTATTTCTGAAATATTTTAAAGGATTTTTGCTCAATCAGGACCCCCTAAAAAAGATGAGGTAACCTCCAATTTGAATAAGCAAACTCAGTATTCTACTTACAAAAGTAACAATTGCCTGATTTTTGGCAACATAATCAACATTCTAACCTGAAATGGTTACTGTGCTGGAATTTGTCCTCTCAAGGGATTGATGTCCCTTGATTCCATAACACTTTTGTACAAAACAGATTGCTAGTCTTTTACATTTGAGAATTTCTGATGCAGCAATGTGCTATTGATGTTGCAATTTCTAATTCAAAATGATCCTGGACAAGTATTGCAAAGTATCCCTTACCAATAGCGTTCTTTTATTCCTCTTTTCTACTTGTTTTTTTAATTTCTAAGCAATAAAGCTTACTGACAGGGAATCCTCGGGATCATTTAACTGATATTGAAGATAGTTAGTATGTACTAATTTGTGATGCGATTTTTTTATGAAGATTAGATATTTACACTCAAACATTATTCTATCTGTTACAAACTTGAAAAAAAAAAGATTAATTCTAGGTGATCTTATATGTTAGCCTAAAATACAAGCAGGGAGTGTGTTCTGAATTTTAGATAGCAAGCACATGTGTAACAATTTACAAACAATCAGTTGACTGAATACATCTGGAAAAAAAAAGACTTTGTCAAATAAGTAGTGGGATTATGAACTGATGACCAACATCTACTAATAGAAAATAGATTATTTCACAAAATACTAAAAAAAAATCTATAAGAAATCTCTATATAGAGAATATAATATTCTAACTGAAGTTTCTTCCCTATGAAACCACTTAAGAAATTAAGACATAATATCAAGGTAAATTTTGACATATTGCCTGACTCCTCATATATAGATGTGACCACATATCTATATAAAATGAGTGAGGAAGAGAGAAAGAGAGAGGGGGAGAGAGAGAGAGAAAGAGTGAGACTGACTTGCCCATTCAATTATTACTGGTATATTTTCTAATTTTTGCATATGCAATAACCTTGGTTTTAAAGGACAAAAATAGGACTTTTTGTCTTCATACCTTTGACATGGCACTAGAAAGACGGCTTATGAAAGACTTAGTCATGTGCATTATATAGCACGTGGTGAATTCATTTTACAAGCCTGGTTAAGGCCTGAAGTATCATGCAAGGTACTGTCAAAGGAGGCTTTTCCAGCACAAGCATTACAGAAAATAGCAGCAAGAATATCTTATACAGGCTTTCACCTGTCATAGATTCCTCTATCAAGTTGTGAAGGGAAGAATGGGACTAGACAGGGACTAGACATGGGAGAAACAAGGCATACAGGAGCTTGGGGTAGTTACACAGTTCATTGGATATAAATATTGGATATATGCATTATCTGATTGTAAAGGATTGTAATTTAACAAAGTAAACTTCATAACTAGTTTATCAGACTGCAGTTAATCCATATAGTTTACTGGAAAGAACTTATCTGTTGTATAACAACATATTTTTTCCTTGAGAAAAAACAGAGGATGACTAGATAGGAAAACTCTTTCACTTCCAGGGATGAATTTGCACATACTATGCAGATATTGCAAAAATGGGATAACTTACAACATCGAGGAATCGTTCTCTCATGGAAGCAAAAAACTAAAAAATACTAAAGAAGGAAGGAAGCTCTGATCTTTTGGAAACTCAGGAAACTTTTGGAATCCTCTGTTAAATCAACCTGAGGCATCTCAACATGAAGGGAAAAAATAATGGCAGCAAAATAAATTATAAAATGCATAAATATCCTGGAGGCCAGTTCTACTAAAACACTGAGTGCGACCACACCAGGAGAATGAATATGAGAAGGAAAGAAATATTCTGTATCTTGCAGTTTATATAAGCTATGAACCACATTCTCCAGTAGGTGGTTGCAAATGGTATTTGGTACTTTTATAATTGACCGTGGAATGCCTCAAGTAATCTCTGTCCTTCCATTTCCATGAAACTTTAGCAGAATGTTTTTTTCTCTAGAGACCAGCTACCACGGTGCCCTCTACCAAAATCTGTTTGGACAGACAAGACAGAAAAAAAATAATGAGTTACTAGAACTGTATACCACAGACTGTATCCCTTCCCCTCTTACCTCATTCCACAAGCCCAAATAAATAAACTCATAGCCTATAAAACATTAAGATAAAATATGGGAATTCCCATCCACATTTTGTTTATTATCATTTGCTGCCCACACCCCAAAGTAGAAACAAACCTCTTTCATGAATGTATTATCTGTTCCGGATTTACAGTTATTAAAGTATAAAGTCTCTGAGTTTTCAGAACTGTTTGAAAATAACTAAGCTGTCATGAGAGCTGGTATTTTGATGAATGATCTTTTACTCTGGAAAACCATTTTTTGGGGGTTTTACTCTAGGAAGTGTCAAACTACAAATGAAAATGCAACCAGAGGGTGGCTTTCCCCATATTGTCATATCACAGAATAATAAGTAAGTAATAACTTTTAGTTCAGCATAAAAACTCCTAGATGTGGTTGGGAAGATCTTCCTCCCAATATATGAGCACAACACAAATGTGGATGTGGAGCCTGCGGTAGGCTCCACAGGTTTGCTAGTGGCAACACCTCTGGACTCCTCTACCTCCCTCCCTGCTCAGGTCCTCTCCTCATTCTTCATACTCTTCCTCTTGTCCCATGCCCTGTCCCTATCACTGATTGAGTGATGACATTTGCTGAGGAGAAAAGTACTGAAAAGCAGATCCATGACAGGATTTGCCTCTTTATGAGTTGGGTGTATAAAGAAAGCTCATATAAGCTAAATGTTTACTACAACACATAAACCTCAATAACCTTAAATTGAAAACAAATCATGCCACAGGGGCTTGAATTTCCAGCTAATAAATCAAAAAAATTCTGAGATCCTACCTGGTCTTTCCGACCCACTATGCAGCGTATACTGTTTGATCTTTGCACAAAGAATGCTGTGTTTTCCAAAACTGTTTGCACTTTAGGAGCTAGCTCATTTATTGTTATTCCAAAAACAGTTTGCAGCACTTCTACGCTACTTGTTGCCTTGTCCATAGCAAAATGTTGCAGATAAAATGAAAATAATATAGCGAATGACTTAAAAGCTATTAATGAGAGTTTATTGTGGATGATTTTACCTTGAAAGTCTTTTACTGGAAATGAGGTTTTTATTTTGTGTTTGCTTTTTGACATAATTGTAATTTACACTAATAGAATAGTATCACATATTTCCACTGTATCTATGCAGAGAGCACCTCTCATCACAGAGAAAAGCTCACTACCATTTTGCTATATCTTAAAATCAAAATGAATAGCTCTCTTTAATGTCCTTTACAAAGCAAGGACATAATTGGAGCATTTTCTTAGCATGTAACTTTATTTGAATGAGTAGCTATTTGTTCTAAAAGTTATTTGATACAGAAGAGCTCCAAACATGGAAATACTACACTAAATTAGCTAGAGAAGCAGGATATTTGCCATTAAATACTACACTAAAAAGAACAGGAAGAGGACTAGATACCATACAATTAGACTTCCTGGAATATTGTTTCTGAAAAATACCCCAAAAATATTTTTAAATACATTTAAGGAATAAGAGCGCACAGCATTTGTGCTTGTAGCTTGGAATTTCCAGCTTTCACAGCTGAAATCAGGTTTGTTAGGTGATTTCCATACAGAACCATTCTTAACAAATTATTAATTTTAACAGTGAATCACATTCCTTCTCTTCAGGTTTCTTTTAGTTTGCTCTTCCCAAGGAAACTACCTGAAGGGATGAAGATATCTGCCGGATATTTGGGAACACAGTATTTTATTACTCGTAGCTGGTGGTCTCTGCACAGATATAAATGCAAATATATGATATTATCCTATTAGTGTTAATGAAAGCAAGATGCTCTGTGGGTCAATCTGGGTTCCAAGCAGAGAAGTCACCATCTTACCTGAGCCCTGTGCTTTCCATCACATAAGAAAGAAAAAGAGGCCTTGGCTCTATAAGATGTTCTGAGAAATAGTGTGTCAAGCAGGACACAACATAGTAAGGTTCATTGCAAATTAACTCCAAGCACTACAGAGATACACGTCCTTAATTCTATTTTACTTAGTTCATGAACTAACACCAGTGAAGTTCTCAGAAAATGTTCCAAACCCATTTTGATACAATTCTCTAAGAAGAAAGGAATTCTTTATGATCTATGCCTCTAAAACAGTCAGATTGCTCCATCATTTCCATATCTATCTTCAGTCCAGGTTTTACAGTATTAAATAAACCAAGTTATCTGTATATTATTTACAAAACCTACCATGGAGAAAAGGGACTCACTGACTCAGTTTTCATGCTTGTTTGTTCATTAGCTCTTCGGTATTGCTTGGAAATAATTTGAAATGAACCTTACTGCATTCTCCATTTATAGTGTGTAGATGACCATGTGTAGATGACCTGTGTGTAGATGACCATGTTCCTGCCAAACCTTACTGCATTCTCCATTTATAGAAGTAACACTTGAAGTTGATGAGTCAACAAAATTTCTCCTGTGTGTAGATGACCATGTTCCTGCCTATTTCTTACACTTGTTTTACTGTGCACTTACATTCAAATAGTATTTCTTCTTCTACTTTTGTGAATACTTGAATTTTGTTTTCCTTTTCTTTTTTCTTTTAATAAGCCTGATTCCTTTGCAAGGGTTAGGAATTTCCCCTTTCATGGTGACTTTGCTTTTGTTTGGTTTATGAACCTCTGCAACATGTATCTCAAAAGAGGTTCAGTTTCCAAGAGGAAAAAAAGAGATTGATGAATTGTAATGATATTTTCTTTATAAAGAAAAGTGCATTCCAAACATTTTTCCCATGACAAAAATGTTGTATTTGCATAAATAGTGTATGTATACACAGTGTATATATATACACAGAATAATCCTGAATAGGTCTTTGAGACTGTAAATCTCTTCCATGACTTGATTCTTCTGTGTTCAAGAACTTTGTTGCAGCAGCAATCTCCAATGATATCGGGAATTACAATGAACATACCTCCAAACAGAGAGATTACAAGCATCAAGAAGTACTTTATTTCTGATAAGAAACTACCATCAATTATAGAATAGGAAAGCGTCTATCACCAGGATTTACTGAATTCTTTCTTACATTGTTACAATATAGAAAATATCCTCTGTACTACTCTTTCTAAATAGTCCTGCCAGAAGCAAAAGATGGGAGTTAAATACCATTTAACATTTTTGTTTCACCTTTTTTTCATCAGTACAAACTGTTTTATGTTACTTGTTTTGAAACATAGCTTCCTAATTTTCTTTAAATTTCAAAAAGCCCATTGACAATTAAATATATGCTTTCAGACTGTGAAAGTGATATCTAAGTCCTCTAAACTTTTTGTCTCTTTTCAATTACACAAGCTTTCTAAAGCATTTTGTCTTGATTTTGTGGGAACTGAAACAGGCCAACACATTAGGGGTTAGGTATACTGTTTCATCCATTTAAACTCTGCAAACTCCTACTATTGAAGAGAGGGTCAGTTTTATTCTCAGATGTGTAACTCTTATTTTATTGGAAATTGATGTCTGCTTAAGACATGTGACTCTATTTTGTGTTCAGCTATGGTTTTGAGATCTTAAGACATCAATTTATTTTGTAAAAATATGGTTACTAATCCTTTTATTTTCAAAAGTTTCATAGTGTATTTAGCCATACAGTACTCTGTATGAATTAGTGCTGTTGAGCTATCTTTTCCTCAAATATAATGTGAACACAAAACTAAAAGTAGACTTACTAAGCCTCCCTCATTATAAAGTACTAAGTTAACATAGAATTACTTTAAGGAGAAAAATCAGTCATTTATGAAATCACATTGCAACAATTGAAATAATGTCCACCAATTCTTGTCTTTAAAGATTAAGAGATTAGTAATAGTTTTTTTTTCAAAGTGCAGGCTTTATCTGTGTAACTTTACTATGGTGATTATTTCCCTTAGTAAATTCAAAACTTGTGGGCCTCAATTGCTCCCATTAAAGACAGCATCATAACTGTCATCAGGTCCTCAGTGACTTAAAAAGATTTCCTTATGTTTCTTCTTCATTATATTTATCTCCCTGGGTAGATTTCCAAAATATCCTTAGTTTGCACGAATACACTTTGTGAGTATAACTCACTAAGTATTATAAACACGCTGGTCATAGTTGTCTGATTAAAGATGACTTTTGCATACAAAAAGGGCTTTAATGTAACTGCTATGGTACAGGGACTACAGAATGTTTCCACTAAATGCGTTAATGCTTATTCACTGTTTAGAGGAATCATCTTCTCAAGAACTCCTCAATCTATTTATGAATTAAAATTAATTTACATATAACACTCAAGACATGAAAATGGTAACTTTTTTTGCTTCAAAGGTGGATAAAATCCCTTTCCAAAAGAAAGGTCTTTGTATAGTTTCTATTTAGTAGTAATGGTTGATTTTTTTTTCCACACTTTCAATGTTTAAAGATGATATGCAATTATTATTATTCATAATTGAATGTTTCTTTAATAAATAATATTATTCTCCACTTACTTAATTCCTTGAATTACTACCTTATTTTAATGGTTAGAACATTGTTTTGTATGTTACAAAAGTCAGAGGTCCCCTAAATTTACTGTATATTTGTGGAAGGTCATGACTTACTGGTTTTCCCACTCATGAAAAAAGAAAAAAAGAAAAAAAAAACCCAACAAACCAAAGCTAGTGCCAGAAGTCATATAACAAAGAAAGCCAGGAATTTACCTCTTTTACTATTAGGTACAAGGCATGAAAGACTCCTTCCAGGTCCCACTGAAATTAATATTTCAAATCAACACCACTAGATAGGATCAGACCATTATTTTTCTAACAGAGGTTAATCGTTAGACATTAAAGTTATGACAGACTTACTTATGGACAAGTGAGTTGAGGTATTTTTTAATATGAATCTAATATTACATTATCATGTTCCCTTTTGATGCTGCTGTTGCTGTTTTCCTCACATCGCAATACATACATTTTCAAGCAAGGGACAGAATAAATATTAGAAACCACTACTGCAGTAGTTCATCAAATGGCGTAACACACTGTGATAAGAAGAGGTGCAGTACATATAGAACTTCTCAAATGGTTTGCTGCTGACAGTGAAGTTAGACAGAAGATAGAGCTGCAAGGAATAGCAAGCTGAAGAATGGTAGGGACAGGCAACAGTGAGATTCAGTCACCTCCTTACTGCAGTTGCCTCCTTTCAGCCACATTTCCTGCTCTGTCCCAGGAACCCCACAGCAATTAATTCCCCAGTGTTTCATTATATTGGAAAAGCTCCTTTCTGTATGAAAACCATAACTGGTTTTCATGTTTCAAGGCCATGTTGGGAATGAGAGGATAAGAAATGGAAAAGTGTATGGAGAACCATGACATACGCCAGAATATTTTTGCTTGAAAATCATACAGACCTTATTTGGTATAACACAGTGGTTACTGATATAACTCATGGGTATTGTAGGGAAACATATCATGTTACATTAGGGTATTACTGCTATATTGTATCTTGAATATGGCAGATTGTTTATATATTTCAATATTCTGTTTCCATAGCTCTGGCTAACAGTGATACAGTGAAGTAGTAGGAACATATGAGGAAGTTGAGAATAGGCAGAACAGAAGACATTTTGCTATAGGAATTTTCTACATAAGTATTACTTATTTTCCTTTTCATAAATGTGCATTCAGCTCCGGTGGCTCAGCTTTTGTTCTGTCTTTAAAAGACAAGTTTAGCTTGGCTCTGCAACCAAAACCTTTGGTTTACCAGAGTCTAATGGTAGCCTTTGCATGAAAGCTATCCATATTTGAATAAAAATTTAGAACATTTTACATGATTTCCTGATTTGTTTTCACTGCAAAATACAGAGGATTAATATTAATGCTCAGTTAAAAAACAGTCTAGAATGCTGACTGTATATGAAATATGAAATGAATGACACAAATAAGAATGTAGAATACCTGGCCTGATCCATGTGTTCACATTACTTTCAGGCTTAATCCCATTTTCTTGTACCTCTTCTATGAAGATTAATTCATTTATCCTTGGAAGAGATATTTGTGCAAGTGTGCCTACCCAGAAAAGAATAAAAGATTGGGAAATATTAGAAAGTGATTCAAACAGCAATTTTACAAAAAGTGCCTATTACTTAACAGTAAGCGCTGAGTATCAGTCTGGCTCACTCCTCTCTAGATTCCCACACATGCTCATGACCTGTAATTGCACTGAAAAATAAGAAATAAAAATGAACCGCAAAGCATTCTGTACAAACTCTATGACTCACAGAAAGAAAAACAAAACAGAACTCACAGGATCCATTTTCAGGAAATATGTTGGTTGTAGAAATTTAAAGGTATTTCTGTGTTGTTGAATTGGCCTCAAAAATCTTTCAGGAATATATAAGTATCCTAACAGAAATAATTAACAAATAATCACAACAATGATAGTTGATCCAAACCACTTTTAATAGCTTTCTTGAGCAATATCGTAGTGTGAGTATATTTTGCAATAGTTTTCTCATACAGTGGTGTATTTTCAGTTCAGCTGGTTTAGGAAAGACACTTTCTTATCCAATACTGCTGCTTAAACACAGTTGTATCTGTTTATGTTACCAAAGTATTATATAAGCATAAATCAAAGCAATGAATAAATATTTGCAGCTGTTTAGCTAGAAACAACATATGCTTTGGCACGTTCTTCTTGTCTGTAACTATTAGGCATATGAGACAACCCTGCAAATAACCATAGAGGCAGGAACACACAGAATGGAGAAGAGGAACTAGAATCATCCAGCTCTTTTCTTACAGAAATTTGAAAGTCCATGCCTGTTAAGTTTGACCTAAAATGCTAAAATCTCTATTCCTTTTCCTGCTGCTGACTTTGTAACTGACCTCATGCAAGTGGAGGGAAAAAAAAAAAAAAAAGCTTTTGGTCTTTCATGAATCCTTTTTCTCTCAATTGAATCTTTCATCTGCATTACAGTCTAATCTAATTTTTCTCTACTTTGTTCTGACCTTTAAAGCATGCCTACCTTCACCACTGATCTATACAACGAGGCTTTACTTCTGATTCCATTTTAATCATGATCACGTATCTTTCTTATCAAGATTGTGGATACTGTTAGTGCATGGGAATATATATATTAAGCAGTGCCAGCTGGAACAGTATTTTGTGAAATAACACTGAATGATTTCATGGTTCACATGAAATTTAAAAAATTAAAGAGATAATAAATGGAAGTAGTATGCTGATCACACTCCTCCACCATGCACCACTGCTTTCCATTTTAGCCCTCAGAGTGTAAAGGACTGAGAATAAGAGAGTACTATTTTCTTCATTTTTACAAAGTTCTACCAAGAGAAAGATCTGGTGTGCCAATAACCCCACAGATGAGATCTATGTTACAGCGGACAACGGTATGAAGAAACTGCAGCTAGTCCAACAGACCAAGATGGTTGAGGGTAGAGTAGATGGCCTAACATGGGGAGGTTCACCAAGCTAGTCTTGTTTAGTCTGCTGAAGACTAAGATGCAATATCATTGTATCCAGCTGTGTGATGCTGAGGTGGATTCACAGTACTGTGTGGATCTGACATGCTTCCATGCATTATTACCTACACTTTTTGACTAGATATAGGAACTTTGTTTATTTCACTACTTTCTGGGATTGTAGATGATCAGTTTAAATTCTGAAATAATCTGATGACATGTTGTGAGTATAAAATCAGAAATAGACATTTTCAGCCTTTGAAACACTGGAAATTCCATATTTTTAATATATTTTAAAAATCATATTTTAATACTAGCTTTCAGTCATCATTTTCCTTTTTTTCAGATGTTGACAATAAAAGTTGGTTCTCTCACAGCCGTAGCAACCATGATAACATCCATTGTACACATCTAAAATATTTGAGTATTTACAAAATCTAACATACAGAAACCACATGTCATATTTAGGATTAAAAATAACCTGCTAAAATACTCTTTGTAAAGAAGGTCTCATTGGAAGCTCATGCTTGCTGCCTGAGTTTGGCGTGATCCCAGAACTGGCCCTGCTTTTGGCTGGGAGTAGTTTGGACTAGAAACTTCCTCAGGGCTCTTCTCTCTAGAGTGATTCTGTGTCGGAATGTCCAAGTAATTACAAGGAAATTACTCAAAAAAAAAAAAAAAAAAGATAAGAAACAAATTGTGTGGCTTTCTCAACAAGTCAGTCAAATATGTCCTCCTTCTCTACTTTCTTTCTGCTCTTCCTGGTTTGCCTGGTTTTGTTTACTTTTGATTCTCCAAAGGAGCCAGTTCTTAAACAGAAGCCAAGCTTATCAGGCTGACATCAGTGTTGAAGGTGTATTTCTGTGATAACGATACTCAAAAGTCCATACCCACAAAGTTATGCCACCTTTTTCTCTCTTTTTATTTCTATTTATTTCTAAAAAAAAAAAAAATTAATTTTATCAGTTCTTCCATTCTGTCTGGAGAACGAAGAGACTTTTGGTTTGCTTGGGCAGAAGGCCAATAAACTCAGCTGATTCTTCTCTATCTTACAACAATATGCTATTCCATCATGGGGGAAGTGGATCAATAACCACCAAAATTGCTTTTGCAGGAACTGCAAAAAGAAAGGAAAAGCGAGCTGGACCTGTTTAGTCTGGAGAAGAGAAGACTGAGAGGAGATTTGATCAACATGTTCAAGTACCCGAGGGGTGATTGTGAGGAGGATGGGACCAGGTTCTTCTCCGTGGTGGTCAGTGACAGGACAAGGGGTAATGGGTACAAATTGAAACACAGGAAGTTCCATGTCCATGTGAGGAAGAACTTCTTTACTGTGAGGGTGACAGAGCACTGGAACAGGCTGCCCAGAGAGGTTGTGGAGTCTTCCTCTCTGGAGATCTTCAAACCCACCTGGATGCCACCCTGTGCCATGTGCTCTGGGTGTCCCTGCTGGAGCAGGGGGGCTGGACCAGATGATCTCTAGAGGTCCCTTCCAACCTCAACCATTCTGTGATTCTATGATTCTGTGATTCTGTGAATGTACTGAGGTTACACTGTAAACAAGGAATGATGAACAATGTAAGGAATGAGCAGAGGATATTGGAAGTTACCCATTAGTTGTTGGGTAATGGGAAAGGAGAGGATATGGGGCCAAATTACAAACCCTAGTGCAAAGCAGATCTGATGGGGAAAGATTTGTGTCAGAGGCTAAATTCATCTGTTCGTGTAAACTCAAGGGATGAGCAATCACTGTTACATACGCTAGTAGTAGACTGACAGAATTTAAGAAAAAAACAACTGTACTGTGCTAAAAATTCAATACATGAGGAGGGGGAACAGTATGATTTTTCAAATTTTATTTGGGTATGTCTGACAACATTTTCTAAGTTTAAGCTTAGGAATATGGGAAACTATGGGAACTCTGTAGATGGGAAAGTGACAAAGCAAAGCCTTTCAAAAAAAATTACATAAGTGGTTGTGTGCAATACAAAAAGCCTGAATTAATGTCTATTGAAAGCAACAATAACCTCACAATTAACTTCAGTAGGCTATTCATAGATCCTATTTGTGATCCCTAAGAATGCAAATAGGAGTATCATGATTCATCCTTAATTATCCCCAAAATTATTTAATGAAATCCTGACTCAAGTTCAGTCAATGAGGCTCTACCATTGTCTTATAAGAAGTCCAGATCTTTACTAGGGGGCTACAAAGTGGAACTAGTTGAGGAAAATTCTCCCCTTAAGTTATACATAGGCAGAAAATCTGGCTGTTATTTGCCAGACAATGTGAATCACGACTCAAGCAAGAATAAACTCAAGTTATTGTTTGGAAATTCCAATTATCTAATTTTAGAATAATGATATTTTAAATAGCTGATGAATAGATCTTTCCTATTGCTGTTGAAAAAGAAAAAAAGATGAAATGTTATCTTTACAGTCACTTTTAAAAATACTTAGTAATTGTAAGTCTTCTTTTTCAATTAAAAAAGCTGAGTGGGAAAAAAATATATAAACAGCCTACTTTCTTCTTTTCAAATCTAGAAGAAAAATCTATTGTCTATACTTGAACACTAATATTAGTACTTTGAAAGTATTTCCAAAACACTTAGCCTTCTTACAGTTACTTCAAAAAGCTATAGATTTAAACTGAAAAATAAGAGTCCCCATTTTACAGGAGGTATATGTTTAGAAACGTCTCTGCTGGATTAGCTAAGCAAAATATGTGATGGTTCTGTTTCAAGTATTTCAGGCAAAACTTATCTTTACTTTTGCAAATGTCCCAGAGGGAAAAGTTGTTTGCATTGCTCAAAACATTTCTAATGAAAATGAAGCAAACTACAATGAGTAAAAAAATGATGTTACCTCACATCTGGTAAGAGGAAAATTGCAAAAATTCTGTAAAATTAATGATTGAGAATCTTAGGCCCTGTCCTGACTCTAAAAATGGTGCCAAGCAATCAAAACTCCATCCTATCCACATTATAGATGTATGAAGCAGTCATAATATCGTTTTCCCTGGTAACTCACAGCACAACTGACAGTGTCAGAACAAAGAATCCAGATAAAAAGACGTGGACTAAAATGCTGTCACACCTAATAGCCTTCCCAGCTGTGCACAGAGATAACAACCCAAATCACTGGACAAATACTGTAATTCTGGCCAATTAGCATGCGATTTTAACATGTATTCTGTTTCATTCCAAATTTTGTTTTACTAATTAGTTTGTAGAAGAGTAAATTCCGTGCTATCTGGCTTCCCCCTGATATTCCACCTAGTCTGTTTTATATATCAGCTATCATTCACTGATATTCAGCAAAATTGTCAATTAGACCTGGATGAAAGATTTCTCAGCAGTATCTTGGAGGTATTTGGAGTTAGGTCTCTTCTAGTGTTGTGGATGACAGCTCAAAAGCACAAAAAACTACATTAACCCTGCACAAGTTACTACGCATCAGCTAGACTAAGTTTTCATGTGTCAGCTCATCTGTAATATTGGTCCATGTAATTTCTGTAAACGAAGACAAGTACAGTTAACATAACCCTCCTAAATGTAAGCTAACTTTCTGCAAATTGCCTTGCATATTTTCTGATGTAAAATAATTTTCCAGGGATATTTATAATAAATCAGGCGTGTGTGGAAATGTTTTATCCTAGCTTAATTTATTTATAGGCCTAAGTTTTACCAACAAATCCGAATTGGTTTATTAGCTCTAAGAGGCTTTTATTAATAGGCAAAAAACTACCTCAGAGAAACAGGGCAAATTCAATGGAACATTAAATACTTTTCTCATCTCCTTGTGTTTGGAGTGAAATCTGGCTGTGTTGAAATCCATGAAAATTTTGCGTTTCACTTAAGTGGTTTAAAGAGTTTTGTTTCTGCGTAAGAGTCAGTGACCAATTTGCTTCAGCAGATGAAGCCACGTGGCTTCAATGCCCTGACACATGCATGTATTTTAACTGTAATTTCTTTTTTAACTTATTGATATTATTTTGACTAACTTGCAAGAAAGAGATGGTTTTGATTATATCTCCTGTGAAAAATGAAGAACAACAATAGTTTGCTATTAATGTTTCACATTAAGTATAGTTTTTTTCATTAAGTAGTGAGTGCCCTGACCTTGCAAACGCTAACCAGATCGTCATTATCTTCTCATTGTATATATCTTAATAAACATATGGCCCAAGATGAGGCAATTAAGACATATCAGAAAGGACTATAGCTACACTTCAAATTTAACAGCTTTTTTTGTTTGTTTGTTTTTTGCCAAGATGGAAAAGTGTCTTTGAGCACCAAATAAAATTTATTGCAAAGATGACTCTGTGTGACAGTGTGGTTAAAAGAATTAGCTGTTCTCCTTCAAGGTCAAGCTCTTGTCTACATTGTGCTCTACAGTTAACTAAGTAAGTGCAAAGCTGCAGTTTATTTCGTTATAGCATTCAGAAAATCATTATTTTCAATTTCAGAACAATGAAGACTAAGAAACAATTAAGATATATGAGAGTTCTGTTCTCCTTTCTTTGCATAGCATTCACTCAGTACAGTAGAGCCAAAGTTCATTAATAACAGTCACATGGCTAAGTTTAATTATACTCACAGAAGGCTGAGTGTGAAATGTTAATACACTTGTTTTTACAATTGTCACATACCACTAACTCGAGGGCATCTACTGGGAAAAGTATCTTTACAATGTTATTTACAAGATTCCTCCTATTTGACAGGGAAAATTGTAAGCTGAACTTCTGGTGATATTTTACAAAACATTTAAATCACATCTATAGCACCTCTCTTTCAGTAAAGACTCTAATATGCTGGTCAGCATTTATATGTCAGTCCACCTGCATTAGTAACACTCCTAAGTTCACTTAGGACTTCACTCCAGTCCATTGCAATTGCTACCCCTTCTCTTCTTGTGTACTGGCCATTCAGTCAAAATGGCAGGAACACAATTTTGTGCTTATTGAATTCCTTGAGATTCCTTAGTTGTGGATTAGTAGGAAAATAGTAATTTCTCTAGGTCTGCCAACAGACAAATAACACCTTTTGCATATGTGTACCACATTCTTTCCATTTATTATTTTCTGCTCTCTCCCATTGCATAAAAGGAGGTTTAAATCCAGTCAGATACTTGATTGTAGTGGATGAGATATTAAAGAACAAAGGAGGAAAGGAAGAAAGGAAGAGAAAGGAAGAGAGGAAGAGAGGAAGGAAGAGAGAAAGAGAGGAAGGAAGGAAGGAAGGAAGAGAGGAAGAAAGGAAGGAAGAGAGGAAGGAAGGAAGGAAGAGAGGAAGGAAG
>NW_010582014.1:315838-338780 GCF_000705375.1 Tinamus guttatus
GAGGAAGAGAGGAAGAGAGGGAGGGAGGAAGGGAGGAAGGAAGGGAGGAAGGAAGGAAGGAAGGAAGGGAGGAAGGAAGGAAGAGAGGAAGGAAGGAAGGAAGAGAGGAAGGAAGAGAGGAAGGAAGGAAGGAAGGAAGGAAGGAAGGAAGGAAGGAAGGAAGGAAGGAAGGAAGGAAGGAAGGAAGGAAGGAAGGAAGGAAGGATGTGAGACAATGGCAAACAGAAGCATAAGTGATATTGTGATTCAAAAGAGATAGGCTGTCACAGATGTAAAATTCTGTAAGGACAGAAGGTAAAATTAGTAAAGCACTAAACAGAAAACAGTTCCTCTCAGCTTTTTGTGAATCAAGACTATTTAAATAACAGCAGAAAAATGTTAATAATATATTAATTTGGGAAAAAAACATGAAACACAAATAGAAACTGAACAGAAGCAACATGGGAAAGAAAAACTAAATTTTGTATGTTAAAGAAATCCTCCTTGTCCTGACTGGAAGGGTCAACCAAGACTGCGAACTTGAAACATCATTTCCTATATAATTTGCTCTGACTAGTTACTCTATTAAAATTGTTAGCACATCAATGTGTTCTAGGACTGAGAGGATCTGGAAACATACCGATTATTATTCTCTGTCCACTGCAATTGCTAGTGTAATGTGTCTTGGATCCTGACTATCTGGACAGACCAGACAGGTGCTTCTCCTTACTTCTTGGCTATTGAAGCAGTGAGTTAAGCTGTAGGAGAATCTCCTGTGTGAAATGTTCCAGTGTGAGCCCTACAGCTTATGTTCTCAACCACCCTTCTTGCCCGAATTGTTTGGATCTTGATGTTGAAATAGGATTAAGTCCATTTGTCACATGTGTTTTAGTTATTATTAGATGGGCTTGTCCAACCTGAACTGGATTGGAAAAATCAGAATGATGTACATGGTAGATGCAGAAAAACTCTCAGACTGTAATGTGAGAAGTGAATTCTGATGGAAGCTTTCTTATGATTCAAGCATATGTAAAGTTTTTCTTTATTTGGATTTTCTGATACTAAAAGTTTCTTGACATGGCTATCTGTTTCCAAAATTGTGAAAATTTCTATACTTTCTCAAATTTAAACCTGAGTGTTCAGACGTTTCTTAAGGGGAAGAAATACAGACAAATTAAGTAGGTTATATTTAGCATATTTGTATAGGAAAATAAGCTAAAAATATGCATAGCTGACCTCTCAAGCCTGCTGCTTCTTCAACAATGGAAATGGTGAATAATTGCAAAGAAATTTTTTCATAAGATGATCTCTACAAATTAAAATATTAATTGCTGCTGTGCTCATAATACAAAGGAATCATCTAATGAGATTCTAGATCTTTGCCAAAGGATCTAATTGTTGGTCAAAACATCAGAAAACTAGAAAAAAAACATTAGATTAGAAAAAATAATAATTGAGAATACACTGAAAATACCCATGCCAATTGTAAATACTTAAATGTAGGTCATTGTACTCAGGGGCATCTCTTGGAGGCTCACAATATTTATAGGCTCACATTACTGGACTGCTCTGAAGATATATTCAAAATGATGTCTGGGTAGTGTAAAGACCTTTGGCAGGCAGCTTTAACCACAAAACCAAATGAAAGTCAAGTAAGAGACTGAAAGAACCTCATCTTTATTCAGCTCTTGAGGCCACCAGAATGTTAGGGCAAACCTCCTAGCAAGTCAGGAGAAAGGCAGTTCAACAGCATTTTCTACTCACAGTCTACAAACCATGACCAGAGAATCCAGTTTTTGGAAATCAGAAGATTTCAAAAAAAGAATTCTTCCAAAGAATTCCTTTGGCAATTTTTACTAAAACACTAGAAAATATGTAACTGAAAAAATAATTGAACTGTATCTGTCATACTACTAGTATATTGCAAAATAGTTATCATCTATACAACTGAGAATGCTCATATGGGGTTAAACCACAACAGTTTTGTGCCACCTGTTCCACAGACATAACTCTAGTTATAGGAGCTTGGTTTGAGCACTGTGCTCCTGTGGCTGACCACAAGCTTAAGGTAGCCAAAATGCAGTTCTGGACTTTGATGACCAAAATACATCTCTGTGCTGTCTTTGCCTCTTGACAGATTTGACAACTGCAAATTTCCATCATAAATTCTCTCAAAAAAGTCATAATTGATTCTGCAGGAAGTCTGTCTGGCCTACCACTTGCCACAAGCAGAAAAGCCAAGGTAAGAATAACAAGAATAACACTGATAATTTCTAATTATCATAGTATATATGTTTCAAAGGTAATGCTGAAAAGCAGCTCTATCTACCACTGAAATAAGAGTGTTTTGGGGGAACAAAGCAAGCGTGACAGCTCCCTTTTGGCCAACAAAACCAATAAATTTGGGTCATAATCCAAAACTTAACACTCTGCTGCATTTAGAAAAGGCAGAGTCTATAATGAATGCACCCATATGGACAAATCCCACTCTACCAAATAAAAAGGCACACCCAGGTATAACACTTCACTGACAGCACAGCTATTAAATGGTGGGACAAGAAAAGAACAGCTACATTGCAGTAATTTAGTCTATTACATTGAAGGGTGAAATAGCAGGTAGCAATTTTCCTATTAGGATAGAGGCTACCAGGCTCTTCCCACGCATCTCTGTATTGATAGCAGATCTGAGCTGCATATTTCACAATATTTTTAGGCAAAAAAACACTACCACTCTCCACTAGGAGATCAGTCTCAACCTTAATTCCCTTTCTGCTACCCTGGACAGTTTCAGAAGCATAAACCAGTTATTCATAAATATTATTAAATATGTAAAGTAAATATACATATATATATAAAGAAAATCTTAAAAAGCATTCCTATAAAGATTGGATTTACATCGCAGGGGCAAGCCTTAGACATCTGAGAGTGGAATTTTGTTTGTCGAAGTCTGTTTGGAGGGCTGGGGCAAATTATTTTCTACATATTTCAATTCCTTTAAAGGGGACATAGTTCGTCTGTTCACATACTTTAGGGGGGGAAAAAAATCACGTGTTCCTATGGCACTTAGGAGCTTTACACTAGCCAGACCTCTTATATTCATGGTAATCAGCTGGTATGATAAGGGTTTAATGTCAGTGATGAAAATCACTGCTCTTAATTCTAGCTGAGTTTACATCAATGTGAAACAATGTTGTGGATAACATCGGTTAACATGACAAAAAAGTCTTCATGGATGTTACTGCCAATTCCCATTTACAATTCTGAAAATACTGTCTGCAAGCCAAGAGGAAGGGTGCAGCACATTTTGTAGAATATCAGAGATCTCCCTATAACAAAAAATACTGTAAGCATGTGTTTGTGGAGTAAATTATATATGAACATACGCATTGACTGAGAATCTACCTTCACAAGTCACTTTTACTAAATAATTTATTTTTACATATATTATGGATTATAACTTTTACATGATCACAGTGCCTTACCTATTTTTCTTTTTTCTTTTTTGCTAAAATTTAGCTTAAAATATATCCATATCATCTCATGAATGCAAAGCAATAACACATGTATATTCTTGTCTCTTCTTTATATCTCAGTTTGCCTTTCTCATATTGGTATCTGCAGTTTTGCTATTTTGCCCATTAAACTCCTTAGATCTATAGCATATACAGGTACTAGGACCTAAATGATCCTAAGATGTCTTTTAAAACTGCATGTTAAAATGAAGTTTTTTGCTTAATTAAATGCACTGTTTTACAGCATCTTGTTAGCAAAAACTCTTTGTATAATATTCACCCAAATAAAGCAAAAAACTGTGCTATTTAAACTAGTTTTATAGACAGAGCTTTGTTGTTACACCCTGCTGGAAGTTAACTGTGAAAAAAATTCCTGGAAGACAATGTCAGTTGTTTGGGATACGCTTTCAGAGAATGAATACTGAAGGGACACACACAGATCATTACCTCATTTAGTACTCAGCTGAATACAGAATAAGTATTTAAAAATAAGTGAATATCTTACTACTAATGGCATATCAATTACACGTTCTATTACATGAAACTAAGCAGAAGAATATTTCAAATAATAAAATCAATGCCAAAAAAAAGTTCTTCATGAGGCAAAGCAACAGTTTATTTAGACAATAAAAAGGTCATGCAATTCCTCTGCTCTAGAAAGGCTCTCATTTTGTGAATTTTAGTGTAATCTATACATTCCCTCACATCATTGATGGCAAGTATTCTGGGCCTACATATAACAGAGGCAAAAAAAGAAGATAACAAGCTCTTCATATCTGCAAATTCCTCAACCATGGCCTTGCTCCAATTCTTTGTTATCATGAAAGAATTCCAACTTGCCTATTACTGTGGTGGTAAAGGTCATTTTTTGTAGATTTAGCTGTTTTCTTTTGCACAGAAACCTGCTCAGCTGGGATATCCTGCAGAGTTCTGTTTGTTTATTGATAAATAGACTTCCCTTCAAATTTGACAGTCACTGATTCCTAAGCCTCCTAAAGTCCTCAGAGTTAAGAAACAAAACTAAGCAAAAATGCTGGGGTTATATTTAGGCAAAATCAGAGTGTCTGAGTACTTGAAGAGGCCTGAGCACACTTTTTAAAAGCCTTGAGCCACTCAGAAGCTTAAGTGCTATATAGTCACAGTAAAATTTAGGATCCTAAATAACACTTTAAAATGCAATTTAGGCAATTTTAGACATTTCCTTTCTTACCACATTTTATGAAGTTTATTTTTAAGCACGCAATACTGATTTAAATCATTACTGTCACTCCATCTCTCCATCACTGTTCTACTTTAAGAGATATTTAAGGTAATGAGTCTTCTCTATGATCTTAATAATTTCATAATGTATCTGACTTTAACATTTATCATAATGTTTCATGGAGAAATCTAGAAAAAATTTGCACGAATGCCACTCAAAGGACAGATTGTATGTCAGAAAGTTCCTAACTCTGTTCTTCCCAGTCTGACCACTGACCATCAAGCTGAGCTGGAACAGATTCCAACTACTATGTGGAAGATGGAGATAAGCATTTGCTGTCTCAGCAAAATTGATTCCATCTCAGAAGCATGATTGCAGCCTAGGAAGTGAGAATGAAGGAGAGAAAGCAAAAAGAGAGAAAGCAAAACAGAGTGAGCTACAGAGTGGGAGACAGTAGGTAAGTGAGAGCAAGCGAGCAAGATGAGGCAAGTGCACAAGCTGTTGTGAGTTGTGGTGGGGTAGACAGAACATACAAATCTATCAGACTTGTGTGCCTACCTAAAAGCCCCTCCAAACGAGCCTTTTCAAGCTTTGTAACACTTCTACCAAAGAGAAAACAATGTCCTTGTGAAACACTATCCATTATCTCTAGGAAACCTCCCTATGCTGCTTTACTAGTGGAAAAAGCAGAAAAGAGATGAAGAGAAGTTTTAGGTGAAACTTTTCAATAATAATGAAAAGTCTGTTTTCTTAGTTGCACAATTCACAGGACAAAAGATTTGGTAGATTCCTCATGATTCATTGTGTATTTCCATAAACAATTTCATAATGATTTTTATCAAGGTGCTTATTTGGAAAAATTTTAGCTTACATGACTCTTATTCAGGACTTAGTTCATTCCTTTGTAGCCACTTCTGAGTTCCCTATAAAGAGTTGTCTCTTGGTTTTCTTATGCTTATGACTTTCTATCTTCCAGATTTTTGGGATATATGTGAGTTAGTTTCTTTCTTAGAAAAGTTAGTTTCTGTTAAGAAATAAATTTATGAAGCAAAAAGATCATAAACTCTAATACATTTCTCCTGCTTCCTGGCAGGAAGGATAAAAAAATCATATTATTTTGGAACAAGATCCTATTAGGTATATGTACTATAGTACATATAATATCCTATGATACTATAAATCAGAAATAGAGAAATTAAATGAAAATATGAATGTACTTTCTTATTTACTCTAAGTATGGGAATTGTAAGCAAGAAGATACAAAATATTTTTGTATATAATGAACTTAGAGATTTCATCTTTAATGAAAAATCATTCTACACTAATATTTGTCACACAATTGAAATTTATTTTTACACAGTTGAAATCAGACTCAATTAATTGTCTGTCACTAAACTGTAACTGATTTGCTACAGGAGGAATTTCTATAACTTTAGCAGTAAATTCCAGGATTGCATTAAGTGAATTTTACAATGAACTATTTTTGACTTGGTTTGTTCAAGGTTCTTTTGAAGTATTCAAAATTACAGCAGAGAAGACTGAAGTGAATGCCTCGATATCCAAATAACACTACAAGTAAATAATCTGAAACATGTTCTTCATAGAAACAACAAAACAAAGCATGCCATTATTTGATTCAAATTAGGGTTCTCTACTATATGCTGCATATGAACTAGACATGAGAACTCCTATGAGAACACCATATCATATATAAACCAATATCTATTTTAGAAGATATGGGTCTTTGCCTCCATCCTACTGTAATTTGGTCCTGATTTACGAGTCAAAGACCAACATTTTACAACCAAAAGGGACTGAATCTTATATAGGTATTTTCATATTCTCTTCTCTCACTAACAAGAGCTCTGTTCAGATCCAACATGGAGAAACAATTTTCAGTTTGCGCTCTTCCACAGACATTAATAGGACTTTAACTTGCATTTAAATGCTGGATGAAATTGGAGAAGACCTTTGGCACTACTAGAGTCAATTTTAATCTAGATAATCATATCCAGAATCTGGATACTCATTGCCCAGAAGTTCTGGACAAATGCAGAGTTAGGATATTGGCTGGGAGACATGCACATTCCTATCCTGGATGCTCAGCGATTGAAATAGCATCCAAAGACTTTTAGCTGTATGTGTGGGAATGATACCAGGTAGGCAGTATGCCCAGACAGAGCTGATACGGTTACTCAGAGATTTTCCTTTGCAAACTATCCTTAGAATAAACAAATATATGTATTCCATGAAAATTTTATTCCTGGACTGATTCCTGTAATATTTTTCCTGATTTTGTTTACTCTTCTCCTTTCACCTCCTTTGCCAACTTTCCATATGCATTTTCATGGGACTTGCAGAAATTAGATTTCAAAAAGAGTGTTTTGCTTTTTTATAAAATCATAGAATCATTTTAGTTGGAAAAAACCTTCAAGATCATTGAGTCCAACCAAAAACCCATCACCGCCACGCCTGCTAAATCACACCCTCATCTAGACATTTCTTGAGCACTGTCAGGGACAGTGACTCCACCACTTCCCTGGACAATGTGTTCCAATGTTTTACTACTCTTTACATGTAGAAATTTTTCCTAATGTCTAACCTGAGTCTTCAGGAGATGCAAGCATTTTCATTACAAAATACGTGGCTTTGATAAGAAAATGCTCAAAATGGAAGAAAGACCAAAGCTGAGTGGATGACAGTAGGAAAGAGATTACATGCGTTTCTTAATGCTTTACGAGAGAGTAAAAGCTGATATAGACAAGGATATTTTTTAAAGAGTACATATTTACCTTTCCAGAATAACCAACACAACATTCTGAAGTCCAGAAGTTCTGAACGCTGAAGCTCAGCTTTTCACCACTCATAGGCTCCAACTTGTAACCAACGGCGGCTGAAGGATACTATTAAATTCGGTGCTGTTATTTACCTATCAAATAAATTTAGAAACACAAAGAGAATGTGAAATTTCTCAGAGATGATGAAGACAAGCATACCTTATGCACACATACGACACCTACAATGTACCTTGCGGTCTAGGTTCTTGTGATATACCATGCTGTTGTCTTGATTTTTCATCAGGCTTCAATGTCAGGCTTCAGTACACTGCAGAAGCAAGCAGAGTCATACTGGTACAGGTCCCTTGGTCTGAGTGATAAAGGGGGCCAAAGAGGGGATGTCTGAGTACTTCAACCCATACCCAGGCTATGCCTCGTGGATGTCATCTGGTAACAAAATGAGCACAAGCCACCCCTAAGGCTTGGTTGTGACACCAGAGATGAGAGAAAACATCAAGATGCTGGTGATCCATTACTGTGATCACACCCTGAGAGGCGTGCACAAAGGAGCTCATACTGTCCACAGTATTACTGAAAATATCACATTGACTCTTATGACCTGCAGGGGATTAGGGAGGACTGACAGCAACAGTTTTCACAACACTAGTAAACATTAAAGAACACTTTGGCAAATGTTAAGCTTAATCAAAGAAAGTTAAGGTTAACTCAGATACAGAGGAAGACAGCTGGACACATAGGATCCAGCTAAGACTGATTAGATTATAGTACAAGTGCTTTAATCATGTCTTTTTCTCTCAGCATTTCAGTTTCAAAAACATTCTTTGATTTTAGCCATGTACTTATGACATGTTTTTAGGCCTGCTGAATACAATGTATTGTTTCTTGGCTATGAAATATTCTACACTAATGTACTTTATCTTCTATGTGTTTTCAAAAATAGAGAGTTTTAAATAAGGATCACTTTCATGATTCCAAAATTCAACACTTTAAGCTTCAAAAGCTTAAAAGCATACTTTTACAACTTCAGCTTCAGAAATATATTTTGATGTAATCCTACTGCAGTTTAATAATATATCTTTTTAATTAAAAAAGTCAAAGGACTAGAAGATTGTACATAATAAGACACAAAAGGAAGATTTTCAAAAGGCCTTTGTAGGCAAGGTTCTTATGTGAATTTGTCCACAAATTTTATCTTTTTGAGAAAGGGGGGAAAAATGATATGATCTAAATAAACTACCCCTTTTTATTTCTGAAGTTGTGATTGAAAAAATCTACTATGAAAGTTGAGATATCATAAATTCCTCTCCCTGTGATTTTAAATACAAACCTGCACTTCGAAATACAAATACAAATTTTCATTTTAACCTTGCTTTATGCTTCACTGACAATAAATTTAATTTTGCCAGAAAGTTTTTCTCTATTAAATGTTCTTTCTCCTTTGTATTTCCCCACTGAAAGCTTCCTTCCCAGTCAGTGCAATTGCTCTGTGCTCCAATGTACATGAGCATCTGTACCCCTTTTCTTAAGCATGCTTTAGTCTTTCCCAGCGTCAAAGTCTTTAAGCCTTTACAAAGAGCATTGAACTGGGAATCTTTTAGAATTTCTGTTTAATTGTAGCAGACATGCCAATTCAGGATGCCAACAATAACATACAGTAGATGTTGTGTGCATTTTTTTCAAGGCTATTGGGATAGCGTTTCTTTGAGAGCCTGGATAATGAAGTAAGATGAGGTGAAGGGTAACTTCTGCTAGATGTGTACGTGTTAGAAGCCATGTGGTTGCAAGATTCAAACAGCTATTCAGTGAAAAACAAACAAAAAAAAGTGTCCTGCAAAAACGTTTCCAGTGTCATTTCTAATTAGAATAGCCTACACAATACACAAAAGTTCACCCATTTAACAAAGCACAGAAGTCTCAGCTTTGAAAAACTTTCCTAAATAAGTCATTAATGTTGGGGCTCACCCATCACATGTGCGTTCAAAGATCATGTATCTTCACTATAAACCAATAGTTGCATTTTCCCTCTTACAAGCTTACTGCTGAAAGCTGCTGACTTTAAGCTTTGGGCCTCACAAATCCAGAGGCAACTGCAAGTGTAACCATCTTTTTTACCAAATTCAGTGCCACTTTTATGGGTCTGAAGAGGATTGCAAACCGCAAGTCTGAAAGTACATGTGAAGCATAGGTGAATAGTAATTAATGCAATTTTCAATTTTTAAATTTTCATGTGTCTTTCAGATTCTTTATTACTCTAGCAAGCACATAATTCCAGTATGTACATCTATAGTCCCTTAAAGTCATAATAATCTAATAAAAGAAAAACTCAAGTGATAAATTAAGCCCTCACAACAACATTTTGTTATTAATTTTTCAAGCATGTGACTTTGAGAGGATAAACGGACCACCTGGTGCACGCACAGCTTACTCGTTTTCATCAGGCCTTTCATCTGGCTAGTGACTATGTAGCACTCTCTGCTCCTCTCCACGTTTCCAAAGATACTGGCTTTTAACTTGCCCTCTGCTCATGTACATTACTGCGCAAATAAACAAAGACTCTGAAAGACAATTTCCTTAATCAAGACATATCCATCCAGCTGCAAGCTGATTTTCAACAGCTACTGAGGAAGCAAAAAGGTTACACAGTACATGACATGCCTTTGGCAAACATTGTCAAACCTAGTGAAGTCATTCTTACAGTTGATGAGTCTTCTATATTAACAGTATTAATTAGGGCTTTTCTTCTCAATTAGCACTGAGTAGAAGATCTGATACAACTTTATCTTCAACTAACCCATATTAACAAACATTATAAACAGATATACCTGTAGCAAAGACAACTTATGCCCTTGCTGTGTTTGAGGTAAAGATTATCTCCTGTAAAGAACAAACCATTATGATCCATTTTGAGGAGTAACTTTAATGCATAGAACAGCATAATACCAAAATAATTTTGCATTCACAGGCTACAGAAGAACTTGATTTCTCTTCAAAGGCAAGAGGCTAGGGCTGCCCTCTTACAAAGAAAAACAAATTGCCCTCCTAATCTATGCACCCTTGCTGTAATTCACTCTGCTTTTGATTATCTGAATGCTTGGAAACATTTGAATGGTTTCTCAGGTTTAACTACAACAAAGTTTATAAAAGAGAGGGAAGGGAGAGGCAGAGGATGTAAGGATCGCTTTTAAAATGAGAGTTCTCACAGCTTTTCATTTAAGTGACCTCGAGCAAATAATTCTCCTTGTGGAAAAAAAAAGACCGATTTCCTCAATAAGGAAAAACAGTGGCTCTGCTGTAGCACAGAAACTAAAACCATGTTTACGCTCCAGCCCTGCAGTGCTGGAGAGAGCTGCCCAAGAGCAGTTCATTGCTCTAAAGGGTTTTCCCATCTCACCATCAAATCTCTGAGGAGAAACATACCTTAAGATTCTTGTCCAGCACTGTTACATTTTCTCTGCGCTCTGCTCCAGCAGGAGGAGCAAATGAAGGGATCCCAAGAGAGCACCAGAGAGCGCATACCTCACAGAGAGTGCTGGTGCAGAGAGTATAAGATCACTGAATAACCCACAGGCAGATGAAAGGCCCGAGACTAGTGCATAGATTTCCAGGGTTCGTTCTTTCACCTCCTCAGCAGTGGTTGCCTCAGAGAGGTCAGTGCGAATGTGGTTCCCATGCACTTCACCCATTACATCATTCTGTAAGAGTTAAGGCATGCTCAAGGAAATATATCTGTAACACACTGGGGGCCAGAGTTTCCTGGAAGATGTCTGCCTGTCTTCTGAGTTCAGTCTCAAGGCAGCACACAGCTCTCACTGTTCCATAGATCCTATAGTTTGAAGAAGAACAAACGTCAATCAAAAAGTTAAATATTTTGCCTTGCAAGGAAGGACTTACTTACACAACTGTAAATACATTGAACAATACCTTAGTAAAATAAGAAAAGTACACACTTAACTTTCCACATACCTTTAATTTGATGATCTACATAGAGACAAATATATGTTTTTATAGAACAAGCCATTATGTATTTTTAATTAAACTGTTTTTCAGGTTTTTTTTTTCTGGCACTTCTGAAATACTTTTGGCATCCAAACACATGAGTTCACTACTTGAAGTCTCTAAATACAAGGCTCAGTAGTGTGCTGAGCTGTAGCTGTAACATTTTTCATCAATTCCCATTACCACTCCTGCCAAGTGTTCAGCTAAAAATTCTTATAATCTAGCCCTCAGTTTATCTGTTTATTTATATTTTTTATCCTCTTGAAATTGGGAAAACCAACAGCATATGTCACATTTAATCCTAAAAATCTGGTACTATTTGTAGAATTTCCCTGGTGCCCCTCCCTGGTGGCTCAGAAAACAGTGTTTCAAAATATACTCCACCCTTTATAATAAAAATAAATACAATTTAACAGAAATATGTGTGTTTTTTGTTCTGTCTTGGCATATGTCTTCTTTTTTTTTTTTTTTTTTTTTCAGGACTGATGCACTATTTCATAGGTTCGTGGGTAGAAACAACCTTGCTGTTTCTCAAACCATTAAATTGACTCATTTCCATGTTGATTCTGGACATATTCATGTTATCAGAGAAACATTTCAGCACTTCAGTCTGGTTTTGCTGAGACGTGCTTTGCAGCCATCACATCAAACCTCTGTTCCAAGGATGTAGTATCTCAGTTTCCCCTTGCAATAACACTATCGGGACTAATAACACCAACACTGATCTCGGAAAAGGTTTTGTAGTTCAGTATCGCTTATACAAACTTCAATCAGAATACAAATCTCCTTCATAACTGGCAAAATTATTATCCTCTCCCAAAACAATTTGTTTTCAAAAATATCCAGTGGAGTAGGAGAGATTAGATAGTAATATTCTTGACAGAGAAAAAAGGAACCCTTCACTTAACCACTGTGTTGTTTTGGGGTTTTTTAATCCCCTACTGAGGAAGTAGAACAGATCTAGAGATTGCTTGTCACTCATCACTGACACCTCCTGGCCCCTCGTTTACCTGCAGCACAGAGACCATCTCCCATGCAGACGGTGAACTTTCTGGCATTCGCCCATCTTGGTTTAAACACTATCAGCAACTTTTCCAAACAAGGTAAAAGAGTAGCTCAGGCCCAGACTGATCAATGCTTTCTCATAAGTTATGAAGCACCTGCTAGAAGTACTGTTATAGCAAAATTTTTGTTTGTTCGTTTGTGTGTTTGTTTTTGTTTTATAAAGATCTCATCAACAGCATGATGCATAGGACTCTAATGTGTTTTAACTGCTTAGGATATCAATAGGAAGTTCTGCAGTGTGTGTGCACAGACGTGCACAGGCATGTGTGTGTGCACAGGCATATACTTGTGTGCACATAGGAATATATGCAAATGCTATACACAAGTAAGCAGGCATGTTTCTAAGTGACTGTGTATGCATGCACACACGCACATACAACAGAGGTTTAAGTAAGTGAACAACATATAAAATAAGACCAGCATAGGTTATGCATTATAGAGGTAACAATAATATGGCAAAATAATTGCTACACATTAAAAGTCAGAGAAAAAGGCCTATTACTTTAAAAAGGATCACATTAACATTTTCAAACAAGCCGACACTCATTCTAATCTGCCACATACCTGCTTTTGAGCTTGGGCTGGTGTGAAGGCAACTGAATGCATGAGAACTCCAAAATATTTACTAAGCTTCTTTCTTAATACAAACAAATCTGACTTCATCAAAAAGGAAGGTTGAAGCACAAGCTTACACTATAAATTCTTATTACTTATAAACAAAATCTTTCTTCTGTGTGTTGCTAACACATACAGTCTGGCTTGCTACATACCTGTCTCTGTGGCTTTTGGATAGCCAAGTAATTGCTCTTCAAGGACTTCTGTGCAGGTGCAGTGTAGTTGCCCTAATAGGCTTGGTACTAGCACTTAGTGCAAAAAGGAAATAAGACTCAGTTTTTGCTGAAGACTATGAAGCTTTTGTGGAGATTGCCCATAGCCACCACTGTATATAGAAGACGATACGAAGAAGTATTTCCAGACTGGATCTAGTGACAAGAAAATGATTGCAATTAAAGCATGCAATTGAACTCTCGAGCACTCCAACTCAGACAGTGTTTGGTTTCATTAATTCAGTATGATATTTTTAAGAGGTAAGTCTTCCTTCTCCGTTACAGAAAGACTTACCTACCACCTTGAATGGCACCACAGTCTCTTCAAAACCATTCATATCATACAATTATTTTTTACTGCCAGGACAATCTTTCATTTCATTCAGCAATCCTCTGTATATATTAACCCTTAATCTTTGCTCTTAATGCTGAAGTCTCGCTTTCTGTATTGTTTCAGAGGTTCTGAATAACTGAATAATCATTCTATCTTGAAGGCCACCTCCTTTTCCCAAGCATGGCTCTACTGTATTTAAACAAGGCCTGATCTTGTTTGTCTTGCAGGTTCACCTTCTTAACTGTATACATGGGAGAAATTTTCTGTTTGATCTGCAAGACAAGGTTTAGATCATATCTTTGTAAGACTTCTTTTATAGATACATGATACTGGTTAACTTAACTATCTATCTTGCCTGTCAATTACATATGTTTATTTATGGATACCTCCTTCAACATGTGCTGGAGTGAAGTGGAATATGGAATTCAGGAAGGAAGAGGTGATTGATAAACAAAAGTGACTTTTAAAATCATTTTACTAGTGGTATTTATTGTCTTAATTTTATGGGAGAAATAAATGAGTAGGAAAATGTGTGCCTAATACTGTCAAATTTTGATTGCTGAATGCTGTAAACTTATTTCTTTCCTTTGCTTCTAGGTTATTTTGCATATAATTTCATCTGTGAATCTTAAATATACACAAAATTTTTTAATGAAGCAGTTGCAACAAATATACATTAGAAAACAACAGTAAAAGAAGAAATGTAAGAGGAAAATGTTAATTCAAACTCTCAAAACTGACTTATTAATATCTCATTTAAATAAGATCAAGTATTCTCCATAAAGAAATCATTCTTACATATCATCCTCCTAAAATAAAATAATTTCTTAAAAAAGCAAAAAAAGATAATTTAGAGTAAATGGTAGCAGCAGTCCTAAATGATAACTGCACAAAAACAAAAGATATTTTGGATTATGAGATAATAAATAAGATGTGAAATAAGAAAAACATGGCAAGTTCTATCTCAAGAAGAACTACTACTGTACTATGCTTTACTAACAATTTATAATCCAACAGACTTAATAATTTTCTTGGATGAATTCCAGTCAGTTTCCTCAAACAATGAACTTTTTGCAAATAAAAGAATTTGCCGAACTAACCGGTCCTGTTGATACAAGTGTCAAACCTTTGATTTTAGTACATTCATCCTGAATGTATTACTGAGAAAATGATCAGTCAGTGAGCAAGATGATGTGTTGAATCCTGTTGATTAATCAACAGCTGTACATATTAAATGACTAAAAATTGAAAAAAAAAAAAAAAACCACTATAGGCATGTAAAAACCAATGGTAACCATATTTAGAGCAAGATGCATCAGGTTGCCAGGTTGTAACTGTAGTACTGAAATAAGTTGAACACTTTAAATGATGAATTCAGAGACTCAAATGTTTAAAGTGTGGTAAGAATTTAGAGAGGCTGAACATGCATAAGGGAGAAAGTCCTGAGACAAGCTTTAAGCAAAGTCATTGCTTAGACAAGAAAATATGTCTTAGTCCATGGTGACTGTTTGATGTCAGGGAACAAAAAACACCAAAAACAACAAAAAGAACCACTTTACACCACCCTCACAATATCTCTGGCAAATTGTCTGTACAATACAAGTATGAACTTGTGTTGTAGGACCTTGTAGAAACTGCAGCAAGTAGGAACGAGTTATTGAATTTATTTTATTTCCAATTCCGCAGACAGTATCTTAAGTGTAGCCATTTATGTGTAACAATAAACATAGTTTGAGTTTCATAAATTGTGTTTTTATCCACAGAATAAATCCCAGCAATAGAACAAAGCTGAAGAAGGTGTTCTTCCCAAAGCTCCCTATTATGGTATTTTGAAGTTCCTCAGATTAACAGAGGATGTTATGTAAATAAAACTTGCTGAATTATACAAAGCTTTCATAACAACTTTTTGCAAAAAGAATATACGTGGATAAGGACACCATAAATCAGTAACAAAATGACCTTGTAAAGGATGGGAAAAGCTTCCTTCAGATATCCATTTGATTTTTTTTTAATTTTTTGATAGTTAAGATAATATACAAACAGTATTTTATACTATGCATCACCTACCTCTGGATTTTCCCATTAGTCTATCAAACTTCCCTTGGAGTGAGACATGAAACTAGACAACAACATTAGCAATTAGATAAAAGAGTGACTGATTTTCAGCCACCTTCAGAATATTTTCCCCCAAATTATATTTTTATCGTACAAAATTGCTTTGGAAGAACCAAACACTTCACAAGAAATTTTAAACTTTTTATATGAAACCAAAATATTCTAGAGCTAGAAAAAAAGAGCTAGAGCTCTTTTTCCAGACTCCTGTTATTTATATCCAAAATATTTTGATTTTTAGCCAATGTTTTTCAGTTCTTAGTTGCCAGAGACTAAAAATGTTGTTTTCCTATTTTTTTCCGGGGGAGAAAAGTCCAATATATTTTTGATGAGTCTAAGAACTGCTGAGGATTTCCTAAATTTAAGCTCTACTACACAGAACGCTTGTATCTAGTTGACTAAGAAAGGATTTGGGAACTCATCCTCAATCCTGTCTGACTATGTAGGCCTGATGATTTAATACTTCCATTTTAAACTATTCCCACAGTCCTCTCTGTTCATTCTGTGCTTATAGCTATATGCTTAACGTTTGCATTGAATGATATAAGAATCTGTCTCTATAAATGAAACTGGATGATCTAAGTACAGCATAGTAGACAGAATAACTTAAAGTAGCAAAAGCCATTGGAAGACATCAGAAAGAGCTGCCCTTCCTAGTTCTTCTTCTTGGGACATTTTTTTTCTGTGTTTTTACAGAGGGGCGTCTTATCACACAAAAACATCTTGCAATAGGACATTTGCAATGGAACAATCACAATCATCAAAAGTCTCTGAAAGTTTCTCAAATAACAACTGAAACAAATAGAGATCTTAACGCTAACTAGAACCCAGCATCTGTAAGATGTCCTTGTCTGAACATTTGACTTCAGAAAACCTCAACTTAGATTTTCAAATTTTCATTTAGGCAGGTAGGAAAGTACATCCATAACTTCTATTTTCACTGAACAGAAAGGAAATATTAACTCCAAATGGGCAGGAACATAATTGTGAAGGTGAATAAAAATATTTAATTAAGTAGTAAATGATAAGTACAGCATGCTTACAATGAAACCAGAATTCTTCCATTCAATTTTTTAGTGCCTTCTTACCCATGTAAAGTTCATGAGGTGTCAGATTTTGAAATTATAACATAGAGGTTTTAACACCAGGATTTATAACACTAGGAGTTTTGTCTTACAATTTGAGTTTTAGTTTTAAGGTATATACTTTTCAGTACAAGAAATTTCAAAATATTCTTGACATAATTACAGTTTTTTAATAGAAATGAAAAATGAATGAGATATATGGCACAAATTAAGAAGTTCTGGCAATTACAAAACTATCTAATTATCTTTTTTGCTGTGTTCCCAGACTAAAAGCCTACAAACTTACTTTCACAAGAAAATGTTTGTCACAATCCAACAAAGCTCTAGCATTCCTGAGAAACATAACAACCAAGTGGAATTTGCGGAAATGTTCCCAGAGTTCATAAATGGGTTAACCCTCAAAAGTTTAAACTGATTCCAAATTCCTTGAAACCAACCCAAAGCAAATATAAAAAGAGGGACAGAGGGGAAAGAAGAAAACTTTCCCAACTGTTTGACGCTTTCCAGCATGCTACTGTGCACCACTTTCAATTATTTAAATACTAGTGCACAGCACTTACTGCATCAAAGGTACTGCACCATTAACAGAATGGAAATGTAAGAAATCATTAACAGTGGGTGCTACAGTTTCACAAAAAGTAATTATATCATTCTGTTTTTGAAATTGTCACAGGTTCAAATTCTAAGATCTGAAACTTTACACCTCAAGGGCTTTTAAATTTTGCTTTGTTTTTGTGGACAGTGGCATCTTCTAGTGTTAATTCTATCAATGCAGAACAGGATGATATGTGACCACTTGGGAAGGTTGTCCGACATTTCCATTAAAAGACCGCGTTTTTCACCAGTTTACATTTTGCCAGATTGTAATAAGTAGGCCTATATTTTTCACCTCACTCTCAAGCTGATTTATTTTATTATGTTAAACTTTAGCCAAAAGAGTTTGTTCTTATATTTTGTGAGAACGAGACAAGGGAAAATGTGTTGTTTTACTCACACTGATAGTAATAATAATAATGTTGATTGGTAAAGGGAGGAAAAACAGCTGAAGAACACTGATGCAAGCAGCTGTTGAAAAGCAATTTCACAAGGATACCACTGCAGTCCAGACATGTCTGTCTTGAACATTCCCCTTCATATGCAGTAAATTGTACCCGAGCATAAAGACTTAAAAATACAGCACACCACCACCAACACATTGTGTATATGAAAGGCAGAATCTGTCCCAGGAAGAGAGAATCAACATATCAGATATTGAACATCCCAGGGCATATAAAGACAACCAAAAGATTTGTAAGCTGTTGTGAACTGTAACAGGCGAAAGGTGGGACATGTACACTAAATGTGCCTAGGAGGGAAATGAAGAATTGGAGCCAGTGGGAATGGGGAATGCACATGTGTCTGGAAGAATGACCACATGCCAAGAAGACCGAGAAAAAGACTGGATTATGAGTCAGGAAGAACTGGCACTAGCTAGGTAAACAGACTGACCCAAGAAGGAGAAATAAAGCTTGAAGGAGTGAGATTAGTGGTGAAAAAGACAGGGCAACAGACAATTGAATCAGGAAAAAAAAAAGGATAATCAGGAACCTATTGAAGGCAATGAAGTACAGATCAAATATGAGAGCAGGAAGTCCCACACATTTAAGATATCACATCCTTCTCAGAGCTTGCAGGAGAACCAAGTTATATAAAGTCTTGCGATTCCTCTCTTGATAATTACTATTATCAACAATTGGAAAAGTACCGTCCTGTAGTATTATTTTCTGCACAGCATTACAGTTCATTGCTGCAAAGCTACTAGCTTCACTTCCAGAACAAGTGGAGGAGCTTTTTTCTGTACATTTTGAAGTTCCAATAATTCTAATAATTTTCATAGCAGTAAGGTACTGTACACACTAGAATTTTGTGGGTATTCTATACGGTTCTTCTGAAATCTCAAGGATGCATTTGCTTCCTCTATTATGCTCTCTCCCTTTCTCTGACAAACACACACACACAGACGATAAATTAAAATCTGCCAAGGCATGTAGATGAAAGCTGGGAATATAGTTTCCTTATAGTACTTCCTATAGTAATCTTAATTCAAGTCTTTGTGCATAGATTCTAGGATAAAGTTTGTAAAATGGTTGCATAATTTTATGCAAGGAATAGACCTGCTCTGTGAAAGAATGAGCATCATGACATGAAGAAGACAATGGTACCTTCAGGGATGAAAAGGAGAATGGAAGGGGGATGAAAATGAGGTAGATCCTGAAGAAAATGACTGACAAATTCTTATAAATAAGCAAGGAGAACTAAGACTGGTTTTCTATAAACATGTTGTTTTGGGGAGGAGAGAGGTTTCAGTTCTGATTTCAAACGAATTCACAAAATTCTCCATAGAAAGTTAGAATTGAAAGTACTTTTTGCCAGTTAGATACATTCACCTTTCATTCAGCTAGATATTTTATAAACATTATAAAAGAAATGTCAGGAAGTTTTTTATTAAAAATAATTCACAAAGGAAAAATGAAACAATTAAAATCACATCAAACAATATCTGTTGCTAAATGTTGAAACATTATTTGAAACATTATTCTCCTGTTTTTTTTTTTTTTTCTCCACAATATGAACAAAGACTTTAAAGAAAGAGATATTGTCTCAAGAAGCCTTTTGATTTTCAAACTTTCTCCAAGTTCTAGTCTCATGACTTCTGCAGTTCAATCTTCCCTTGTGGAAAGGGAGAAGATGCTAACATGATCCAGACTTTCAACATGATGCTGGACAACTCCCTCAAGCTGAACTTTTCCTAGATCAGTTGCTACTGGGTTATTCTTCATTGTCTCATCGTCTATATTTACATCCATAGATGTGACCCTCAGCAAAAGTAGCACTTGTGATTACAACTGAAGGCCAAAGAAATTAAACTATGAAAATATGATGTCTTCCATAATCCTAAATTACATACAAATATTCAGGTCCTTCCTGCCTCAAACTGGATATCTAACTTTAACAGCTTGTCAACCTTGATGTCTGTACTGCAGTTTGCAATTCCCAGTATGGGAATGCTACACTGTGAAAATGAAATGCTTTGAAGTATTTGTTCTCCAGTGACATATCCCATAATAAATCCCATGAGAAAGTGAGTTACATTGTTTTCAGATGTGGGTTTGCCTTGTGTTCAGTAAATGGGCCACACATTGAGCAGCAATGAAAAATTATTGAATAGTTGCTCATTAAATCAAATAGAGCTATCTAAAATGTCCAGTCTGTGGACAGAATTATACAGAGATCTTGTGATCATGACTCCATGATTACTGACAGTCTTCAACATATATGCCTGAAGCTTTTCCATAACATTCTGCAACTTTAATATACCTACAACTCCAGGGTGTTCACAACTTCACAAAATAAATAAATAAACAACAAACAAACAAACAAACAAATAATAATAAAGCAGTTGTAATCCTTTCAGATCCTACCAGTCTGAGCAATCACCTTCCTCAAGGACTGTCCTTATATGACTGCTTCCTGGCCATGTGCTTGGTTGCAGATCTGGGTGCTTGTGCGTGTTCTCTGTGTCCCTGCTTGAGCAGCGAGGTTTTTTTAGATGATCTCTAGAGGTCCCTTCCAACTTCAACCATCCTGTGATTCTGTGATTCTGTATATCAGGATAGTCTCCATGTTAGCAGCCATGGAAAGTCAGGTGCTGGCTGGGTTCGTCCACTAATTAAACACATTTTTTTAGACTATATTCTCCAACTACAGTAGGAGAGAAAAAAATAACTGAGAACAAAACAATACAAACAAAGAATTCTACTGCATTTATTTTCTGAACAGAAGAATCTATTCAGAATCAATCAATTCAGATTGATTAGTCCGTCTATCTGGTATATGTGTGGTTATTTAATTTCTTGGTAGAACAGCACATTTGCTATCAGATAGCAGCAACATACTTTCCAGCTAGGATCAGCAACTGTCACTAACCAACATTCACGCAGGTTTCCTAGCATTTCTTTGTCTGGAAGTTGGTACGAAAACAGAGACGACTTTCATTAGCTGCAGTGGCTATTAGAAACCTCATCTAATTCAAGGGCTAGACAAAAATGAGCAATGCTCAGTGACCTAAATACCTCACATATTGACACAAAGCATATTTTTGTTAGAAGCCAATATTCTTAGAAGTTATTTGAATAGGCTGGAAATCCAAAAGGCATGGGAAGAGGGGGACAAAACAATGGTTTATTTAAAGACATTCATCCCATTCCTTAACGTCCTTCTGTTTCCTCGCTCTCCTTCTTCCCATTCCCTTCCCCCATGCACTAGAATACTTTTAGGAATATTTACAAGATACTCATTACTTCGGCATTTCAGTTGTATTGTAAGATGCACATAGCCAGCTATAGATCTCACTTTCCTTCACAAACCCCAATTCAAAGCTACTTAGCATGCGCAGTTAACAGGAATCCCTAGGAATCCGACAGTCTATGCCAAAAGATGTACAGCAATTAAAGATTTTCCCTGAACATTTCAGCAAGTAACATACAAGAAATACCAAGAACAGTCTATTAGCCAAATTGCTGGCTGAAATCAGTGGGAATATTACCAATGACTCCGATGGAAGAAAATTTGGTTAAAAAAAGAAATGTTTCTGAACCAGGATTTCTTAGAAATTATGTACTTGTTATTCTATAAACTACTTGAAAAGGGCTTAGTAGAAGATACTATGTAAAGAACAGGGTACACACACTGTATTTTTATTCATATCAGTGAAAGGGATGAAAGTTGTGCTGGAAGTTGTAGAGACAGATCCTACTAAATCACATTTATTGGACTCAGGTTCTTTAACACGAATTAGACAGATACAGGAAAATGGTAAATAGGAACAAAATAGAAAATTAGAACACAGACTCAAAGTAAATTAGAGGATAGTGATTGCACCAGTAAGGCAAAAAAATTTGAAATTAATAAATTAAGTTAAAATTATTTAAAGTGTAACATATTAAAGACAATTTGGAAATGGCAAATTCCAGGGACTTCATAAGGATTTGCACAACTTGCTTCATACTTTCCTAGCATAGAAAAACACCTATAAAATAGTTCTTCATCAGTCTAAAAGAACCACAATTGTGAAATTATTGTAGACTGTTGGGCTATTTTGAAAGTGCCAAGAGACAGAAGCTGAAAAGAGAATTTCTCTAGGATTTAATCATGACACACCATATCTGTAACATTTGCATGATAAAATATTTAGCGCATTATTTATAAAAAATCTATAACATATACAGCAAGACAACAATGGAAAAGAGCAGAAAATTTACAGAAATATAAAGAAAATTATTTCCTCTATCCTTAGGGTAATCAAAGTTATAAAATGTAAGGTTATGCCAGAAAGAGGAGGTCCTAAACACACTAAAAAAACCCCACAAGGCACAGAAAAGTATCTGCCAATACCATATATCTGATATTCCTCAAAGTTGACTGAGGCTACCTTTACAGGTAAAAAAAAAAACCCTACCATCTCCCCAGGTGGAATGCAAGATCATAGAATCGTAGATTCATAGAATAGTTAAGGTTGTAAGGGACCTTTAGAGGTCATCTACTCCAACCCCCCTGCACACGCAGGGTCAGCTAGAGCACGTGGCACAGGACTGCATCCAAGCAAGTTTTGAAGATCTCCAGAGAAGGAGATTCTACAACCTCCCTAGGCAGCCTGTTCCAGCGTTCTGTCACCCTCACTGTTAGTATTTTTTTCCTTAAGTTCCTGTGGAACTTTTGGTATTTCAGTTTGTGGCCATTACCTCTAGTTCTGTCGGTGGCCACCACTGAAAAGAGGCCAGCACCATCCTCCTCACTGCCTCCCTTGAGGTACTTAGAGACACTGATTAGATCCCCTCTCAGCCTTCTCTTCTCCAGGCTGAACAGGCCCAACTCCCTCAGTGTTTCCTCATAGGGCAGATGTTCCAGGCCCCTGATCATCCTTGTGGCCCTGCGCTGGACTCTCTCCAGCAGCTCCACATCCCTCTTGTTCTGTGGAGCCCAGAACTGGACACA
>NW_010582014.1:338902-392747 GCF_000705375.1 Tinamus guttatus
TTTTCACTGCCCAGTTGTCCATTCTGTCCAGGTCCCTCTGGATGGCAGCGCAGCCCTCTCAAGTATCAGCTGCTCCTCCCAGTTTGGTATCATCATCAAACTTGCTGAGGGAGCACTCTGTGCCTTCATCCAGGTCATTGATGAATAAATTGAACAGAACTAGACCAAGGACTGACCCCTGGAGAACACCACTAACTACAGGCCTCCAACTAGACTCGGCACCGCTGATCACCACCCTCTGATTTCTGCTATCCAGCCAGTTGCTAATCCATCTCAGCATCCGCTCATCTAACCCACACTTCTGGGGCTTGCCCGGGAGGATACTGTGAGGGACAATGTCAAAAGCCTTGCTGAAATTCAGATATATGACATCCCCCGCTGATATTAGCAGAAGGAATATTATAGCAGAAGCAATATTATATTATATATATAAATATATATAAAATAAGATATTAGCAAAAGGAAGTTCTGGAACAATAAGCTCTCCAATCCTCAATGCTTCTGCAAGAAGTATTCCTGTTGGTGTAGCATTGTCTCAATATCCTTATTTTTTGTTAGTGGTCTAATTACTGTTATTTGCATATTTTGTTTCTTTTGTAAAAAAAGCTGTGGAACTATCAACACAACAGTACATGGTAACCCTAAAGGACTGTACAGAAGGTCTAACTGCATTCTCAAAAAAAAACTGGCTTTGTTGACCATTTTGATTGCTTTTGTAGCAATGAAAACATTTTTCTTTTTTCTCAATTTTACAGTTCCTACTTTCCAACAAATACCGGAAGTTTCAGTACATTGTGGTCTTCTAGATGTCCATGTATTGTGCATCATATTTCTTCCCTGATTGACCCATTAACATCAAATAAATGTCTATGAACATACATTTTGAGGCACGAATGTCTCATAACAGCTCAATAAGCCTGAATCCTGGTGGTTCCATTGGACAGATTACTAGTTCCAAGCTCCCTGAAGTGAGATTTTTAGAGTCACAGCTTTTAGAAAGTCTTTATTCCCTGAAATCATCTAGCAGTCTTTGAAATTTGACCTGCAGGAAAAAAAAAAGAACTCTTGCTCTTTTGTTTTGTCAGATTTTTGAAGTTTTATTATTATTATTTTATTTTCTGTAATGACAGAGTATTTCTTTCCTTCATTTGTTCTCAGATTGCATGCAATGTTTCTTTCTGAATGTCTGAAATGTCTTTCTGAATGTCTGATATGCCTGGCATGAGCAGGCAGAACCTTCTGAAAAGATGGGGAAAACATGGTTCCTTCTCTGGGGAAATAAATGAACATGGCTGGAGGAAGATGCTTAGGTATGGCAGGCCAACCTCAAGACTGAAGGAATTTCAGGAAAGCCGTATAATCCTGTAGATCACATGCTAGCTACTGAAAAGAGCAGGGAACATCCATTTCCTCTCAGAGACTGTGATGGAGATGGTGAAGAAAAAATCTGGAGAACAGATGAGACTGTGAGGATGTCTCAGCAGAGTAAAAGAGTCAGCTGAAAACTGAAACCAAACTTTGGAAACCAAGGCCTGACTTCAAGAGTATTTGGCAGGAGAAGAGCCAAGTATAACCTTGTTATTTTTGTTCTTCCTTCCCTTGTCATGTTCAGGTATTGTAGGGACATAAGACTCAATGACTTTAAACTAAAACTGTTCTGTTATAGCCACCCATAGTTCCACTGTATGAAGCATTTTCCCATTATGAAAGAAAGGTGGTGAGGGCAAAGATCTGGTAGATCTCACTTATGTAGATCTCAGAAATTTAAATTATTTTTCTTAAAGCACATGGTTGATTTAGTTTATAAGTGATCAGATTTGTAATAGGATTTTTTCAAACATCTAATTTTATATCACAGAATCACAGAAAAACATTTAAGAGGTGTACAGAAAGAAGATCCGCTCTGAAACTGCTATGCAAGCTTCACCATAACCCAAATCCAGAGATTTCCATAGGCAATGCTTTTTCAGATAATTACCAGCTGCTGGGTATATTTTATCACTGTATTTCTGGAGAAAACCTGACACTTCTAGCTGGAGAAAGAGTATGAAATAATCTTATCATCTAAACCTTCATTTAGTGAATATTTATTTTCCTTTAAAAATTATAATTGGCTGCTAATTTGGCAAAGCACTAACCTGATCTATGTCTGCAATCCTGAAGACTCAACAAAGCCATTTTTTCCTAAATTACTGATGCAGTCCTCTTACCTTAAAGGTCTGCCGTAGGTCAATTCCTAAGTCATCTGTATCTCTGCTGGCAGATGCCTCTTATTCCTGGGAAGTTACTACATCTGAAGATGGGAGTAAATATAGCAAGATTCACTCTACTCTTTTTGTTTTCTCTGGAGCTCTTACCATTCTAGGAGCATTACATAACTATCACCTTTAAACCTGAGGAATGTTTTGATGACCAGAGGCAAGAATTATTTTATCCTATGTGTTGGCAGAGCCCTGATGTGGTAAGGAATCCATCCAGCATACTCCAATTTGCTTTTGGAATCCTGAGGGATTAGGTTCTAATTCTAGTCTAATCAATCTAATGTAAAATCTGCCCTTTCATTTTCTGCATAGATACCTTTGAGATTTCTCAGAACCACAGTGCTGATAAGACTAATGACAAGAGCTGATTTTATTAAGCTGATTTTGCAGTTTGGTTTAGATAACTGAAAAAAAATCATAAAATCCTGCAGCTTCTTTGATTCTATGTCTTACACAAGCTTTTTTGTACTTTATTCCTTTTAACTTGATCTTTAATCATAAACTCTTTCAATCAGATCGAAAACGTTCTTATCACACTAAGAGAAATAGGTGGGCCTTGGGGCCTAAGGTGAGTGTGCTGAAGAGGAAATAGGAATTTTTGTATGTTCCATGTATAATTTATTTTGGCGTTCTATTCAAGTCGCTCAAGAAAGATTTTTCAATGGGCTATCTGGGAAAAAAGAAAAAAAGAAAGCACACAAAGCACACAGTGACTAGGTGAGATATTTTCTATCATTAGTTTATAGTTAATAAGCTAATTAAGTTAACAATTAGTCCTGAAGATATTCGGTACAAACACACTACAGTTGCGAGCTTATTTGACAATTCCTATGTAAGCACCAATGTTGCTATTATCATCAAAATAAAATAAATAATATAATATAATATAACATAATAATAATAATAATATATCTAGATCTGGTCATGGTTTTAAACAATACAACAGACAGCATATTACTTCTTCCATTCAGTGTGCTAATTAGCATTAAGTAGGCCATTTGATTAGTCTCCTAATTCACATACTTAACTTGAATCCGTAGTCTATGGCCTTATTGCTGATGGGGTATTTTGCTTTTTTTCCCACTTGAGTCTTCATCAGACTTTTTATACTGACACAAGTTGCACATCAAGTCAATTTATACTTAAACAATACGGTTATTAAGTCCTCCTTTCATTGAAGAGTGTCTTTAATATGAAGTGTCAAACATTAAAGAGCTGAACCAATAGAGTCCATCAGTATCTCCCTACTTGCAGTTTCACTTGAAGACTAAATTTTGTCAGTTTCAGATTTTTCAGTTAAATAGATTAGAGATGTTTCAGGCTCTTGCAGCACCAAACACCCATTTGGTCATTGAGTCAGCCTTCATTTTTGAAAATATGGAATCACAGGGATCTTTTATATCTCTAGTTCTGATCTGACTGGAGGCATAGCCATTTTTTTGTCCTTAGCAGGAACACATGCTACAGTATTTGTCATGGTTGAGAAAATTAAATCAAACACAGGGCGCCAATCAATAAACACAAATGTATGATTAAATATTATTTTTGTAAGATTCTAGGCCTCTTCTCTACCAGTTTAACAAAAAGTTGAGTTCTTTGCAATTCTGAATCAAAGAGGCTAGAGTTTCACATTGCTTTTGTGGAGCTGGGTTTGGCCCCTTTTATATAATGGGAAGTTTTGTTTGGTTCTATTAAAATTTAAAGGATTTGTCTGTTGATCGCTTTTTTTCAAAAGGTGGTGATGGTTTTCATGAATATAATTAAATATTTATACAATTATTTTAACATGGCAACACAGAAAATACCATTTCACTTTGAAATTTTAAGCAAAGCAAAGAATAATTGAGAAATGAAGCCCTCAACTACTTCAAAATGAAACTAAAGTGAAAGAAGAGTATTATCAATATTAAAAGATCCTTGCAACCTAAAGATCAGTACCCCTGAAATAAATGTTCTATCTACTCAAAACATGTGAGATGTTGTTTATCTCAGAAGATCTTATCCCCCCCCATTTTTTTTTAAATGCTATTGATTTCAATTTAAAAACATCTAGGATAAAAAGGCCTTTGAAAGAAAAAAAAACAGTTGAGATATGGGGAGATTTACATGAAAATGTTAGCTTATAGAAAAAAAAAGGGATCTAAAGAGTCATAGACTCATTGAAATGAGTATATGCCAAGTTTATTTTTGCTACATTAAAAAATTGGAAAATGGAGTATCTAGTGCAGTTTAACTTATGGTGCTTTTACATGGTAGTTATAAACCACCTGTAAAAGAAAGATGTTTAAGCACCAAACATCCATTTGGTCATTAAATCAGGCTTCATTTTTGAAAATACTTCTATTCAGTCTTTGACAGAATTTTGTTGGGCAACAATAGTATACTGTATTTATTTCACCTGTTAAGGTTAGATTTGTATCATGTTTACTGTAAGGATGGTATAATTCATTTAGGAATTGCTTAGGTATATTTGTAAATTATATTTTCCCTGATTCTCACAAGGAGTCATCTTTGATATTTGTATTTCTCTTGATTCTATAAACAGTCAATGAATTATGGGCATGAAAAAAAATCAAGGATGATATTTGAATGCTTATATAATGACAATAGTAAAGGATATTAAACTGGAATATTTCTGTTTTAAAGTGCAGGTGTGTGCACTTTCCTATAGCAACATTTAATTAGCTTTATTCTACCCCATTATCACATTAGAGGCTATTCAAGATAAAAAGATATTTAACTGACCTAGCTGAAGTATTATCAGAAGTATAGTCGGCTGCCTATGAAATATAGGTAAAGTGGTAGGTAGTCTGTATTTTCCCATCCTATCATTTATCTCATATCATTTTTCTCTCATTGTTCTTACACATTGTTAATCAGGGAGAAGAAGAAAAATGGGTGATATTTTCTGGTTCTATCTAGTCCTATTCCTACTTATACAAGAAAAGTACTAATACTTCATGCCATGAAGCTTTAATGATCAAAAGGCAGTGACATCTGTTCTTCTTCTCCTTTCCTTTGCAGAGACAGATTTCATGGCTTGCACACAGGTCGAATGCAATCTCATGCTCTTTGCCTTTACTGGCAGATGATTTGGTAAGCAGCAAGAGATATAGAAAATATTTAGAAGATACTTATTAAATGAATTAAATAATTATTAAATAAAAATAAATAAATAAGTAAATCAAAGTGTAAATTAAGTAAATAAATATAAATTAAAATATATAAACATACATCATATATATAAATAAAAATATAAAATAAAAATAAAAATTATATAAAAATATTAAAGGAATTAGAATCACCACAGCTATGCATTTTACAAAAGATTAAGATTTGGCCCTGCAAGACAGAAGAAAGAAAAATATCAAGGTCACATTAAAATGTCAGCGTAAGGCTGCTGTTTCTTTTTTACTGTAAACACCTTTGTCATGGGACAACTGACAACTCATTAGAAAAACAAAACAAAACATCTGTATTATAGAAAAAATAAATGAGCTGGAAGAGAAAGAAAAAAAAGGATGGCAGTTGGACTGGAACAGATTCACTAATATGAAATAGTCATAAACATGTTACAAAAACATTCCTGGTAGTAGTAACAGATCCACTGTGCAATAGTATTGGCTCAGTGGACTTGCTTTAAATGCCAAATTTCCAGTCTTCATATACTGGCAACCTGGGGGAACACTAGTTCAAACACCAACATTCTAAAATTAAACATTCTCCAACCAAGTTATTATTTATACTCAATTTATTAAGCTGTTGTGACCAAGTTAGCAAAAATAAGTTAATGCCTGAAACATCAATGAGGAACCACCTAGCTAAGGAGCTTGGCAGGATAGTTATGCATGCATTTTTCTCATTTTGGAGAAAAAGTTAACTTCATCAAAGGTGTACACTAAACACTGTACCCTGCTGCCTCTCTGTGCATATGACCATCTGGTCATCTGGTCCGTGTTGTGAGGAGCAAAGTGTCCCCAGCTACCTTTTCTAGTCCCTGAGTTGTTCGATCTCATATCCCGGTTTTCAGTTTTACTGTTAGGAATTACCATCTCACATAGAGCTTTACAATCTGCTGAAAACAAATGGAGTTAGCTTGAAGGACAGCTGCATAAGACACAGGGCTCTTCATTATGGGCAGGTAATGAACTGCATATAATCTTATTAGTTTTCACAAAGTTAAAGGCTGATCCCATTTTCATCTACCAGTGGTCACAAGATCACACCACTCCATGTATTGGTTTTCAAAGGGCTGCAAGTCCACAAGAAATGAAATAATCCTCAGCTTTCCTAAACCAAGCTATTGAAATACTGAAAATTCATTCAGTTTTGCTTTTTGTCTTTAAGTCTTTTCTGTTACTGTAACATAGTCTGGTGATGTGCTACAGTAGATTGAGACACTTGAGAAGTGTAGAACAGACTTTTCCAAACACTTACCCTATACTAGATATTGAAAGTGCAAAGCTAAGGCTTGCAAATACTGATGTAATAATGCTAGTCACTGGACAAATTATGCAGATCCACCCTTTGGCAGGCACAACTCAGAAGTGCACTGATGTTTTCAATACGTACTTCCTCTGCTTTTGACACATTAATCTGCTATTGGAAGAGTCAGACATTTCCCTCTCCCTTCTTTGGCTCATGCCTTAGCTGTCTTTGCCAGTGCACAGTTGAGCAGTGCAGCTGAGTTGGGGGAAATTATACATAGCTGTCAGCTGGTTTAATGGAAATCTGGAAATTTACACACCCTGGAAATTATGGTCCTCTGTACTTGTTGCACAGCAACATATTTAATTTCAAGACAATATAAATGTACTCCTGCTCAGACAAATGCTTTCATACATCTTTGGCTGTCATGTGATATGAATTGTTTGGGCAAAGTAACATCCCATGTACTTTGGCACTGTCCAAAAAGAAACAACAGTATTTCAAAACAGGAATGCTGCTGAACAGGCAGCTGCAGAAAAGGTGGCAGCACATATAAGGTGCTGGCAATAAAAGCATCTCAGGTGAAATTTCACAATGTCATAAAACGACATTCATAAGATCTCCATTTTTCAAACAGAAGCAAATATCATAAATAGAGGCTTTGCTTTTATGAAGTGCTTTATAGAGAGAGGCAGGAATCCACAGCTTTATTTTAATAGTTCAGTTTCTACCTGTGAAAAATCAGCAGCTCTAACTTCAAAAGTCCACATGAAAAATCTACAGGAACACACCAGCTTAAGTTTCTCTCCTTCACTTAAAAATAACCACCTTAAAGTAATTGGAATTCCTGAATAAAAGCAGTGCTTTTTTCCAATCTTCTCAGACTCTAACGCCATTGATTTGGAATTTCTTAACACCTAAACACAGAACTTTTGCCATAATTGTATTTATAGTTTTTTGACAGTATATTAAACTAGTGTTGGTTTTCTCTTGTTTTAATAGCCTTCATGAACATGTCACATGTCAGTTGTGCTTTGATATGGAGGCATCCGCTTTATTCTAAATGGCAAAGGTGCCCTTTCCAATTTGCTTTGATTGTGACTAGGCTACATCTAATAAATGTCAGAAAAGCCAATCTCTTGTCCTTCCTACCTTCCACAAGTCATCTGTGGTTGGACAGAGTCTATAGGATGCACTGCACTAGGACAGAGTGAAAAAGCAGGACATTAGGAACCCTCTTTCCCCTTGGAACTGCTCTGTCTATGCAAACCTCTCACTCAGGCTTTTCTGGTGAGTGGTCACACAAGGAGAGTCCTCTTGCTTCCCAACCTTCGGTGTCTAAGGATTTAAGGACACCCTGTGGTCTTTGCCATAGTCCAGACATTGTGAGAAATCTTGCTCCCTTATCCAGCCAATTCTATTTACAAAATTAGTAGGAAGTTAATTCTCTGTTCCTTAGGTGTCCATGAAGAAAGTGCCATCTGCTCATTTTCACTAGTAATCAAGTTGCTAAATATATTAGCCTTCTGATTAATCTCAGGTTCAAGGACTAAGTGGCCCAAGGTTTTGGAAGGAGCACCAGAAACACATCTTGCAAGCAATCAGCAGAAGAAAGGAGCGCCTGGACAACTGACAAAAGAAACCGACATTAGGGACTTTGCTCCAACTTAGTGTAAAGTAAGTGTCAATCGACAAGTCCAGCACCATCCTAACCCCGCACAAATTTTGACAGATTGCTTTCCATTGTGCTGGGGTCAGCTCCTCCAGTATAGGACAGTATTCTTAATCAGAGGATAGATCAATATGAAACCACATCCCCTATCACCAGGGGATGATAGAATTTGGCCTCTTGCCTGGTTTACGTGTTTGCACGTATAGAAACCATATAGATACACAGATTACGGATATCCCAGGGCTGTATTATTATGTGATGGAGCAGAGAGACCGAAAGAGGGAATTTCAAGATCAGGGGCTACAGAAACTGAGTAACATCTCCCATCTTTTTTTCCTCACCATTGCAGATATGAGGAGAGCAGTTTGGTATTTTGTTGAGAGTGAAAAGAGTAACTTCTTTTTCCCTACGTTTCCATTATCACAAAAGGCACATGAATGATTTAGCAAAGGAGGGAGAGGAAGAAAGCACTGAAGTAGCTAGCAATTCATATTCACCAAATGTACTGAAGGAAATATCAAGACTAAGCAACCTGTCCATTCTGGCATTGACTACTCTTTATGTTTTGGTCATGTTGATATGTAATTAGACTTCTTTTAGAATTCAGCAGTGTCTGGGAGTATAAATCCCAGTGGCTGTGGTTGCTGGACAAATTCCCAGGGGATGATAGAATTTGGCCTCTTGTCTGGTCTCTGTGTTTGCACATATAGAAACCCAGACACAGCTATGCTCTGCAGTCTAGACCAGCCCTTAGAATGTAGGTTCCTAAGGGAAAAAATACACCTCCTGCATTTTGTATAAGACATTATATAGCACACTTCTCAATACTGTGAAAATATCCAGCTGTCCTCCACTGAGTTCAACAACACTGGTATGCTGGAATCAAGGAGAAGCTAACTTACAGTGCATGACCCCTGGTTTGTAAACATGGCAATTGAATGAGTTCAGGCAAATTTCATTCCTTTTCAGTAGGTCTTGGGATGCAGTATTGATCCATCATTTTTGACTTTTATTGGAGGATTTATACATGTGTGAAATAGGTTAGCTCATTACACCAACAGATAGGCTGGTGCTATGCTTCTGCCAGACCATCTTTGGTTGTTGGAAACTCTTGATTCATGTCTCTGTAGATAGAAGTGAAACAAGGCAATATGTTCTGCTACAGCAGTCTGCATTTGTTTAATGAAAAGACGTTGCATTCTAAGATAATTTGGATACATAGCTAAACATGCAGAAAGTCAAAAGATGTATTTTGTATCACTGTGGCGTCAATTATCCTATTCCTCTCATACAGCAGTTTTCTGTATACTTACGTAAACCTGGGATGCATCCAGATTAAACACATTCTTGCCTGTTTTGTCTTTTTTTCCAGATTGCTCCATTGGAATGCACCCAATCCAATTTATACTGGATGACCTAGTAATTTCCTCACGTGATATTTCTTTTGGAAATATAGACATTTACAAAAAAGGTCATGGCTTTTTTTTTTCCCAAAAACTTCCACCCTCCTTGAACTTAAAATTGCATATTAATTAACATATTTTCTCAGTGTACTTAGAAGGGAAAAAAAAACAAGCTTAATTCCTCTATTTGCAGGAATACTACCTTGTAAAAATGGTAAAATAAGAAGCTATATGAAAATACAGGTGAAAAGGAAAGGAAATGCGGAACTTTATGAACATCACAGAGTCTCCCGCTTGTTAAGAATATGGCATCTAAACAAGATCCTTCACTTTCCTCTGTCTGTGAAGCCACCAGCTTTCTGGAAGGAACTTGGTTGGACAAAAGGCATGGATATAGAAAAAGGAAGTCTCCAATCACTTGGAAACAAGTAATGTGTCTCCTCCCTTGCAAACTCAATTCTATGTAAATTATACCTACATTATACTTTAAGAGAAGTGCTACAGTTAAGGCAACCTTTTTGTTTCTCTCATTGGTTGTTCCGCCCTGGTCAAAGGATGCTACAGGTTTTTGATGTTTAAACGCAAAAGCATTTGAGCAATTCTTTGCTATTGCAAGAGGGAAATTAAAGTCAGAGGCACAGTATTCATGCAAACTTCAGAATTTGCTCTGCAGACACTTCCACACAAGACTTTATACATAAAATCCTGCAGAAATTTCTAGCAGGTCAGAAGCAGGAGTTCTGGATGAGTTCTATGTGTAGCTGAATAAAGGCACAAATTATTTATGGATTTTCTACACACAATGAAAAGGCAAAGAGCTACATTTTAACATCTTTTCAAACAGCTTGAGGCCAAAACACTTACACATGAACCTAACAAGTAAGATGCAGGTGCCATAGAACTGACTTTTTCCCTTGCATCTGCAGGAACGGAATTAAAATATCTGCAGAAGAAATAACTGGGATTTGTATTGCCAATTCAATTAATGAATTGTAAGAGACTGTTATGGATTGTGTTTGTCTCGATATTGTTGACACACCATTTACCTAAACAATGCCCTGGTATCTTGTCTCTGGAAAGACCAGCTCAAGACCCAACCAAGGACATTCTCTCTCATCATTTGCACCTCTTAACCCTGGCATCTTACCTCTAGGAAGATCAGCTGGAGACCTGAACAATGACATTCTCAGCAGTGCCCACCAGAGCAGTTTGCATTCGAATTGAGGGTAAGAGGAATACCGAAGCACACAGCACGTACCACACGACATGAACAACACTTACCAGAAAACTTCAAGAAAATGGGAGGACTCTTTGAGAAGGAGAATAAAAGGACTATGTATTCCTGCACCGAGGTGTGCAGAACATCACCTGCGCCAGTGTGCATGGCCTTCTGTCCCTGAACATCACCTGCACCGAGGCACCTGTACCGAAGTGGAGCCAACGACACTTAGCCGGACTGGTGGTGGTGGTAACTATAACCTTGTTGCATCTCTCCCACTTGCTTGCTTATCTTTCTTTCTTTTCTTTTCTTTCTTTTTTTTTTTCTCCTTCTTCTTCTCTCTGTCCTATTTGCACTTATGAGAATAAAGCTAACAAGGTTGTATGGCATTTGACCCCATTTGTTTCTTAATCTCGCTCTTGGGATTGTATCGAAACCTCCCCCGACATTGGATAGGGACATGAATGTTATAGGACCTTGTAGCAAAGATGACTTCCTGTATTTTCTCTTTGAGATTTTAATTAACATTTTTTTCTGCAGGCCCCTTACCTCACAGTGAATTCAAAGGATGGATTTGACTATGGCAATTGCAACCAATATATTAACCACTATAAGAACACTTCCATTATTTGATTTAGGGAAAAGGGAACTGGATCTTCTTTTCAATTCTCTTTTGCAAGTATTTAATCATTAGCTTCACTGTTTCAAAGTGAAAACTATGTCATTCTCTTGACATAGTTCTAAGAAGAAATTATTAAAAAAGAAAAAAAAAAAGACTATTTGACTAGGCCCTCCAGAAGGGAAACAAAAAAAAAAATCAAATGAAAAGGAAGCATATATTCCGAACCATATGTTCTGAAGTGGAACATTCTGACATAGAAATTCTTCTAACTTATCACAGCTGAAACATAATGAGAATCTTGAAATTGATTCTATAAACAAAGCAACTCTTGATAGGGTTTTCTATACATATATTCGACATTTTTCATTTTCAGCATTGTGCTAAAGCTTAAAGAGGGAAATACTGTGCTTCTTCCGTATTAGCTTAATGAGCTAGTGAAAGATGCAACCTGAAGGTTTATTATGCAAACAGCTACACCCACTTAGATAATAGGAAATACCTAACAGATTCAAAATAAAAGCAAAGACGAGGTATAGTTCTGAGCAATTTATGAAAGTTGGCTTATGTGGTTCTGCTGCTGTACCCAAGTGATCATCATGATAAAGTTCAGCACAAATGCAGTACTTGTTAGGGGAAATTCATTACCCTTTACCTGGTAAGCCATTCCAAAAATCTCTAGGCTATACCCTTGACTATAGTAATAGACAGAACATGTAGAACCTTGACTAACGAAGGACTAACAGATCCAAGCCTGTTTCATAGTCAATTCACCAGATGAAGCCTGGCTTCCTTCTTGGGGGAGGGTTCTCAACTTGAGGTGCTTCCAGTTGAACCTCCAAAGGTCAACTCGAATGAATCGTAACTCTTAGTCTTAATCTAGAATCAAATCATTGAAAAAAAGGACATAAAATTGTCAACATGTCTATGAAGAACAGACCTTATTATTACAAGAGAGTTTTGTTTGTTGAGAGTTTCATAGTAACCTAGTTGATCTAAAAAATTCAGAGAGTTCACAATGCACAGGGGCGTTCATTGCATAACTGAAAGCAAACCACAATATGGTGTGTTATATTTCAAACATTAACCACAAAATGATGTAACAGAAAGCGTTTGACATGTTATCTGCCTTTAGACATACACTCAGCACAAACATCATATTTACTAGGCTTTACCTAAGGACTAGAAAATTGTTTACAGACCTAAAATCCCCTCCTTTTTTTTCTATTATTAAAAAATCAATGGGAGAGAAGCATATCTGAAGGTCTCAAAGCCCCTTTTCAAAAAGCCTATTTTGTGTTGAAGAGCCAAAGTGTAAACAAACAATAACATAATTTTAAAGAGAATTTTTTATATGGCAACAATAACAACTTTACTTTTTTCAGGTGTATCATTTTGTAAAAGTAAAGATTTATATCAATTTTAAAAGAAAACCTTCATATAGTTATACTCAAATTTGAAATCTATTTAAAAATATATATACTTCTGGTTGCTGTCTGTGTTAGATTAACCTGACAGCAGTGGGTCCCCCCTTTTTCCATTAAATAAAGGAATGTTTTGAATAGTTATTTGCAAATAGAGTATTCATTGGCCCTAATAGGCCTCTGATGCTGATCTAACCACTCTCACTCCCAGCTTCTTCCCTACCTCTATTTTTTTTTTAAAAAAGGGAAGCTAATTGGAAATGATCCAACTGAGTTATGTTGGAATTAGAAGAGTTAGTCTTTAAACAACATGGGTCACAGTCTGTTCTCACTTTCTTTCTTGGGATTAACCCCATTGAAATCCCAAGAATTGCTTTGAGTTAGTCCCATAAAATTAAAACCAAAATGAGATCTATAGATTTTTACAGACAAACAAACAAAAATCCTGCCTTCTAACATGACTAAAATGCAATGAATCTTTTTGCAAAATTACAGTGTTGGACTACAACATATCCATTATTTGGTTTGATGCAAACACCTAGAGTGCACTATGTATTTCCTTTGCAGTTTCACTGCCAAATTTAATACCACAGTAACGATTCTCTCTCAAGCAATTGCTTAATACTTTTTGACTACAGAGTTAACTTTCAGCGCCAGTAACTGAAGCAAAATCGAATTTTGAGAAGCAGAGTAGACTCTTTAGAGAAAAATGTACTGAAGTTAACTGAAAAACTTTCAAACTTAAAACTATGAGCCTGAGTCATAGGTGACTCTATATTCCAAATTCATGATTGTACCACAGATTTTTTCACAACTTCATGTTAACCAATAGAGGATATAAATTTTGTAATACAGATACTGTTTTATGTTCACACTGAGTTGCATATTTATTTCAAATGCACAGAACATTAGAAAGAAATTAGACCACTTTCAGTTTGTGCTTACATAAAATAAGACAGTGGTGAACATGAATAAAGATTCATACTCAGCAACACCTACCTGGGAGGTCTGCAGAGTATCTTTTTTATACATTTATCACAATTCCATATTTCCTTTGATTGTTGCAATTTTGTGATATTTTCCTTGTTACTATAGTTGGCTTGGATTCTTAAACATAGTCTTCCTGGCCCCAGTAATCCCATCTGTGTATCTCCATATTCCCCTTAGTTATTTGTATGACAGTAATGTTTACAAATCACTGATAACATTAGTGCCAGAGAGGCACAAACTTGAGAGGCACCCATTGCTACAGATTATTTGATTAAATGCTGCTTTTCCTGTGTACAAGGTGGGTGGAATTTTATGTCTTTCCTGTCCTTTCCCTCCTGACTACAGTCATGAATTTGTAAAGATCACCCCAAAGTCTTTGGTTTACTATAGCTTTGTAATTCTAGCATCCCAGTGTCACTGGCAATGACTAATGTAGGCAGACAAGAGTCTGGAATATTTTAAAGGTTAGAAATGGAAACTGGAGAATAGAATTTTGTTTGTTTGTGCATAGAGTTTCTCTCTTGCACATTACTAATATTTTTAAGTCTCTAACCTCCAGTCTGCTTTTCTGTTGGCCTTTATTTGAAAGAATGGTAGGTGTGTTGCATGGTAAGAAAAGATAATCCTTATAAACAAGTGAACTAGCTAGTTTTTCTGGAGGCAAAAAGCAATATTTGCATGCTAGAAAGGGAGGTAATCTCACATGAAAATCTTAGCAACCCTGAACCTCCTCTACCAAACCTGCATCTCCTGTAGCTCTACCTAATTTGTGTATCTGTTACCCTAAAAATACACATCTAAGTGTAGCAATTCTTTCACTGAATAACCCAAGCCATTTTTTTGTTTGATGCCTTTTGAGCTCCATAAAGGTTAAAGTTGTAGAGACCATTATGCAATGAATAACGAGTGAATAAGATAACGAATAATGAATAGCAAATATTTATTTTCAAGGGAAGGGGAGAAGGAATTTTATCAAGCTTTTCCTGACACCCCAAAAATGAAATCTGGTGTCCTAAAATGCTACTTATAGACACTGTAAAGAATCACTAGATCCATAAAACCATGACTGTGCTTTTTTCATATCTGATGATTTCTCAAAACTATTTGGTAAAGTAGAGAAAGCAAAAGAAAAATTGTGCATGCTTGTTGCAGTGTGGGAAACAAGGAAAATAATGACATTCTGTTTTTCATAAAATGGAGAGTGCTCACTAACTTTAACAGAGACTTTAATAGCACACACCCAGAAAGATCAGAAGCAAAAGTACATGGAATTCCTTGCTCCCAAGCCAAGTTTTTAGGGAGCACAGTCTCTTTTAAAAACCCAGCGACTCAGATGGCCACATTTAATGCTTGATGGCTATTGAGAAATGTTATTTCATCTGTATTGCCCAAACACCAATAGGAAATCTTTCAAAACAAGTAAAATATTTCAAAACAGAATAAACTCTTTTGATGTGTTAACAGTGATTATGCAATCTACCACAATCCCCACATGCCTCAATCCCTTTCTGTAGTGACTGTATTAGAGGTGGGAAATCAATCATCTACCCTATGTCTATAGCTTTTGTGCAGAGGTTATAATTAAGTGCCCATTCCAAGTGTGATTCTCTGAAATGGCACATTGGATGGAAAGCAGAGCAAGAATGCTAACCTATTTCAGATGCACCATCACTGGATCATTGCACAGTAAAAAGCCTTTCCAACTAACCTAAGACATGCCTGAGTTGAACAGTTACTAGGCTGCCTATATCACAGATACAAAGCAGAGAGGTGCAATTTCCCTCTGCACTTCTCTCCTTAGTAATTAACAAAATTACAGGCTAACGCAACTTTAGAAGTCCTAAGCTCAGGATCTGTTGCCAACACTCACCTCCAGCAGAGATGGTCTTCTTAAGCAATCATTAATACTATTAGGTGATAAAACACCACGATGATGAAGTGCTACAGAAATAATGCCTGAGAATGCAAGGTGTTACAAAAATTTCAAGAAGGTAATTGTGAACAATCCAACAAAATGACTCCTTTCTTTTAATATGGGGAGGCAAAGGATGTGTAATTGAAAGGACAGCTTTACATGAAACATACATTTCTTATTCCAGAATGATTCAGCAGATGAGGTGCAAATGCTAAACTGAACCATAGTGATGTCATCCTTCCACATCTAAATCTCTGGAACATGACCCTGGCAACACAGGTAATGATGTTACTAGACTATATGAGTAAGTCAAATATTGTATAAGCAGTTGTAGTGCAATTTCCCTCCTGCAAGCCAAATGGACTTGCCAATAAGTCCTCCTAAGGCTTAATAAATTGTAGGTTAACCATGATCTATATGTCAATAAAACAGCTGAATCAGCCTTTGTAACTCTAGAGAGGATGCAGTAATATAGAAAATATTCAAGTGACTTACGTAGCAACACTACATCAATCTATCCTTGTGTTTGCATGATTCAAGCAAAGGCTCCATCATATCATGTTTAATCATATGGGTATGCATAGACTGGCTAACAGGAGGAGCCTTCATCATTCCTGTATTTCATAGCAGAACACTGGCATAAATTAACCTTCTGGCAGCAGTAAAGAGACAACCCCATTACCTCAGAGAAGAGAGAGTTTTGGGTGCATCAAGCTCTTCCAAATCTCCATAGAAGATTGCCTGCCACCAGATATTTTACTTCATATTTTAAAGCTGCATTGCTAATTTAATATTTCTTTCCTTGCTAGCTGTTACCTCTCTAGTTTCAGAAGCAAAGATATATCCTTCAACAAGATCCTCAAGACAACTAATGCTGTGCCAAGTGATAGAACAGATTTCTTCTTTGTTTTCACTGCCCTTCCCTCTGCCAGACCAAGAAATGTCTAAAAGGAACTCTGTGCCATAGCTGTTTGGGAGACCATTGTTTATTAGGAATCAAGAATAAGGTTTCTAAGTAGTTATCTCATGAGCCAGGTAACAGCTACACTTGTGTGTATTTAGATTTTAAAACAGTTTTGCATTCAATATTTTTTTGATTAATGAAAACTCAAGTTCCAATAAGAAATCATTAAGTGTACCAATTCAGAAATTTGATTTCTTACTCATTTTCAATGTGTCTTAACTATTAAGTTAAAGAAAAAAATATCAGTTATTAAAAAACATGAATTAAATGAACATATGAGTTTATTTAAAATAGTTTTAAATGTTAATGATAATAGTAATAGTTATTCATATTGTATATTTATATTTACAGTAGTAATTTTAAAATACTACTAATAGTAATTTTTAAATAGCTAATTTTGATTTTTTGAGGAGTTAATTTAATTTACGAATCCTATATTATCTTAAATTAGCTGGGGATATCAGCAGTACCTAATAAAACAGCAGACCTGAATTCCTTCACCTTAAGCTCTTTCCATATTTGCAATCACCTGAAGCAGGAAACAAACAAACAAACAAACAAAAAGCCAATACGACAGGCCATGATCTCAGATCTTATGACATAAGAGAATCAGATACTTCTAATTCAAGAGAAGAGTATTTGCAATTTGTCGGTATGTATAATTTGTGATTTTAAATAGACATTTAAAATCTATGTTAAAATAGCACACACTCACTTTTAACAGAAGCATACTTCCTAACTCAGTCATATCAGACATTCTAACAGTCACATTGCAGTAGCTTTGTTAACACGGAGAAATAACTATATTTAGTAGAAACAACAAAGGTCCATTATAGTCTTTAAGGAAAAGCAAAACAAAACAAACAAACAACATACTGACAGTAGCCACGTTAGCTCCACTATTGTAAAGAAGGGAAAGTATTTTACCATCAAATAACTATGAAAAATTAATAATTCTCTTTCCTCAGATCAATTTGCCCTTTTCTTACAGTGTGTATGATGACTTCCCAGCACTATGAACAGCAACTATGAAAATCAACATATACTGCCTAACCAAGGTCAAACAAGGGATATGACCTCTTTTTAGTGTTCACCATATTAATTTTCAATCTTTAACTCATTTTGAAGTAATCAGAAGTGTGAGAATATGATACTAATTTTCACCTTACATGAGAAAGGCTGTGGCATGATTTTTTTTTCAGAATACTGAAATTAAGATCTGATATAGCACTTTTAATTTGGTATATAATTAACTACATGATTTCACTAAAAAATTTGCCTGTGAAGACCATAATAAAAAGAAGCTAGTTAAAAGATTATGAAAGTGCTACAATGATGTCTATGATTTGATAAGCAATCCATACAAAGCTAAATATATAAAAGATGGGAGGCATTTCCATTGCTCTGCCAAAGTAAAAACAGCAGCAAGAAAGTCTTTCTTAGTAAGTCATAAATCTTATTTCTTCTTCACAAGACACTTCAGAATCTACTGTCAATTTGAGTTCTCACAGAGTTCTTGGCATGAGGTGATAGAGTTTCTAGACATGAAACACACAGAACTATTTTGAACTTGCTGACAAATCTTTAAAGAAGAAAAGGAGGAAACATACTGTATTGTTTCATAATCTAAAGACAGGATGCTAATATCTACTTTGCCAGGTAGCTTGGTGATGGAGCTGAAATGTATGAAAGCCTGCAATAACCACACCTGCCAACATTTCTCTGTGGCCCTCCTCTTCCTCACAAACCCAATTCTTATTACACACTCCAATGACAATAGAGTGGGTTGGAGATGTGAACTCCTCAAGCTTTGCAGGAATTAATTTGCTTAGTTTGTGAGAACTGAAGTATTTTTGCTTTGGTTTCAGTTTTTATGATGTGGATAAGTATCAAGCGGAATTGATATTTTATGCTGATAAATGGCTTGCTGTTTCAAATTACTGCAAATCAAATTATTTCATTCTTAACAACACGAGAACAAACACTCTCATTCTGTTTTTCAACAAGTCACATTTTAAAAAACTGAAAAGCTTTGGGCAACAATCCTTCAGAGACAGTTAAAAACATAGATAGCAAGAACATGAGGCACATGAAAAAGAATTCTGTTTGAAACTGGAAGAGACATCGTTAATTAGTGCATGTATATAAAATGTAATTTACAGATGCTCATCAGGCCAAAAAGCTTTTAAAGTTACTTTTATGAACTGGGAATGGGAAAAAAGTATGATATTGACATTGTATTTCCTCTAAATATCTAATTCATCTTTAAGAATATTCAGTTCACCTGCAAGCATGGCATGACAAATATCATTTTCCAGAGGGTTTCTTAGCTTTATCCTCATATGAGGAGGTATAAGAAGGCTGACCAAATCAGTAACTTTCCAGTGAGTCCATCATGAGACTACCTCAGTGGAAGTCACGTTTTCTGGGAACTATTTTATCTAGTCATATTTTTAGGAACTACAAAGATATACACCATTAGAATTACATGATACTCTTATATACATACCTCTAGGGCAACAATTTATGGAGGCCAATAAAAGTATTATACTGTACCTGCAGAACTGAGATGGATTCTGTTACTACACATGCATCACTTGAATTAAAGATAAATGGGAATACCTGCACCAGAATAAGTCTGTTGCTAAACTAATTTATAGAGTCTTTCAAAGAAGCGCTGCAATTATTGTAACAAATAACACTTTACAGATGAGGCATAAACAGAAAAATCAATTAAGAATGCTTTTTTTTTAATGATACTGTCTGATTTCCTTTGGTTTTCAAAGATGGGGTAGTCAGAAATGGGTTGGTTTCCAAAGATAAGAGTAGTTGATATGGGTAGGTCACATAAAGGATTCAGATTAAGTAGAACCAACCAAAAAACAAGCTAAAAAATATAGCTGGGTTTTCATTTGGGGAGAGGTTAAGCAATTAAAAAATTCAGTCCAGTGAAAGAATTTTTGCACTGACTGAAGAAGGTAATACATTGACCAGAAAATTAGTCTGCACAGTAAGCTGGTGTTGCTCATTAAAAAAAAAAAAATCTGTTTAAAGTTAAATGTGGTCATTAAATACACCAGTTGCCTAGACTCTGAAAGTTTAGTTCAGGACTCAGTGTGTATATTCCATTTATGAGTGGAATAATGGAAGCAGGGAGCAAGGCAGCTTTCCATCAGGCTTATCCTTAAACCATATTAGTCTCTTAGCTAGTCAGTAATGTCCTCACAGTAAGCGCGAGTGCTGTTAAAGGCAAGGTAGTGGTCCTGCTCCCTCCCATCCTCTGTGCCTTTTTTTTAAGGTTTAGATTATGTTTTAAAATAGGGAAATAAATTTAGTACTCAGAGTAATGCTGAGACTCTGAGAGAATGGCCATAATTCCTAAACTCTTACAGTAACAAACCGAAGACTAATCACAGGCAGACTTTGCACACGTGATAAACTGCATTTGTCTATATTAAACATTAAGGAAGAAAATGTTATTTTTGGGTCTTCTCACAGTTCAGCAAGTCCAAGATAAACGCAATAAAAAGTGTTACAGTAGGCCTGTGGGGGTGGAAAATGACACATGAATACAAATAACAGATTTTGCTACAGGTTCAAAGGCTTGATAACCTTTGATTGTAGAATATTCCCCTGCTCTTTTATTATTTATTTATTTATTCTATTTTAAGAGCACAATTAATTTCAAGCTTTCACAATTAAAACTGTTTTATCTGTAGACCAAGCCCACAGGGTAGGACACAGCCTGCGGTGGCCATGGGGTGCCCAGAGCTGCCCAGGGCCAGTCACAATCTGTTTTAGCCTGTTCCATCTGGTTCCAGCACCACAGAAACGTCCAGTTCCCTTCCCAGGGGCATGAGGGGAAGAGGAGGGGAGACAATTTAACTAATAAACTTGTGGTCCAGGCACAAGTTTTCCAAAAAAAAAAAAAAAAAAAAAAAAAAAAAAAAGTGGGCGGAGGGGAGTAAAATTTGGTTAGAGCTGCTGATGTTTTCTTTGGGAAGTAACTATCAGAAAACCCACTTCATCTAAGAGGAAATGTTTTGGTAAGGTACTTATTTTTCCACTGAGTGCTTTAAAGTTTGAAAGGCTGCGATGTTCTTATCCAGAGAACATTTCAACTATCGAGAGCAAATATTTTAAGCTTGCAATTGAAATAGCCACTTCCATTACCTTTCTTTAATTGTGTAATGCAAAATCAGGTGTCTTGGAATCAAGTACTTAAAATGTATGTATTTAAAACTACTCAAGATTGTTTAAAAGCTAATCATTTGCCATAAATACTTGACCTTTAAGTACATGCTTTGCTCCATCTCAAAACAGGAAAAGCTCATAGTATTAGGACCTTCAAAACTCAACAGCTGTGAAGTCTAAAAATCCATAAGACACTTAACCAAATACTTCTGGATTTTGATACGGAATGTGCAACTTGGGAAAGAGATAGTGTTGCCCTTTCCATCTCCTGAACCTGTGCAATTCCTATGACTCCAGCCCACCTTCTAGGTCAGGTTTTTGAGGGATGTGTGACTAGTTTGTTGATACTGGTCTTTGGTCAGCTGGGCCTTGGGTCCTGATTGCCCATTTTGTCTAGAATCTGCTGTTATTAAAATATAGATCATTTTGTGGTCTACGGTCTACTTAACACTGGCCAGTATTTCTCCATATTTCCATGTAGGTTTGTACCATCTTGAGGCAGCTGTTTATTTGGTGCGTCAGCCTGTTTTATGTTAGGTAATCCGTCAGACTAATTAATTCCTCAGACTAAAAAGTCTGAAATTTTACATTGCTGAGGCCATGGCCTCCAACATCTTGTCTGCTAACTCTTTATTTCTCTATTCTCTTGGTTCTTGCCCTCTTTTCTTTCTGCCTATACATGATAACCCATCTTTCCATTTAAAAATAAACTATTTAAAATCAATTCAGGATGATTTGTAGAGTGTTAACTCCAGTGCTAAACTGCATTTCAGGTATATTACATGCGTGCAAATTCCTTTCTTGACCCCAGCCAGACTTACCATTTGACAGGATTTACTTAGATGAATATGGTCAAACAGAATAAACCCATGAATTCAACTTCTGTATTTAGGAAAAAAAATCCAGCTGTATATTGCCATATGGGAAATACTGATAAAAACACCTTGAGGAATCAGATCTTTGCAAAGTACAGGGAGATACCTAGTTTTTATTTTCTAAGAAAAAAAAAAATATCTTGTGCTATTGCCACTCAGTGAACCTAAAGTAAACTAAGATATTTTCTATACAGAAGGTCTTAGCAAGTTGGTGATTTTATCTTTGATAAAATCTGCTTTTCTACTTAAAAGCTATTCAAAGCACAACAGATAGAGGATATTGTAGAAAAGGTAGGTGAGGGAGTAGTATGTTATGAGAGCTGCTCTCCAACAGTCTGGCAATACTATGGCCACATTTCAGGCCCTGTTTACTTTGGTTATGGATGTCTAAGAGATATAGGTGTGGTTAACTTGGCAGATTTAAATCTGCTAGTGTACAGGCTTGTAATTCAGCATTAAAAACAAAAAAATAGTTTGTACATAAATGTATTTCAGCTTATGGCTGAAAACAATATAAAATCAATTTAGTTTTGAAATTTGCTGCAAACAAAAGTTAGACAAAAGTTAGATCTTTCCAATAGATGTACGATGCACCATAGAAATTTACATGGTGTTGTGCGATTGACTGCATTATAAGAACAGTATATTCTCCTAATACTTCTGAATTTGATGTATCTCAGCAAATAACCATTCCATCAATTGTTATTTAAAGAGTTTGTGACAAAAATTACAACCAGTCTCCTGTACCTCCCTTGAAGGTCAAGAGCAAGTGGTTATGGAATTAAATGGACAGAATTTAATAAAAAAAATCTACAACCATACTAAGCTTTTACCAATTAGTGGAGATACCACAGTGATCTAGATCATGGGCCAAAAATATATATATATATGTAGACATGCTTGGGAATCCTCATTTTTTGTGGGTCAGAATAAAACTGCAACAGCTGCTATTCTTACACATTTTGAGATAATAGAGTGCTGCATTATAGGAAGAATCACCATAAATGACTAGATACTCATAAAATGCTTTCCTCAATCCTTTTTTTAGGACCTCGCAGACTTTCTCAAATACTGGTTTGCAAAAGAATTCAATCCTCCTAACAGAGAAAACAATGCCTCATAGCTTCTGTGGAACATAATGTTCAATCACACTGAGATAACACTGCAGAGTATGAGTGTCCCTATCTATAATCAGCATTCAGTTTCCTAACTTAGAATTATGAAAATTCTTTTCATATAGTTATTGAGCTGTCTGCACACTTGGCTTATTTAAAAAGGATACTTTAAAGCAATGCTATGCAAAAGTGAGAGTTCTATTTTGTCCATAAAATTTTCTTTTTATTATACATTTTCAGAAGCTTAAACATATATGAAGTTACTAAATAATATTTTGAATGTACAGTCAGCTTCTTCAGCTTTGTAATGTCAATGTCACAGTAAATATCTTGAGAGCATTTTCACAGACTCCCTAGATTGAAATATTCCCCACATCAAGCACATGTCTAAGAAAGTAATGCTTGATTTTCTTTGTAGTTTGTATCCAGAGGGAAGAGATATTTTGACTTGCCATGACTATGCAATTTCAGCAGTACATCATGCATTTCTTATTGCCTTTCTCTAACCACAGACATCAACAAACCTTACTGTCAGTGATTTTGACAGCTGTGATTTGTCTTACATTTTCAGTCTTGCTTCTAAAATGTTCCCAGGAGTATCTCTTAAATGTAGAAAGATTTGAATTGGATAAAAAAAAAAATACCCTGTCCCAAATAGCCATCTATTGTTTCCTTCCTACTACTGTGCCAAGCTGAGATGCCTACTCAAGTTATGTAGATCCCATAGGAGTTGGGCTAAGTCAGTTCCCGTGCACTATTGTAAGCTTGAAGATTTCATTAAGTTGAAGGGCTGTTTCTGCCCTTTCCCCTCCCCTCCTTGGCCTTGTTATAGCTCCCTTAACCCACTGAAAAGGCATAAAGCAAATGGAAAATGCTTCTAGAAGTGTTAAACTGCTCTGATTAAAAAGGAGTAAAAGACGACAGAGTGTTTGTGTATTATCTATGGCATAGGAAAGATGGATAGTGGAGTCTTAAGCAACTGTTCAAGCACACTTTTAACCTTGAGATTTCTTCTACCACTGGAGCCAGACTGCAAGCTACAGACTAACTGAGATAGTCACTAAGTGTCACTTAGTGCATGGCCTAAGCTAATATTGGAAAGAAGTATAGTTGGAGTTAAAGGATCAGGAATTCAAGGTCAACAAATTTGTACTGATGTATGTCAGGACAGCATATGTATTTATTCCTATCAGTCTTTCCTGCCTCCCTCCCTCCTCTTCTCAGGAAACACATCCTAAGTCTCCACATTTTCTGGTGTAAGCACATTGTCCTAATGATTGTGAATCTTTCTCATCTGAGGTTTTACTGAAAGTTTACCACTAGACACATACTTACAGAGAATGAGCAATGTCAGTAATGAAATGGGAGTTCAGGCTGTGACTCACGTTATTTTGCATTTTCCAAGTAAATGGTCACAAATACCATACAATCAGAGCATTAATGTTTCCAACCCAGAGCCTTGGTCTATCAGCTTCATTCAAGTTGCATATTTTTTCCCAGTTACCACATCTTAGGTAAGATACCACTTGGATCTCCTGGGAGATATTTTTCTCCACTCCTACAATCTACTTTTGACATAAATCCACGGCCAATGAATCATGAAGATCATTAGCAAAATCTAGAACTATTTCTCATGACAAATAAGTCTGATACAATTCAAGGAGTCCATCATTTTTCTTGCTCTACTAAGCATAATACTGCTTACTTTTGTCTGTATCTGCACACCTTGAGAAAGAACCACACAGAGCAAGTGACACATAGAGGAAACTTTGATGAATCGAATTGATTTTAAAAAAAACCCTATTGCCTTAGGTAGGAATATAGATGACATAAGTTTTCATAGGTGTATCTGTTCAAAGGGTTAAATCAATGACATGCAGCATTTCCATATTATTTGAATTTATCTAAGAGATTACCTCTTTATCTATTAGATTTTTATCTAATAGAATTTATCTATTAGATTACCTAATAAAGTGTCATTGGTAAGCATATAGAAGTTTTTACCTTTCTTTTTAAAGCATGATTGACATTTTTGTCACAATCTCATCAGATCTGATCAGATGGTTGTATTTCATAAACATTCTGTGGCACTGAACTCATTATCAAAACTAGATACGTGATACCTTAAATGTCATACAAGTCAGCCATCACTTTCCTGACTAGCTCCCAAATCTAGACTGGTAAAAAAGGTCCTTGAAGGGCTGCATTCACCATAATAAATGCTTTAACAGCTCACTTTACTATAGTTTCAGGGAAGATATCCTGACAGTCAAGCTTACAAAGACTGGTTTAATACAGGGGGCCATACAAGATTATATGTCAGTGAAACACTTTGGTTACTTTTGGTCTATTCATGCTAAAATATACGTTTCTGTATACGGTATAAATGGAACAGAATTACTTATGCATAAGATGTACATTGCTGTTCTGAAGGGAAATCTTCTCATAATGGAATGAATGTCTGTACAACTCATTACTCTTTGCATAAAGTGAAGCCTATCTTTACATGTAATATCATACTCCAAAAGAAAAAAAAATAGGGTGTTTTTTTTGTGCTGTTGGAAAACTTTATGGAATGTGTTGGAATTTTCAACAGACACAAAGCCAAAAATAATGGCATGACTGACAGGTTATGCATAAGCAGGGCATCAGTGAGCACTTTGTAGCAGTGTGCAAGGACCTTGGACTTCACCGGGACAAGAGGTGTTTTGTTGCACTCTGATTATGCTTCCAGAGTCATCTGCATGGGTCCAAACCTGCTTCCACTGACTGCACAGTCTAGGCCTATGCTCACCTTCCCTTTACCTGCTTATCAAGAGGGTACAGATGTACCCTCAAGATGGGTGCAGGGAGGCTGAGATAGCATGGTATGGGACAGTGGAGTACCACCTGCTCGTATAAGAGGAGAAAAGAAGAACGCAACCCGCACTTAGTTTCTTTTCCCCCACTTCTGCCCTTCTACTCTTTATTGAGGTGATTAATGGCTTATCTGTTTCTTAGGCCTTGGTTTGCTGACCTTCAGGGAAGATTTTATTTTATAACACTTGGCAGTAGCTTATACATGTTTCAGAATGGTATCATGTAGCACATGGTGTTTCTTTTTAACTAGGTTAAACTCACTTTAAGGTCATTCTGTACCAGCTGGCCTTGGTGAGGTCATTTGTCTTCTTAAGCTTAGAAATAGGCAGGGGTTTTTTTGCCCTCCAGAAGTGGAAAAACAAGAACAAATGGTGTACATCTTAATATGTGTAGTTGTTATAGCTAATCCTCAGGAACTCAATGAAAGAACCCTGCTGCTTCAGTAAGATCCAAACATTTAAGTTACTTCTACTGTTGATGTGAAAAGTTTAAGTAAGTCTGTACATCAAGTCCATACATAGACTGATACAGATGGAGGAATTTGGCCATTTTGTATTATACCTGAAAATGGATGCACATCATTCTTTCATGCTACTGAGAGTAAAAATAAAAGGTTAAAAGCATTATTAAGTGTAAAAATTTATAAGAGCTCTGGCAGATCTTCATTTTTTTCTGTTGATAGAGATTTTCACACAGCAGGTTAAAATACACACACACACAAAATATACCCTCAAGAAACAGTGTCTCAACTGTTGTCCAAAAAAGAGGAGATCCTGTACAAGAAACCTGAGTAACAGAAAGAGAAACACTAAAAGGAAGGAGTCACCAAGTATTGAATATTGTCACAGCAATTCCAGTTGATATTACATACTTAGATATCTTGAGTGATTTGGCCATATTAACAAGGGTGCGAAGGGCAAAATATTTTTCAATAGGATTGGAAGAAGGAAAGGGACATCTGAACACTTCTAAATATGAAATAAGGAAGGAAAATTATGCCTTGAAGTAATAAGCAAATACCCTTAGTGCAGGGAAATTAAAATATCTTGATATGTAAATACGGAGTAAAGCTATTGACATCAAATAACATAATGCAGAGAGCTTTCTTTCTGTTAAAAAAAAATACTCTAAAAGAAGAGTGTTGCATATATATTTGTCAGGTATTTTCTTTTCTTTGGCTGAATAAGGATGTACAGCTATTGCACATATTATACTAAATACATTCCCTTTAAAAGACCTTTGCGTCCTGGAAGGAACTATTCCTAAATTTAGAAATGTTAGACTTGAGAGATACCATAATATAAACTTTAAGTAGTATTTAAAGGTAAAACATGCATTACATTCCCCATTGTTTGTATTGGTTTTCCTCCCACTCCCCTCACTCCAGGAACTTTGAATCTATATCATTCAATAAAAACTTCATCTGTGACTTGTATCTGGAATGGTGACTGCTGGAATACAAAGCTTCATAGATTACAATTGTGTCAAGTGAATGTCTGTTTGTTTTTTACAAGACTGAAAAAAAATACAGGAAATGACATTTTCCCCTCCAAGTGTTAAAACACATTTTATTAGCCATTTTTGCTTCCATGTGAACAATTTCCTCTCTGCTTGTCCTTTTTTTTTAAAAAAAAAAAAAGGTAAAAGAAAATCTCACAGGGGTGACAGGAAGGTAGCATTAGCTTTCCTCTTGCCACCATTTAAAATTTCTTGTATAAGAAAAAGTGACATATTACATATTATAGCCTCATTTCTTCTTAGGCGTCTTGCTGATTTAATGGCATTGACTGTGATTCCAGTTTCTAAGCGTTTGAGAGCTTTACAAACGTGGAAGTATCTCACCAGATACCCTTTCAGTGCATACATGTTAAAAAAAAAAAAAAAGAAAAAGAAAAAGAAAAAAAGAAACAGTATGGCTACCAGGAAAACCTTCCCAATATGATGCGCAATGTTCTTTTCAGTGAGGATCTACATTGTACACTACCTCCAGCTATAGAGGCTGTACCTAGCTACATCTGTCTAATTTGCTTGTGCCTTAAGACTTTGTTAAATCTAAGTCTTTGTGGTGTGATACACATTCTGTTTTTCTATATTGATTACTTGGTAATCTAGTAACTTTTTTAAGTGTAATTCTTATAAATTAGCTTCATACATATGTAAAATTTAGCACACCAGGATACACCTCTTTACTGCTTATAACTATAGGCTTTATTTAAAGGGAAACTTAAGTTCTTACTCCAGAATATTTCACTGTTTTTTTTTTTTTCAGTATGATTATTGAGAATCCATACAAGCTGTTCCTCCACCATTTGATGCAAAAGGCTGTTGAGGAGCAAAGCCTTTTCTTGCTCAAAATATGAAAGCTGGGAACTGATTGAAATAAGTTGTGGACTTTTCATTCCTGTCCCATTCATGGAGATGGCTATGTGAGTAAAAGTTCTGTGGCACATAAAGACCTAGCTCAGACCTCAGACCCAGCTTGGATCAGTAGTGTCCAGCTAACCAGCTGGTAGCATAGCACTGCGGTTTAAGAGCTGAGGTGAGTGAGCATGGCTCAATTCCCTACGAACAGGTAACAAAGCACAAAAGTTGCTATCTATCTCCTGTGGCCTCAACAGACAGGCAGAGTAAAGTGCACTTATAAATGCTAAATTCCCTTTTTAAAGGAAGCCAAGAAGAAGAAATGCTAGCTTCTAGATGAAAGACATCAGTCTAGAACAGAGAATTTCATGCTCCAACACTGTCAGCTAAGCACCTCTTTCATGCATAATAAATTCAAATTTCCATTCAACGGAAAAAAAAGATTTTTAAAAGTTTTTTTTGGTTTTCTGGAAGGGTATGCACTCGGTCTTTTCACAATTCATCCTTGAGTGTACTAAGATAGCTCTGAAAATGATGTACACAATACCTCTAGTATTGCATAACCTTTCAGTTCAAACATCCCTATACAGATACATGCCTAAATTTAGGTATGTACTTTAGCAATCTTTCATATGATCTGACTTCTGTCAGCAGCAAAAGACAATATTTAAATGTGTCCTAGAATCTGGGATGGAGTGAATAATTTGCTAGAATGACAAACTATTTCAGCAGTAAAATCACAAATCTTATCCACATCACTGGAGCTCTGTGTGCTTGTTTTTTTCCACACAGGCAAGAAGGGACAGTGATGTGAAACCAATAATATTGGGTCACATGTACTTAACTGTCACTTCCTGAATTTTCTGCAGGGAAGAGAGAAATAAAAGAGAGTCTAGAGAATACAGCTACTGGATTAATCTAAAAAATAGTTGGATTATATCATAATCTTGTCAATCCAGGCTAAACATTTTGATTTAAATGTGTAGGAATAAATTCAAAATAATAAAAAAACCCGACACCAATTAAAAACAGTTGTGGATTTAGTTTTGTGGTGATGGGAGAGGAGCAATTTAGTCTGTCTTGAGATCTGTTCTTAGTTTCTGTTTTACCTGTTATTCTTAAAGTTAAAATATTTGTATAGCATGTCATAGACTAAGATATTTCAAATTACAGTAACAAATGCATATGACAAATAAAGCTGGAGACATTTTTGCTTGGCATGGATATGTTTCATGATTAGAGTAGCAGTTAAGGGTCACTATATTGTTATGCATGAGGTAATCTCAGATGGGAAAACGAAATCACACAAAATGTTTTTTGATTTTGAAGAAAATCAGTAAATTACCAGATTTAATAACTATGACAGCAGGAAACTGAAAAGTATTTCTGGACAGATACTAAGAATTTTGTCCCTTTTAAGTTTTTAGAATCGAAAAGATGCACCTTACAAAAATTGATATCAATTTTATATCGAATTGTTTTAATTTATTTGATACTAATTAAAATAATGAGAAAATTGTTTGTCCACTTTTCAGTTATGAACAGGGAGAAATCTTACAATATTTTTGTGTATTGGAAGAGAACTGTATTAGCCAGTGTGCTTATTTTCATATTTATGAAGAAGATAATTTATCCAGGCATTAGAAATACTAGAACTCAAGGTCATATTGTAAAAAACCTTTCCCAGATTGCAGAGCGCTATACTAAACCAAAAGCGATCATCCGTCATAACTGCACGAAGCTGCACCAAACTAAGAGGAATTGCAGCTCCCATGAATCACTGGAGTGCTAGCAGCTCCAAGGAGCATGAAGCAGCATCTTTTCTCCACTCATTAGATAGATCCAATGAACAGCTACTTTGAGTTGATGAGGTCTTCAAGTCTTCCCCTCGATAATGGCTGATGTGTTTCCATGCCTACAAAAACCCACAGTCTGTAATGGATTGCTGTAGGAAGGATCACATAAAAATCTTATCTTTCCTGTTGTTCATCTACCTCTAATAGGCCCTGAAATATGTTAATATATTAACAAATCTGAGAACTTTGCCTTCTTCTTACAAGATTTTTAGTTACAGTATTCAGTACAATACATTGTCCACAAATGTGCAACACTAGGACGTCTGTCCTCAGGCAAAAATTAGACCAGATATGAACACCAGTTTCCCTTTTTCTTATATTTGATTCAAGACACCATTTTTTTTCCTGCTTAACTGCTCAAAAAGTCCATTAATTTGATCTGTGCCACTTTTTGGTCAGTACAATAGGAAAAATGTGATTAAGTATGTTGTGCTGCCCTGTCTTCTAATCTATTAAACGAGTTAAATTAAAAAAAGGAAAAAAAAAATCTCTCAGTCATCTCACTGAATAAAGAAAAGATTTCCTGTAATGATTTGACATACTGTGACTGAACTGAAGAATCCACTTACCTGTGGGAAGACAGCTTAAAACCTATAAAACAACTGAATTTCAGAAACAGGTTCTTACTGAGTGGAATTCTACGCTCAAACACATCAATAAATAAGTCTTTTATAATAGAAATCAAATTACATTTCCCAAATCAAACAGGGGTGTAGGAAGAATATCCTGCTGCTTCCTATTGTACTCCAGGATATTTTTTTGAAACTTGATGCAGGATCTTAAATTGCTATAAAGTTTCAGGATTCACTCAATTACCAGAAACAGTGGTAATCAAGAAAAACTGCTGTACTCTTATAGCACATTTCAAGAAACTCAGAAAGCTGAGTTTAAAAATGAATGTGTTTTTATAATTTGCATATTTTAAATAATAGTCTATTAACTTTTGAAGTTATGCATTCTGAATGAATTGGCTCCAGGTTAGCTACAATTCCCATCTGCATAATATGAGCATGCCATGAGCAAATACCTTGAATTTCACAAAATATGTTTTCTACAGATTGAGCAGCTCCTCTAAATTCTGTATTGTTGTTAATCTATGCATCTGTTTTTTGTTTGTTTGTTTGTTTGTTTTGTTTTGTTTTGTTTTTCTCATTGCACTTGAAGAAGACAATGAATTTCTCCATCTGGCAAAGGAAAGTCATGTTATTTATGACATTCATTAATAAAGCTTCAGATTGCTGAGCTACATCAGACTAAAGCTGATTAAGCTATTCAAACACATATTTGCTTCTGCTATTAAAAAGCAGAAAACAACAGTTGGAATTCCAAGAAGTTCTTCTTCTTTTACAGAATAACTCCATGTAACTGCGCAGACTAAGAGCAGACTAGATAGAGAGTAGCTCTGCAGAAAAGCAGCTGGTGGCCCTGGTAGTCATCAAGGTAAAAAAAAGTCAGCAATGTGATCTGGTAAAGAAGGCCAACTGCATACTGGGCTGCATTGAAAGAGCATAGCCACCAGGCACCAATAATAACTTCAAGGAAAAAGAGTTTTTCCCTCCTATTCAGCACTATTAAACTGCATCTGCACTCAATTTTCAATTCCCCAGCACACAAAAGATGTTGACATACAGGAGCAAGTATAGCAGATGACCACCAAGATGGTTGGGAGCTGGAGTATGCGACATACAAGGAGAGACTGAGAGAACTGGATTTGTACAGCCTTAAAAACAGAATAATAGTGGGTGACCTTACTGCTACCTACAACCACCTAATGGGAGGGTATAGAGAAGACACTCAGACTCTTTCTAGTGGTCAGTGATAGGATAACAGGCAATGGACATAAATTGAAATTTGGGAATGTCCAATAACAAAAACAAAACAAAACTAAAACAAAAATCTTTTGACCATTGAAACAGCTTGCCTAGAGACATTAGAGTCTGCAACCTTGGAAACACTGTAAATTCCAGTGGATGTGACGTGATCCACCTGATCATGTGATCTGAATGAAAATTTTACACTTTGCAGTACAGTTTTTTGAGGCTTCAGATATCTTAACATTCATCCTGTCCTGCAAACCAATGGGGAAACATCAGACACACTGCTTACAAAACACTATTTTTATTTTTTACTTTTTTAAAAAATCCTCTCTATCTTCATTAGTAGCATTCAAGGAGCAACTTATTTATGAAGAATCACTTCCAACAAAATACCAGGCAACAAAATGAGTCAGCACATGGACAGAAGATGCAACAGTTGCTGTTATGCATCAGTAGCTCTGAAAACCACAAGTATTTATGAGTCTAGGCAGTGGTGGCAAACTAACATTCAGTGATAGACAAATGTGCACAATGAACGTATTTTAGAACAGACAGCTACCATCAATACTAGCAGAATAGAATAAAATAAGAAAAGCTAGGATTTTACTCAATTGAGTATACACCACAATCTGCAATGAATAAAAATTGCCATGTCCTAGGAAAATCAAAAAGGTCAATACATCTCTGTAAAATTTTATGTCATAGGCATAGATGAAACCCTGCTAGAGTTCTGAATTTGCGTAAAGGAAGAGACAGTGACTTTTTCAAGCAGTTGAAATTAGGCATTATATTCTGAAGAGGAATAACATGAGATGCTGATGTCACACTCAGCTCTAGAAAAGAAGTGACAACAAATTCGCATTCATTTGGAGACTGCCAAATCATGTGAAATCTGTATTTCTTTCTCTCCAGACTGACTGCTATAGGAGTTACTGTTAACTACACTTGACTGATACTGCAGTAGTTTCAAGCATCCCCATATCAAGAGGATAATAAAAGCCTTGAAGAGGATATTGATGCATCAGCTGGAGAGGAACACAGCCTTAGAGTCAAAATCCTTATAGCTATGGAACTCTTCTTACTTTGCCAACAGTACGTCTAAAGAAAACAGGATGTTTTTGAAAATGTAAGGAAGCACAGACATGTTAGTAAAGTCTCACATGTTATTAAAGTATAAGGAGAGTACAAACTCTCCTGGACTGCAAGATGCTCATTTTCTTCAGAATTGATGGACCTATGTGTTTAAATTCAAATTAAAAATATATATGTATAAATATATATATATATGTAAGACATAGACAGTGTTTAAGCTCAAGTCAACAATGGGAATTCCCATCAACTCTACAGTTTTCCAACTATGATCTTATAGTAAAGGGTCACAGTGACCCTAAGTGACTGTACAGAGACAACTGTCCGCTAAAGACATCACTGTAGCAAGACAAAGGAGAAATAAGAAAAACTGAAGACTCACTTCAGCAAGAAATAACAGGCTGACAGATAAAATAAATAGAAACAATAAGCTAACAGAAGGAGTAGTTCTAACTACTAAAGTTAGGCAGATCATACATGACTGTGTGTAAATCATATGGCATATCTTATGATATGATCATGTCATGAAGGCAAATTTAACCCTCAGAACTGACCTCTGATCCCTCAGCATTGACCTACAAAGCTTCAGATGGCTTTTGAGTACCACCTTCCTAATCAATTGCATTTTAAGAACACTTTTTTGTGTGTGTGAACATTAGCTCCTGAAAAACATTTTTCTGATCTACCAAGTAGATGTTTTTATTTCCCTTAGATTATCTGAAGTCACTCTGCATGCTTCTTAGGTTTACTGCATTAGGTTTGCTTAATTCTGAGAAAAAAGATGTTTCAATTTATTTCTGGAGTTTATTTTCATGAAAATAATTGTACCAAATAATGGGAGAAAGCAGTACTTCTTAGGTTTAAATATAATGTGACATACACGAGAGTGGTCAAGAAATGCAATTTAATTTCTCTTGTGGCTCATAGTCCCTTATTCTCTGTGTTTTTTGTTCATGTTTTTCCATGGATACAGATTATGTGCACAGAATTGTAGAGGAGAAACTCTGTGAAGAAAGGAACATAAACAGGCAGATCATAACTGAGGTATAAATAGTAAGATGTGAAATATTCTTTTCTGACTCAGAAGAGGAGCAATGGCTGTTGTTTCTACCCTGGTTATAAATCAATTTTTCTAAGATCTATTTTGTTATGCAAGTTATAACTTAACAGAAGAAGATTTGTTTTAAAGAGATACCAATCAGTGTCATAAGATGGAAAGTCAAAGTAAAAAGAAATCACTAATTTTCAAAATCATACTGGACTTACTACATTTGTCACACATGTGAAAAACAATATAGCTTAGAAAATTCTATAAGATGGTTTATGAAGCACCTAGAAGGTCCCATCATGTACCACTGAAATTTGGATTGCTTCCTCAAACTATTTTTTACAGTAATTGCTAAAGTTGTATGTCACGATTCTATAGTCCAATTCAGGAAATGTTGTTGGTGATAAAAGTAGCAGTGAACTTTAGCCTATGAAGATTCTAAAAAAAAAAAAAAACCTTCCAGTCAAACATGTCAATAAGTGTCTATATTCGATTACTGAAAAATATCCTCTGCTTTATTCATATTTATTGGCTTCAATAGAGAAACAAGTTTCTTGCTTTTGTCTGATGTTAGCAGTAATGATACTCCTGTGGGAAATATTCACATGCAGAATACTGTGTTACAGCATGAACCATCTCCTAGCGGCGTAGAAGAGAGGTGAAATTCCTAAGAAAACTTTTTTTTCTTTTTCCTTTTTCTTAGTCTTTGCCGTATATGCTGCAAATTAAGTTAATTAAACTCTTCCTTTTTTTTCCAGAAATTTTATGTAGCAAGAAGAAAGGCCTGTATGTAAATAAGGATCAAATCCATAAAATCCTTTACAGAATAGTTAGCTGTATTCATTTTGGCTAAAATAAAAGCTGTCTTGAAACTTTGACCTGCTTTTGAGTAAAGCCAAAGAAAAGAAAAGAAGAAAAAACAACCTTTTCTTGACATTTTGTTGATTTTGTTGATGGTAAAATAGCTACCTTTGCAACTTGCATTTCTACTGAAAATTGAAAGTGATGAAATTGTTCAAAAGGATGGACTCTCACTACTTTTTTAGGCTTCAAACTAACAGACACATGTGTGTACCCCACACAAATCATTTGGATAAGTATCTTAAAGTGTTATTTATTCTTCCAAAAGTTAAGATTTGGCAAATATTAACATTTCTGGAGCTTTTTTATGTGTCTGTTTGACTGTCCAGATGAATAGGAAGGTGTTCAGGAAAAAAAACGGCGTTTGATTTAAGATTTGTTTAAAATTTACTACTTCTGTGTTGTGCAAAACCGAATGATTTGTCTGGGGTAGAATTCTTCAGTTCACCAGTCACTTAAATGTACTTATTTCTCTAAAATTCTGTTATTGGAAGAGAATCATAAACTCTGCATGTGAATGAAGGAAAGTGGAATCTGCAGGCTGATTCCTAAAAGTCCTCTTGGAAATCCTCTGTGCGGTAAATCACAGGTAAGTAAACGGGATTACAGATTTTGGATTCCCGTAGGTTTATAGAAGTCAAGAATGAGGATTAACAATGTCTGTGTCCCATGTTTCTTATTGGCTAAGCTGTTTGTTTGCATTGGTTGAAGTTAGAATAAGATCCTTACGCTTTGATATTTGAAATGTTTTATTTTTCTCAGACCTAATCTGTGTGTAGAACAAGAACAGATAAAATTCTCTCCTTCCTGCCACATCATATTTTGGTCAGATTTGTATTTTTTACCCTCCTCAACTGTTTTTTTTTTTTTAAACAGTTAAAAATGTTTTCTGCTTTCACTGTGCCAGCTGAAACAAAAACAATTTTTGAGCCATTAGCAAGTTACAGAGAGACTATCTAGGGAGATTTCACAAGGCTCCTGTGGAAAAATATTTTCTTTTCTATGTATTCCATGTGTGAGCACCAATCAGTGGCAGTCATTCAAAACAGATGTCCACAATTAGCAATCCCATGCTTCTTGGTTGGCATCTGTTGATGCATCTGCCATTGATGGACAGAAATTGCCTCAAGAATGGATCTCAGGTCAGATTTACAACTCATACACACTATTTGCTGAATGGTCTTAGGGCTGGCTGTCAGTAACCTAACTAGTATTCCTGGGGAAAACGTATACTTTGTCCAGAACCTGATTACCTTCCTCACTACCCAGTCCAGCAGTGTTTTCTGAGCCTATTTGCTATTGCAGCTGAATCCCTATCTAGCAGATAAAGCTACTACTGTATTTCCTAGAAAGACCTTGACTTAATCTGTCAAGATAATGTGTGCTTTGCAGCCAGCCTGACTGTTTTTTGCCTGCTCGCTGAAAGGAAGGTGTAAAATCTTGAGAATGCCAAGAGCTTCACGTCACTTGAGATGATGCTTCAGTTTAGGCAGTATGGTTCCATGGACCATGACACCAATATCTGAGTGACTATTTCAGCTAATTAGCTGACTAATTAATAGCTAACTAATTAGCTATTTCAGAGCTAATTCAAGAAGCCAGTGACCCAGTACGCTTAAGGCTATGCCTATACAATGTCAATGGAGTCACTCGGACCTGATTGCGTCTCAAAACTGCTGAAAGAACTTAGGGGGTTGGTGTGTTTGTGTGTGTATGTGCATGTGCATGTGTATTTCTTAATAAGGATTCTATGGAACAGAGGAACTACTATAATTTGCATAAATATAGTTACCATCCCTTCTTCCCTTTCGCCTTTTTTCTCATTACATAAGAGTGTGTATATGAATGAGTTTGTACAGCAAAGACATATTAAGGGGAATTCTATTTTGAATTCATGCTTTCATAAAACACTGTGGCTTGACAAGGTAACGCCAGTGAATATGCATTTAAAAACATTTCCTAACATATTAGAAATATGCAGGCATATACTATTTAGTAATATTACATCACCTATTTTATCAGCCTTTATCTTATCCCTGCACTATATTGTATTCAGTTTCCCCTGCTTTCTTTTATTCTCCTCTGGTGGTGAATGGCCTCTGGAAAATATTGGGTGTGGATAGACTTCCTTGCTCACTAGGGAAGAGAGGAGTTTTCCCATCCCAAGAAGTGTTGGTTGTTATTGTTCCTCACACCCTTCTGAATCATATAAAGTAACTGTGCTTTTAAAGTCAGTGTTTTCAACCCAGGCCAAGTGGGAAAAAAAAAAAAAAAAGTGCTTAATGAAGTCATGCATGCCCTCTGTTAAGAGTCTCAGAAAGCACCATTTACTAGGCACAAAGATATGCTTCATCCTTAAAATCAGACTATAAATCTGTGATTTCTCTGGGAAATAAAGCAGAAGCTAAAAGCATAACCTTTCTTACTCAGCCTACTCAGTTTATTTGGAAAGCTATTGTTTTTTTTATTCATTCAATTCTATTCTGCATATTAATCCCATCCAGGGGGCTTATTGGCCATAATGACAGATTGCATGAAAACTGAATAATATGCTGCTCTTTGCACAATAGTGAGTATTTGACTATTCTATCTGCTATAAAACATATTTAATTGTATTTGGAAAATAAGTTAGATCTCATGCAATTCACAGAAGTTGCTGTTAAAACAGATTGCTGAAGACACACAAGTCTGTCACAAGTGTCCTAGCAAGAATGCTAATACAATGTTCAGTTATCTAAAGCGAATATTTTAAAAAACTATTCATCATATTTTGTCAGTGAAATTACTTGTGATTTGAACTAACAATAGACACATTCCCTGTGAAAGTGCCATATTGTATTCTTCACATGGCTAACAGAGAATCCTTATCCTTTGTTTCTTTGAATAGGATTTATCTCCTAAAAATTATTTCCTATAGATATGATTTTGTGATAGGTTAAACACAGAAACATAGGGAGGTGTAGAACAGGGGAAAGAAAAAAAGAAAAGAAAAAATCTGATGCAGCTATTTCCCATCCTCTTTCTTCCCTCTTTTTATTGGAAATTCCTGTGGAATAAGAGGAGAATGGGAAGAGTGCAATTTGCTTTAACCAGAATTTCTATCAAAGCCTCAACTTTCACTTGGATGAAAAGTATGATATGAATACATTTGCTTTCAATTTCATCTCCGAGTGTGTCAGAAAAAAAAAAAAAAAGGTTTTCTTTAAAAGAATGTCACACATGGATAAATATTCATCCTCAATTCTACACAAGTCACTCCTTGCAAATTTTGAGTGACAGTATACTCTCAATGGCAGAGAATTACTCAAATTCAGGATTTATAACATTAACCATATCATAATTTCTACACAATATTCTAGTAGCCTTTCCTTTCCTTTCCTTTCCTTTCCTTTCCTTTCCTTTCCTTTCCTTTCCTTTCCTTTCCTTTCCTTTCCTTTCCTTTCCTTTCCTTTCCTTTCCTTTCCTCTCAGAAACAGATAATACACTGACAGAGATCCAATAGCCTATTATCTAAAGAAATTTTAAATGCATTCTGTATAGCATATATTTAGTTCTTTACATGCAATTCTTTCCTTTTCTGCACAATTCATTAATATTTCTGTGTAAAATAAATCTAGCTGTGGCCACAGCCAAATCTGCTATAAGAATTTCCATACACTTAGTTTCTTCAACAAGTTTTCTTCCTCCCCACCCCACCTCCATAGTATACTTTGAAAGTATTTATATTTTAAAGTGGAAAGTATGATAACTGCTCAAAGATTTGACTTCTTATAGTCATTATCAGGAATTGGAACAGTCAAGTAGACTCCAGAGAATAACTCATAACTAAGTTTAAAAATACGGTGCAAAACACACACATCAAATAATTTGTGCCATTCAAATTATTGGTACTGAGCAAGAAATGTTGTTTCATGTATACCACTAGAGAATAGATCTTGCATAACAGAGGAAAAAAAAAAAGAAAAAACCTAATTCCATAATATAAATGTCTATGTAGGCCTGGCATATATTCAAACCAAGTATGATCTGGTCCAAATATCACAGTTTTGCTACTTTCATCAGGAAAAGTAGTTTTAATTTATTAAAAAAAAAAGCTACTGATTTATGTGAGGCTAATTCTAAGACTTGCAAATATGTTTACAAGTTGTATTTTAAAAAGATCTCCCACACAGTCAAAAGAAAATCTAACATCCCTTCAAATTCACATTCAATAATTCAAATTCTCTCTCTTCTGTTTCAGTTCCCATTCTCTCTATTTTCCCATACTTAACATTAACTGAAGTTGGCTTAGAGCAAATGAATGCTTTGATCACTCACTCAGTTAATTTGATCAGCAAGGAACATTTAGGAGAGCCAACATTTTAAAAATACCACCCTAAGTGAAACCCGCCCTTTGAAGTTTAGCTCACACTCGATCACTTTTATTTTCCCAGGCTTCTATGGACATTTTTGCTCTGACGGAAGCAATACTGAAGAACAGTAACTTCCACTTATTATTTGAGAAGGTGTGTCGGGACAAAACAGGAAATGGAAACTTCGGATTTTGCAGGGGGCGGCTCTTTTTTTTCAAAGGTGAGAAGCAGGTCTCAAAAAATAAACTTTACACAGGAAAGTTTACTGATCTTTGACACTATCCTAGGGAAAGGGAGTGCTGAGCCTGAACATGCTAGGGGAAGTTTTACGTATCTCATTGACTTTCAACACATGAGAAAATATCAGTGAAAAATCCGGTTTAAAAATCTCTTACAAAGAAATTGGAAATGGATCCAGCAGAATTATTTCATTATTTGTTAGGAAACATTTATTCCAAAGGAAAGGATAAATCAGATTTTGCTTATTGAAATTTCTTTTGCCCCCCAAATTATATCCTTGCCACTAAGTTTCAGAAAAGGAAGTAAATTGGATTCCCCTGCCTTCTAGTAAAGTACAAATTGTCAGTTATCCCATTCAAGTACATGGGGGCACATAGAATCCTAGAATCATTATGGCTGGAAAAGACCTTTAAGATCATCGAGTCTGACCGTAAACTCTTCAACACCATACCTGCTGAATCATGTCTCTAAGTGTCTCATCTACACATGTAATTACATATAAGAGAGGTCCTTCAGTTGACTCTTATAAAGTTCCACTATCATAACATCCGAGCTCTTCATAATTTTTATTTCATTCCTTTTTACTTTATGAAGATTTAGAGATGCCTAACTAAGGTATGACGGAGTGAGTCCAAACTCACACTAGTGTTTAGTCTTCTAGCTCCCATTAAAATCTATTGGAATAAGGTGCTGAAATAGCTTTGTCAGTCTGGGCCTAAATGACTTGCCAAAGGAATCCTATGGCAGTAGATGGAATCAAATCCAAGTTCCCAAAGCCAGCTTCTCACATACATTTCTTTCAGCAGCAGTATCAGATTAAGCAGCTGCCTGGCCCAATTGTTCTCTTACCATCTGTTCTTACCATGATGTTCTTCCAAACATCAAGTAAATCTGGACATGCAAAGTGACAGTCTTCTTTTATTATGCTAGCAATCACAAAACTAATTTGAGGAGTTTAAAGCATCTCATGATTTAGATTCTCCCATTCAGAAGTAGGTATAAGTACATTTTTACTATTTCGAGCTGAAGAAATAGCAGATTCTATATATTATGAATAATGTTAGAGACAGAACGGAGGCCAGAATTGGGGCACATTAGAATATCTCTTTCCATTTGCACTCCTTTTTTTTTCCAGTCTCATCAATTGCTTGGTCTACTCCCTGCTTTGTTTTCACCAATTCCAATCTTTAAATCTTTTTCCTGCCTTCCTTTCGGTGTCCTCCCTGTTCTACCCAAGAGATAATTACCTAAACTGAAAGTGAGCCAGTAACACTGAAGTCGATATTTTCAAAGATTCACAAAGCAATTTGATCACTCTTTTCCAGTAATATTTATTTCATGCACACACCACTGATGCATATGGATTATTTTAGGCAGAGTTTTTGGTCAGCATACACCTGAAATGAAGCTTAACAGCAATCCCAACCCCTTCCCCCCCTGCAATAGATTAAGAAGGTCGAAATAAGACAGGACTGATAATAAGCAAGAAATATTAAAGTCATAGAAGAAATAATGTCTCAGACAGTAATACAGAAATATTACTTCCCTGTTATAACATAGAAATACCATAAAGTATACAACACAAAAGAGAAGCAAATGCCTCTCTTCTAAGAATAGAAAACGGAACCATTGATCACCAATTGGCAACATTAGTAACCTTAAGTTTTGAAATAAAAAACTTTCACTTTAGCATTAGAGCAATATGATAGCATTTAATGCTGATACAGAAAAAAATCACTGAAAAAAAGTCTGCAATCAAAATTTAATAGTCAAACTGCCGCAATGTTCGTAATAGTCATCATATCACAATTAATGTACTTCACTGTAGATGTATTCAAAATTCATTTTAAGTTGAAACACATTTTGGAGATAAATATATTCTGAATGACATGAGGTGTAGGATTGTACCCATGTTCAACTGAATATCTCCTCTAAAATACTAATCATGTACTTACTTCCTATTCCCCAGTCTGGGAAATATATACAGATAAGTAACAAACTGTAGAAAAGACCGAATATTGTGTTTTTTAAACAAAATTGTGCAAACTTTTAGAAGAGATTTGACTGGTCACGTTATTAAATCCTTGCACCTCTTTTTGACTGGCCTTTGGTTATTTGTCTCAAGGTGTGTATCTAACTACCCACATTACAGAAACAAAGCACAACTAAATGTTATAGAACTAGATTAAAAAAAAAAGAGGCAGAGACAGAGAATCCCCCCAAACTGTTTTCTTCTTTCCCTTCCAGAATGTAACATACAAAATTCTTAAATTCAACTCATTTGTCTGCAAAACTTTCCACACAAAATGAAGCTGTTGCATGCCTATACATTAGACAAGGAGGAAAGGGCTTGGTTTTCTTCTCCAATTAGTTGCTCCCTTTAGTTTTCTACAATATGCTTTAAAGTTTCCTTAATTAATCATTTCCTGACTCAGCTGTCTGAGAAGTATGTTTGCTAATGCAGAGGAGTCAATAAACCAAAAGGTGCTAACTAAATACACAAATTTTGGTAGGATGCATTATCATAAAGCATATGGGTCATATGTAAACAAAGATGCACTGCTAACTGAATATCAGATGCTGATTAGCTTTCCATTTCGATTTTCTAAGTCTAAAGATTACAGATGATAGTAGGCTTCAGGACCACATTTGATTTTTGTCCCCGTTATTTGATTTTTTACTTTCATCTGTAAAGTCTACTTGAAAAAAGGAGAAAACTTAAGTGTAATTGCTGATAATTAGTTGAATTTCTGTAGACACTATGACCATATGTTTCCCTCTGTAGGAAGGATTTAAAGGATTTAAAAGAAAGTAGAAGGATAAAAATAGGTATCCCTAAAATGACTAATAAAAGCATTACTCTCTAATTCTGCTTTTTGTATGTGAAAACCATTTTCCTGTGCTGCATATATCCTGACATCATCTTTCAGTGTGTAATTTTCAGGTCTCAGAAGCACCTTTTTTTTTCTTTTTTTTTCCAGTACATAAATTTTATACCTATTAAGAAGTTTGGTAAAAACAAATAACAGTCCTGGAAGGCGCAAATGGTAGGAATCACAAAGAAACCATTAATATATTTGAGTTTATTAGCAATAATCTGCACCATGGTCTAAACTAAGTATTCTGAACATTTCTAACTTGCATCTGGAAGCAAATACCCAGAAAAAGGTAGAAGCCTGCTGGAGGTAAGAGCATGACATATTTCTAAAAATGCCCAGCATCTGCCAGTCCCAAGCTAAAGCAGAGCACATATGAAATATCTGGGGAATAGTCTGCTGAATAGATCTAGCTTCCTGATACCTCCCCAGAGTATTTCAAACAGGCAAGAACATGAAATAATTTGGCCCACTATACAGGCAGTGACTGCCTTCATAGATAAATAGCAGATGATATAAAAATGCACCTTAAATTTTCTGCCAACTAATAACTGACATATTATTCTGTCTTATATTTTCCCGAAGGCACTGGCACTTCATTTGCCAGTGGCTGCCCCATTTCATAACAAGTCTTTTGAATGTCAAACTTCTTCCACACACATACCATCCCAGGAAAATAAAAGGGCCTGCTTACCTTCTCTTTCCTTAGAGATCAGCTCAATAAAACTAAGAAACTTGGACTTTCAGACAGGTACTGGTCTAGAGTAGCTCTTAAGGGCCTTGGGAAGATAAGATGTGTATTTGTAGTACTGTAGTGCTGTAAAAGAAACAGAAAATAGTTTCTAGTGTAAGGAATTCAGACTTTTCAATACATAACAGAGGGATAAGACAAATAGAGCACAGGTGAAGATTTAAGACAGTAGGGAAATATTCAAGTAGATAATTTAGAAGCAAAAACATAGGCCACTGCTTGCTAGAAAGATTTTTTTTTAAGTGCAAATTTTAGAATGACTAGAATAACAGTGGCTTTATGAGCTGTGAAAGGTACAGGAAAGAACATAAAGCTGACAGGTCCTTCAGGTAAAATGGATGAAGCATGCTGATGGATGGCCTAATGGAAAAGTTCTATCTAACTGAAGCGGAAGGAAGGGATCCAGAAGAAAATTTATATAATGAGAGTATCAAAATAGGAACATGATCACACTTATTCTGCATGTGTTTAAGACTGAAAATAGGGCTAAAATGTAAGCTATAAGGAGAAAAAAAAATGCAGCAGTCACAATCTGAACTCTAAGTTGACAATATTAAGTATTTCTTCAATACTAATTTTAACATAAACACCCATTCACATAAATGGTTAATCATTGTTGGATGAAAAGGCAAAAATGAGGATGAGGTATTAGCATGGCAGTTAGTCCCTGTTAAGACATATTAGAATAGGTACTGAGAAATTTAGGACATGCTTCCTTTCCAATGCAAAAACATCTGTATTCCAGCTCAAAAAAGAAGAGTAGAAGAGGAGAAAACAGCAACCTGAACATTACACTCCACCTCTTCAAAAAAACAGCAGCAGAATGTGCACTTCTGTGGTAGAAGTAAGAACAGTAAGTCCAAATATGAAACTTGATCTTGAAACATATCCTACAAAAAAAGGCAATGCTCCATGACACAGTAATAAGGAAAAGAACAGTGAAACAGATATTTTGATGTGGATCAGAGATGATAATTAAGGCCAGAACAGATTAGCACATCATGCTTATTGAATTGAACTGAAACTCTTTCGAGATAGCAGTGACTTGAAGGCTTAGCTATACATTAGCCTACAATAAGAGACAGAAATTTTTGGGGAAAGAACCAACTGTGTTATGATTTGCATGTTCATATGTGTTCTGATGATAAAAAGGCATTCATCTTTCCTGCTCGGTTGTTAAGCAACTTCTCATTTCTCCTAAACAATTGTTGCCTCTCCCAGTTGGAACTGGGTGCATCAGAGATGTGCAATACTCTGCTATTACTTAGGAATTAAAATATGTAAGTTCAGACATGATTCGGCTTCCTCCACAGCTGCAAGTAAGATTTTTCCGTTAGCTTTTTTGCTGTGCGAGTGATGGTTTTAATGTTCCTATCACACCATAAACACCCAGCTTACAAAACAGAGGAATGACTAAAAAGATGACAACAGCTCCTTGCAATGAGAGGTATTGAAAATAATGCATCTGCAAGAATATGATTGAAACACTGCCCTTAAGGAATTCTCAAACAAAGAACATAATGGCTGTGTTACCTTTTAGATATCAAATGTGGTTGTGTCCTTTCCTTTTTTTTTTCTTCCAGTGTCTTTCTTTTTAAGGGATTTTAAAGTGATTTTGTATACATCTCTTAACATGTGCACCTATGCCTGCTGTCTTGTTTAAAAATGGGCATTTATTTTTTGGTTAACAAAAACAAACTGAAAATAAGGTCACATCTTGCCTTCAAGTACTTATATCATAAGGTTGAAATTCTTAAAAATTTCAGGGCACATTGTGTTCATGCAGATGCATTAAAAAAAACTCAGAGCAGCAGTTTTCTTTCACATCACACCAACATGAGCACATAAATAATTCTGCTGACATATATTAAGCAATAACTGCCTTTGCACCTGTCTTACCAGAAGTTAGTGCTCCGCTTACACTGACACCTTTGGAAATATGCCATGTCAATGAGTTACACAACATGAGCACATAAATAATTCTGCTGACATATATTAAGCAATAACTGCCTTTGCACCTGTCTTACCAGAAGTTAGTGCTCCGCTTACACTGACACCTTTGGAAATATGCCATGTCAATGAGTTACAGATGATCTCAGACAAATATTTGTGCTAACTTTGTGATAGCTTATGACTTGTAAAAGCAATGGGAATATCTGTATTTCTGTACCTCAAAGTATGAGAAATGACTTTTTAAGAAATTAGTGATCAGAGCACAAAATTGTTTTTCTGAGGGAAAAAACTGTTGCACATTGGATTGAGACTTCAACATTTCCTCAATTAACAAATGCTTTTTTTTTTTTTTTCCCCCAAAAAATGACGCAATGTTCTGCTTTGGCTTTTCAAAACTAACTTGAGATGGCATTCCTCAAGCTCTCTGAACCCTGACAGTTCTCAGAGCCAAGCAGCTTAGACCCATCCCATGCCTGGAAATCTGGCTCCAGACTGGTAATAAGGTAGGCAAGTTTCCATGGAAACCTGCCTAGTTTCTGTCAAGAGTAACTAAGTAAAAGCAGCTTGTTCCCACAGAATGTTTTGATGACATTGAATCAGCATCTTTTCAAACAGTCCTGTTAATATACTACTTGGACTTGTATTGGAGGGGCTAGTTTGAAAGATTGACTTAGCACAGAAGAGCATATTCTTATCTCAGAGAAAACAAATGAGTCTCCTACTGACTTTCTTATCAAGAGTTCATATATCAGTGCATCATTCTTTCCATTTTAGTAAAACACTGACACTCTTTTATATATGTATTTATTATATATATATATATATGAATGTGTATAAAAACACACTTGCCTAAAGTTACACCCACAAGTCCTCATTTAGAGAGTTACCTCCAGCCCACTTAGTTCAAAGATCATGTTTGCGGACATCCATTGTATTAATACAATGCCTATAAACAAGCTGATGAGTCTATATGGAATAGACCATTACAATATTAATATTTCCTTAACAAGTTACTTGAAGAGCTTGCATGTTTTGCTGAAAAATGAATCTGACACTCTGACAGGGTATTCCATGCTAGAGCTTTTCAAGAGCAAAATAAAACAGACAAACAAGTGCTAGGACAAATATTTAGCAAAAATCACAGAATGGTGGAGTTTGGAAAGCACCTCTGGATATCTTTTTGTTCAACTCCCTGCTCAAATAGGGTCACGTAAAGCACATTGTTTGGGACTCTATCCAGACTGCATTTGAATATCTACAAGGATGGAGATAGCACAACCTCTCTGGACACCATGTTACACTGTTCTGCTACCTTCACAGTCAAGACGTTTTTCCTCATGTTCGGAGAGAACTTTCTGAAGTTTGTGTCTTTTGAAATCCCTATCACTTCGTACCACTGAAAAGAGTCTGGCTTCATCCTCTTGACACTCTCCCTTAAGATGTTTTTACACACTGATAAGATCCCCTCAGTCTTTTCTTATTTAATCTAAGCTAAACAGTTCTGGATCTTTCAGCTTTTCCTCATGTGAGAGATGCTTCAGTCTATTATTGTAGCTCTATGGAGAACACTCTCCATAGCTCCATGTCCCTCTTGCATTTGGGAGCCTAGGACTGGACATAGTACTGCAGCTGTGGCCTCACCAGGGCTGGGTAAAGGGAGAGGATCCCCCTACCTCGACCTTCTGGCAACTCTCTTCCTAATGCACTCTGGGATAACATTGGTCTTCTTGGGCACAAGAGCACACTTTTGGCTCATGACCAGTCCCAAGTCCACCAGGACTCCAAGGCCCTTCTTTGAAGATTTGCTCTCCAGTGGTTTACCTTCAGCCTGTACTGGCGCATGGGGTTATTTGTCCCCAGGTGCAAGACCCTGCACTCGTCTTTGTTGAACTTCATGAGGTTCCTCTCTGCCCAACTCTCCAACCTGTCCAGGTCCCTCTGAAAGGCAGCACAGTCCTCTGGGATGTCAGCCACTTGTCCCACTTTTGCTGAGGGTACACTCTGTCTCTTCGTCAAGATCATTGATGAGTAAATTGAACAAGATTGGACCCAGTCAATATTAGCTAGCTACAGGCCTCCAATTAGAATTTGTGACACTGATCACAATCCTCTGAGCTCTGCCATTCAGCTAGATCTCAATACAACTTACTGCCCACTCATACTGAGCTTCATATGGGCTTGCCTATGAGGATGTTGTGGGAGAGTGTGTCAAAAGCCTTACTGAAGCCAAGGTAAATGACATCCAGCACTCTCCACTCACCTATCCAGCCAACCATTTCATCACAGAAGCCTTTCAGATTGATTAAGCATGATTCCCCCTTGGTCAATACAAGCTGACTACTCATGATCACTTTCTTATCCTTCATTGAGAGATATTATCATTTCAGCCAAATATTAGCAGCTCAGAATTATGCATCAAGAAACAGATGAACAGAGTGATAAGAAGCTAGCACTTAAAGTTATGTTAGTTTAGTGGCTAGTCTTTATTGCCTGAAACACAGGAGACCAGCAGATGTAAGACAGCAGAAGTACATACCAACATTTTATCTGCTAAAGATGTAGGCTATGCTTATTATATCCTTTAAAGGCATACATTTAGTTTGGGACATGGGCATCATGCCTTTCACAGTAATAGTAGTAACATGATACGCGTTTTAATTTTAAAGCAATCTATACCACAGAGTATCACAGATGGAGACCTCAGGACTTACAGATTCTGTCACAGTTAAGCTTTCTTATATTCACATATTTTGCTTGCAGGAGGGATTACAGAATTATTACCCTGACATGATTTTTCACAGTTTTGCAATCTACAGATCCTTTTCTTCTGTTATACTTAAAGAACATATATATACATGTTTCTTTCCGTAGTGTTTTTATTTAATAATTACATGATTTATTTATTTATTTATCTTTGTTGGTGGGGTGACGGGAGGTAAAATTACCACTGGGCAATTCACTCATTCAGCATCTGAGAACCTCCAGGGCATATTCTATAACATACTGCATTCCAGGGTGCTAGCTTTAGTTCAGATGAAAAAGAAGAGGCATATGCATGGCTAGCTGTCCTTGTGCGTTAATAATCATGAAAAAAAATAGTTGAACATCTAATTTTAAGATTAGAAATCGCATTTGCTGCTACTAAAATTAGCTACTGGGATCCCACTTAATCTTTGTGTTTTTGTCTGAGTGGGGATCTATTAAAAGACATTTAAAAGATTTGTGGTAGGACTTTTAAGACAAACCTTTTTGTTAAGACAACACCTTGCACTTGAACAGAATTTGGACATGATATTTCTCATATGTATTTAGGAATTTCTAGAAATAACATTCTCTCTAGAACCTTAATAGTTGACAAAAAAAGCAGATAGCTCTGGGTAGCTCTGGAGACCTGCCAGAATTTCTATATCAAACACTAGAGCTAAAATTTCTGTGGATGGTAAAGCCAATTTGCCTAGCAGTGAATCCCTAATTACTGTAGACACAAATACTAATTAACGTGAAACAAAGACAAAAATGCTAACAGTCGCAGATCAAATATAGTAAAGACACATAAAACTGTACAAGATAATGTACATAAATAGGCCACATACTGCTATATTGTCAGCAAACCATCATGTCACTATAAATTATCATGCAAACTGCACTAGAAGATAAAATTTTGCTACAGTGGGTACCAAAAGTACTGGCTTTGTTTCATTTCATTAATATTCTTAATCACATGAAAGGCATCAAGAACAGCAGGACAGAATTTTATTGTATTGACGTCAGTAACTTAAGACGAATAATGAGATATTTCTTGGTATCTTAAGGCCCTTAAGGCCTTTTCAGTTCAGAGCAGAGGCCCTGGAATGTTAAACCTAATAAAGATTTTGTTAAGACCTGGATAGGTGCTGGAACTGAGCTTGCCGCTTTTTACCCAGAGGAGTTATAGATTTCCCTATACAGGAATGAGGCTTGAAGTTTAAAGAGGAAATAACAAGATTACCTCTAGTACACAGGATTACAAGCCTGTTTCTTCTCTTTTAGGTTTAGGCACCCCAACTTCTACTTGATCATATGCGTTAAAATGCTCCCTAGTGATTTAACTCCCCTACTATCAAGGTTCACTGTGATAGCTGCCCTTTAGAGGTGAACGGTGCATAAAAACAAATTTCTGCACAGAAACATAGTACATCTTCAGGTAGATCCCAAGATCGGTAACTCTTACATGACTTTTTCTACTGTAGTCTACCTTCCAACAAGGCAAAATAAATCCAACCAAGCTTCCCATACTATTTGCTGCTTGCTAACATCTCTAGATGTCTCATTAGCGCACTCTGACACTTCTATTGTTATGAAGAACCTGCACCCAAAAAACATTCCTTTCCCATTCCCATTCCATTCCCAAGGATTCTTCACACTACTGACAAGATAACCATCTCTTTAAAAAACAAGCGAACAAACAAAAAACCCTAACACCTATCACCTGGAGAGGCAACTGTGTAGGCACAGGTTTGTCTGAACCATAGTCTTTAAAAGGCCAGACTTAGGACCATAGAATAATTCAGGTCAGAATGGACCTCTGGGGTCATATAGTCTAAACTTCTGCTCAAAGCAGGTTCAAGGTCTATATGATAGTTTTCTTCTAGTTTTAATAATGTTTATGGCTATGATTTCTCTATGTAATTTGGCTAGACTGTACATTAGGTCACAAATGGTGGTGAAGGAAATAATTTCTTTAATTGTATGGCTGTTTAAACAGACTATTGTTTCAATACAAGTTTTATATAAACTGTACAAAATAATATTTTCAGATAATTTAAATATTATTATGTTCTTGTCATCATCACTGAGATTTTTGTGCCCCAAACTATTTTTGTGACTACTCTGCAAAAATATTTTAATACACAGCATCTGGTTGGATCATGAAAATATTTCAGTGTCAACAAAATGCACATCCTTCATTTTTCAGTTCCTTTCTTTCCCTTCCTTCCTTTCTTTCCCTTCCTTCCTTTCTTTCCCTTCCTTCCTTTCTTTCCCTTCCTTCCTTTCTTTCCCTTCCTTCCTTCCTTCCTTCCTTCCTTCCTTCCTTCCTTCCTTCCTTCCAGTGAAGCTTAACCAAATTTCTTTAAAAAGTTATGAAAGTCAATTGCACTATTTTTAAGTGCAACTATATATATTCATATAGGATATATATATGCTCTTACTTGCTCTTTTGGCATCCCTCAGATTAATTAGCATTTTCTATTATTTCCAAACTCTTAGTGAATAAAAGCACACCTTAGACATTTCTCCTAAACATGTGTTGTTTGTTTTGAATGCAATATTTGTTATGGTCCTAAAAACACAATTACCTTTGCTGATTTAGATTATACCCAGTTATGACTTTAAAAAAAAATAAAGAAGAAAAAAGAAAAAGGAAAACCCAGTGTTTTAATCTGCTCAAGTTAAAATCTGGGCCTATGACTAAGTTTCTCTTGTCTTTTTCCAAATTGATATTTTGTTCAGAATCACAGAATGGTGTGTGATATCATCCTGGGCTTCACAAGTTGATCTCCAGTAGTTCAAGTCAATACTCTGTGGATTTAGGACTTACATTTTTCTATTTTTCACTCAGAACTTTAATCTGCAGTAAAATATATAATAAGTTGGCATATGAGGCTCACAATAGCCTTACTTTCTGCTTACTTTCCAGATACCATGAGATCAGATTCCAGCTGTTGTGCATGACAGACTGAAAAAAAATCACCAAGACTTTCAAAACGCTAGGGAAAAGAAAAAAATAACATCAAGTAACGTCATGCATCAACTCTTACCACTAGAGCTACATTTTATTGTCATAACTTGCAAATAGCAAAAAATATTTGATAAGCAGAAGTATATACATAAAAGGGCTTTAACCAAATGTACAACACAAAAAGAGAGGGCAAGCTAGCCATAATATAATTTCAGTGGAAATGTAAGTCTCAATTTAGAGTCACCTCATTCCTTTTTATTTTCTTGCATTTAAAATGTTCTTTTTAATACAAAGCACAGAGCAAAGATTCAAAAAGACTCTCCCAGAATTGTTAAAATATGTGTGTGATTATATTTTATTTATCTCTCATTTTTTTTTCCAAATTTCTTGGTTTTCATTCTTTTTTATCTCATTTTCTATCAAGCATTGGATAAACTGAATTATTTGAAATATAAATTAGGTATGAATTTATCGAAAAACACACTATTAATTCTTTCCACAAGTCCAGTAAATTAATTTCTGGAACACAGATGATCTCTTGCTCTCTCTGCTGGGTATATTTGAACATTGCTGAACAAATAGTTGAAATTCTTGCACGGAAAAATATAGGGGGAAAAGTTTAATGTTTGCTTGCCACCTATAAATCTATGTGCCTTTTCAAGAAAACTATCATACAGGTATGGCAAAGCTCAAAAAATATCTCCTGGAGAAAAATTATTGTGCTTAACAAGATGCAAAATTCTAAAAACAGGCTTTAAAAACATGTTTTAGTTGCATGTATTTCTATACATTTCCATGACATGCAGAAAGGTAGTGTAGTGAAAAGGTCAAGCATTTCAAAGATCAAGATACTGATATGCAACTGTTTTCTATTATGAAAAATGACATGTTTACCCACAAAGTTATGTGTATTTGCTATGTGTATTTAGACAGGTATTTATAAAACAAAAGAGGAACAAAAGGTATTTGCTATTATAGAAGTCAGCATTTAAGCATGTAGGGGATATTTCTGATATATGCACCATGGCATTTTTTAACAGCAAACCAAATATTTTCAAACCCAGTATATCAAAAGTATTAAAGAGTGGTCAAAGCAGGAAATATTTTTCAACGTATAATTCTAAAGCAGCCTCTCTGAAATAATTACAAATGCCTGGTACTATCTCTAGCCAGATACCTGTCATAGAATGGCTTAGTCTCAAAATCATCTATCTAAAATGTCGCTGAAAATGTCTAGCTACCTTAGATATAGTAGTGATTATCAGTAATTACAACAATGCTAAAGGTAGTGCTCTTCACTTACACAGAAAGGATATTTTCATTACGTTTAGATGTAGTTTTCCATAGAAGTTTAATTATTGACAGTAAAAGCAAAAGAAGTGAGGGAGGAGCTAGCTGAAAATCAAATAAATATGGTAGACTCTGTTCAAACCAACTCAACCTTTGGTTTCATCCACTGAACTATGCTTAAGCTGAAAAAAGCTGAAAATATATTAATTTATAATAAAATTAGCTATAATTGCAAGCTATTTGCTTTTATGATGTTAGTATTATAAAATAAAATGTTTTCTAACACTGTCTCTTACATAATACTTAGAAACATTCTGGCTAGTCCACATTATAAACAGAGAGGGTTACTTATGAAAAACTGGCACCTCTAAATGAACTGCTCAAGATAAAACCATTAACAGTATACATAATTTCACAGAGTTTAAGTATGCATTTTCACACAAGTACTTGTCAAACTGAAATTTAGATATGTAACAATCTCTTAACTGTCACTACTGTTAGTGCTATAATAAAAATCTCTTTTGGAGATTATGGTTTTTGTGGATAATACAGGAAGATGATTAGCACAAAATACTCAATTCAGTACTATACCTTCATCCAGAAAATTCCACCTAATCATTATATTTAAAAAAACCCAACAACCCAGCAATCAATAAAGAAGAAGAAACAAGTAAAGGGAACAAGAAGATCTTATTTTATTCAACTGCAACTTACAAAAATTATACTTCTCTTTGGAATCTCCTTTATCCATTTTTATTACTCCACTGATGGAAATCTCTGATTTCTCTTTCATTCCTTTCTTCTTCCTACCTCCAGGCTTTCTTTCATTTTGTTCTCCTTGCTCAGAACATCCTTGGTAACCTAACTAAAAATAAACAAATAATAGAATGAAACAAACAGAATGGAATTGAACACCATAAATAAACAAATAGAACGAAACAAACAGAATGGAATTGAACACCAATAAATTTCACTTTAAATCAGAAAGCATTTGCCTAAGCTTTAGTACTCATGCCATCTTACTGATTCCACTGTCTCTTTCAGAGACACTTAGGTACCTTCTTCAATCTGATACCTTTCTATGCTATTTTACATGGGTCAAAACCAAAACTATTCAAAGAAGATCAAAAATGAAATGATAGGATTTTTACACAATGAAGAACACACACAAATTAATAAACAGCCAAATATTTGACCTTGGAATCAATCTCATGCTTTCTAAAATGAAAGTAATGAGAAAGGATTACCTTATCTAGTGATAAGATTTCATTCAGGATATGAAATTGGAGGTTACTGACTAATTTCTTAGACACTTTAACATATTGGCATTTTAGACTGGAATTGAAAAAATCATGTTGTGAGGGAGATAAAACTTCCCTAATCCAAGTGTATTTTGGTATTATGTTTGGTTGGTATGACACATGGACTGAGGTTTTTCAGGATGTTAACATTGGCTATGCTGGTATTTTCTTTAATTTCAGTGATTTCATCTACAGGAAATGTAATTAAGCAAGTCACACTTGTGTCTTACAGCTGCCTCCCTCTTCCCTTTAGAATTAAACTAAACATTTGGATAATCCAGCAAGTGCTCAAAAGTACACAAAATGTGGGCTTTTCTATGGAGAGAGGAGACCTACAGACTGGGTACCCCTCATGCCAGTCTCTACATTAGTGAAAATCTTTGACAGGCCATA